>VZRJ01011813.1:101944-152737 GCA_013397565.1 Ptilonorhynchus violaceus
GGGGCCTCTCACCTGTCGGGAGTGGAGCATCGACCGCCCCCCTCGTGGTGGCCGGGGCGGCGCCGGAGGATCCCGGTGGCTCTTGGGCTCCGGGGGCCCGCGGCGGCACACTCCGCTCCGGGGCTTTGACAGCTCGGACTCAGTCCCCTCCAGCCCCAGGCAGCGGGAAGGGACCCGCCGTTCTAAGTTGGCATGTCCCGGGCTGATCCCTCATGCGCGGTGTCACCGGGGCGCCGGGCCGCCTGCCGTGCCCTCTCCCCGCTCCGCTGGGACCGAGTCCCCGCGGGAAGTTGCCATCCGCTGCCGGGCTGCGCTGGGCGGCCGCGGGGAGCGGAGCCCCGCCGGCGGGGAGCGACGCTGGGCTGGCTTGGGCTTCCCACCTGCTCTTCTCCTGGCCGTACCTGCCCGCCGGAGCTGCGGAAAGGCGCTGCTATTAGTCGGTGGAAATTCCGATTTGTGCCTTTTCCGGTGACTTAATCTGATCGCATTTAAAACGGATGCATAATTATAATGTATTATTAGGGAGAACAGCACGCCTGGCTAAACTTATTAACCGTCCTGGGGTGATTCATGCTCCACTGGAATTAAACCATCCAAAAGTGAGCCGGGATTGACTTTGACAGCGTTTCATCAGCGTCTCTCCTCTGTGGCCAGCGACCGTCTGCCCCGGGGGCGGGCGATCGGGGGGCTCCGGCGGGTCCAGCGCGGCTCGCCCGGCCACGTCCCGTCCCGGCAGCCCGGCTGGAATCCTCCGGGAGCCGACAGCTGGCCACTCGTGCAGGGATGCCGTGTGTGAGTGAGGGAGCGAGGAGTGCCTCTGGGTGGGTGTGTGAGCCGAGGGTCTTACGGCGCGGCTCAGGTTCGCCGTGCCAGGGAACTCTACGAGCAACTGTCAGGCAGGATTGGTGCCTTGGAGCCTTTGGTGTGAGAGGAGGAACGCGAGGAAGCACGGTGAGGTGGGATGAGGGACATGCCTGATCAGGAAGATGTTTGCTGGATGAGCTGAACTTCCCGGCGCGCAGATGGGATGCAAAAGGGTCAGATGTGTCTTTGATTAGGCATTTGCCTTGGGAAATAACCTACCTGTCCTGGAGTAATTCGTTACTAAACTTGGAATTTTCCTCTCTTAAGCGGTATTACAGTGCACCTGCCGTGTTTAAGATCTGTCACTGCTTCCAGAATACTCCCCCCTGTTTTTAAGGCTTGCTACTATTAAACCTATTATACTGGAAGCAAATGCCAAGTGTTAGTCCTGGTGTAGGTCTCCGGCTGGGAACAAAGTTGGCTGCAGAATGTGGCAATTCAGGCTTCAGCCCTCCAGGTCATTTACATGCACTTGAAGCCTTGTGAGCAGTTAAGTGGTTTTAGGTTTCTGTGAGTCTTCCAATTTTCTACAATGATTTTTCTTAAACCTATTTTAAAGTTTTGAAGCTTCATTCATAAACAATGAAAAAGTCTGCTGTTGCCCTGAAATACGAGGTCTGAGTTGGATCAATAGGAAGTAGAGAGTATTTTGATACATTGACACTATTTTCAACCCTCTTACTATAGTTAAGAACTGCGGGAGTTGTAGAATATTTATGTAACCCTACATAGCATATGTTGCAATATTTGAGCAAAACAGGGCTGTTTAAGCACAAGCTTAAAAGCATGTCCTGCAGGCCAGTTCAAATGGGCTAGGCATGGAAAGCAGTATGAAGTACTATCTGGTGCTGTTGATGTGGAGGTCAGGGTTACTCTTGATCTTGCCTGAGGGGGCTTTAATGCAGTTAGAAAAAAGTGGTATTTGAGTGTCGTCTTTGAAACTGTGGAAAAGATAATCACACACTGATTTTGCTAGGACTAATTCCAGACTATTTAAAAGGTGTTCTAAAAGACTGCTTTGTTCATGTGTTTACCTCCTAACTAAAGAAGGTACTTCTCATCCTTCTAGCTAAGATTTAGGCATTGACTAGAGTGCTCTGAAAGCCAGTTAATGGCACTTCTGTATGTGGGGTCATCTAATTAGGATGTTTTTCAATTGCAGCACGGGAAGGGACAAGGCAGAAAGGGCTGTTTCATGCTAGTAATTGTTGAACTAGAAAGGGTTATCTATTCAAAGAGGCAGGCTCTCAGACCCAAAGTATTCTTTTAACTGTAATCACAGAATCTTGCTGCCTCGCAGGAGCCGGCTTGAAATGTAACACTAGAAAAGGAGGTCGATGCTGGAGCTGCAGGACACAGCTTTCCATGTGAGAGATGGATCATGCTACTAACTTTAAGTGAGCTAAGATTGTGCATTTAAGCTGGGAACCGGCAATGTCTTGTTTCAGGAGGGCAGCATATTGCCATGGGTTTTTTTTCTGCTTCCTTTGCCATTATATTGAAATTACATCAGACTGTTCTCTTTTTAATATAGTGATCAAACTTACTACATAAAGGGTGTCTGTAATTGCTTTCTGTATTTTTTTTTTAATGTAGGTTGGGCAAGATTAAGTGGCATCATAAAACTTTTTACAGCAAAATCAATTTTCCAATGGTAAAACTTAATATTTTAGCAGCAGCATGGCACCGAACCAGAGACTGTATGGACAGTGATATAACAAACTTGCTTGTAGTCTGGGCTTTGACTCTGTATCAAAGGATTCAATATTTTGTTTCTCACTCTTTACCCAAACTGAAATAGAATGAATTTTAAACCTGAGAAAGTTCTGTGAGCAAATGTACATGTTCTTACTTTTTGTCATTAGTCTGCCTAACTTTTCTTTCAGGCTAAGCAGATGTGTGGCACCCATAAAATCAGTGCAATCATAATGGTTTTGAGCAGTTGACTTATCGATTCCTTTGAATGAAAGTGTCAGTTGTCAATTTCTAGTCAGTTTCTAAACACGAGAGCCGGTGTAAAGAGGCAGTGTTGTTGATTTTGTTTGTTTGGGTTTTTTTTTTTTTAATTGTTCTGTAGATGTAGACCTAGAAAACCTAGAAGGCTTTTGCCACCCTGATCCCTGCTAGTGTAATTCTTACAGCTGTGATATTTCCTAGTTACATGTGTAGATTATTAATGAGAGTTTCACCTCCTCAGCTCAAAACCACCTTGTTCAGGTAGGACCAAATATATGTAGTTTTTTCCCCTCTTTTTACCTGTTTTTTTGAAGCTGAATGTGGCATGGAGTAACCCAAAACAAGAGATGAATGAGGGAAGAGGGGGGAAAATATTTAATGCAACAATGGCTCACATTGCTTGTTAATAAAGGTTTGTTTATTGCTAAGCAAAATCATATTGAAGCTGGTAACCCGGTGGAGAGAAATGCAATTTCCATTTCTGGAGATGTGTTGAAGATCTTGCTTGTTGCACCGTGTTAAATCCAGCTTCTTGCCAGATTAAGGGGGGCTAATCTCTGCACACACAGGTCGTGTTTCATACTAGTATCTGCCAGTATTACAGGAGGGAAACCCATTGCTGCAATTAGATTTACACATAGACATGATTATTTTAGCCCCACCTGCCCACCCAACAATTTGACCTGCAGATGCCTTACACTGAAGCTGTCGTCCTTATGTGCCCTGTGCTGACTAAGACAGGTCACTGTCAGTTTATAGCTGGGGTGGGGAAGATTTAGTGCTCTGTGTATCTGAGGGCATGCATTGTTACAGTGAACATGTCAAAAGCAACTGATCTTTGGAGGTGGTCCTTTATTCTAAATGTCAAAAAAAGGCGTATTTTAGGGAAAGTATGGTAGGAAACTTTAACCTTGAGTGATGTATTTTCTCAGTGACACGTTGACAAAACTGGTGTTCTGGAAAACATGTACAGATTTGTCTGTGTAGGGCTCTTGCGTGAAATTTGGTAGCACAGACCAACTTTCTCTATCTTGCACTGCATTTTATTTAGCAGGCCTGAATGGGGCAGCCTTGCTGATGGTAGAAAATATCCATCAGCCTTGTTTCAAAGTTGCCGGGCAATATTCCAAACTGTGTTGAAGAAATCCTGTTAAATGTTTTCACCCTGCAGTGTCAGACTTGCATCATTTAAAAACAGGCTGAGCCCATGCACATTTGACAGTACCTCTGTTGGGTCTGCCACATGAGATTTAATCTAGCAAGTGACCCAAATACGTGCACTGGAAGAACAAGTATGAGTGCACTGGGGAAAATTACTTGCCATCTGTCTCCTTGTTGTGTGTGTATATTTGATTATTAATTTACATCTGTGATTTTATGCCCCCTTTTTGTCATTTTCTCTCAATTTTTCAGCTCCAAGTGCACCTCTCCAGTAGCTTTTAGTAGCTCAAGTTTACAGGTGGCTTCAATCTTCTGAATTCCAGGAGTGAGGTTGGTGGTGGGGACACAGGGACTTGTGTGCTTTCTCTCTAGTGTTTTTCCTTTGTCTCCTCTGTTCCATCTTCTGCATGCTAATTTCAAACCACCATAAAAACAATTTGTATATGAAACAGGAGCTTTCATGTACTCATAAAAGGAAAAACGTAACTTGGAGAAGATGCTTGAGTAACTTAAGATGTGTAATAAAGATTTGTATTTGAGTTTGTGTTGTAGCTGAGTATTAACCAAGTGAACCAGTAAGTGATTATCTAATGGGATGGACCTGGCACAACACTATTCTATTAATGCAATACTGGTTCTTTTTTAAATGCCAAACATAACCTAAATATATATTTGGCTTTTATTTTAAAAAGGGTTTCTGCATAAAAAGTTATGTTGAATGAAACACTTCGATGAAAATGTGAAATCTTTACTTTCATCAAAATATTGGTGGGTGTGGGTTTTTTTTTCCCATTTGAGATGCTGTAGTATAGAGATTTTAGGAAGCAAAAAAGAAACTATGTCCCCACAGGCCTTATTTTAAGATTCTTGTTGCATATGTAACACAACATAAAGCATGTCACTTCTGGTAGCTGGTTCAGAAAATAAATTGATGCCTGTTAGCAGATGGAGACTCTCCTTGAGTCACTGACGGGATGCGCCTCATCTGCAGGAAGTTCTTCCAGCAGAACAATGGAGTTACAAATTCAAATGATCAACTTTCTCCAACATCTCCCATATGTATTCCAGCTGCACTTCTGAATCCTTTAAGTTTGCCAGAGTGAAAGTCACTGAAAAGGCTCAGAAGTATCTCATCTCAATTTGTTAACCATCTGATAGCTGCAAGAGTGATGAATTAGAGCTCCTTTGCTTCCCTCATCTGGAAGTTTGCCCTTCCCTTGTTGTTTGCTGCTAGGGTTTTTTTTTTGATTTTTTTTTTTTTCTGTGAAGTTGACTGAATCAGACTTTGCTGTTTGTTTATGGAATTTCTTTCTTTAGCTGAAATATTTGGTGCTGAAGCTGATGCAAGACTGCTGGCAACCTGTGGTGAAAATTGCTCCAAACATACAGTTGCAGAAACAGACTAAATCTGAAGGCAAAGATGCATATTGTTATTTTTACTTATGTAAAGGTCAATTTGTTCTTTGGGCCAGTATTTTACGTTAGATTTTAAAAAATTTTTATTTCTAAATATTTTATAGGCATTACTCAGATTTTGGCTTTTTTTTTGGATAACAAACATTTTTAAACTGTCCATTTTCCTCTCTGTTCTTTTAACCCTAGTTTTTATTTGAAATGGTTGTTTGAAAGGTGGAAGCATTTTATCTGGAGACCTGAACCTTATGCTGAAAGTTCTTTGTTCTTTGGCCGTCAGATTTTTAAATAAATTTTGGAATTTCTCTTGATTGTGGAAGCCTATTGTTTGCCTTTTGACTTGGCAACCTTTGACTCCCTCTGCTTTCCCACTTGGGGCGACTGATCATATACACTCTTCTTACCTTCCTTTAGAGTGGGAGCTTTTTTTGTGGGCAGGTTAAAGTCAGGATGACAGTAGCATTTCATTTCACATCTACTAGATCAGGTTCTTAGATTGTATTCTTACCATCTCAGGATAGTTATCCAGACTTTAGTTGCTTTATTGTTTGCACAGGCGGTCTCTCCCTGGTCAGAGGGTATAAATTTTACAGTTTCTTTCCCACTTTCACCCTCTGCAGAGCTCCATACTAAACCATTTTTCCCCAAAGGCTAGCCTGTTGGTGAATGAAACTCGAGGAGTCTGAGGAAAGTGTTTTTTTGGAATGGTATCCTAAATATTGCTTAACATGTCAACGCTGCTGCTCAGTTTGTTACTTCAGGACAGTTGCAGTATTTTGCGGACCTGTGAGTGCCTTATAACAGACATCTCCAAAGGCAGTGACATGCACTTGGCTCTGTCTTCAGAGGATGCTTCAGGCTAGCACAGGGTTGCTGCTATTTGTGTATGACAGCTGATTGTGAAACAAAGAAACAAGCTGGATCTCAGGGGCAGCAGCTAAGGATCAAGTAATCTATCAATCTCTGTTTTACTTCAAGGAAAAAGAAAATTGGTAAATTGAACTGTTTGAAGCTGATAAAATTTTGTGACCCAGCCTGTGTAACTGGGGAAGGTTCATCGATGATGCTTCACTGACAATTCCTGGCCTCGTTAAGCCTTGAGAGGAAGAAAAAGTAAAAGTGGCTTCCTTGAATACTAATCTTTGTGTTCCCTAGGACACTGTGAATTACTCTGTTAGCCTTCATTGTCCTAGTGGCTTCATGAGGAAATTTTTCAAGAATAGTGGGAGGTTTCAGTCAGATGTAAATAATACTCGTTTACTGTCTTCAAGTCCCTTATTTTCTTCATCTCCATCTTTTTAATTGCTTTTTGTTTCATTGGAAATACTGTGCTTTCAGCATAAGATGTTTTGTCTTATATCTTAATTATTTTGATTTTTTTGTGTGTTGTTTTATTCAAGTGGCTGATTTTAGTGCTTCAAAAACTGTTAAAAATCAGTGTGATCTCTAAATACACTGTGGGTGTATATACTATCATTATATTAAATAGTGGAATTCTGTTGTATACTAAAATTTGAGACCATGCCTTTTTTTGACGTCTTTCTTCCAACAGAGAGCTGGACAGGCTTCCCATTAGTCTGCCACAAAGGCTCCTTAATATATTTGTGGAGGTCACTGTTGACTACCTCAGATAATTTCCTTCTCTCCGGGATTTAAGCACATTGGCCTCAGCAGCATTCCCAGTCCCAGCTGGCCCAGGAAGCCAGAGACTGACAGATAATTGAATGTGGATTTTCTATATGATGATACAAGCCATAGCTTCTAGATGACTGGACTGGTTTGTGGAATCCCCTAGCATTCACCAGCTTGTCAGTAGACCGAAAAAGCCCTGCCCTGATCTCTGACCTGTGGTTCAAGGGAGGACAGGTTTTTCTGAATTTAGCATCCTGTGTCCAGGATGGATGTTTCTGAATTTAGCATTACTCCGAGCTATTTTGCTAATGAGAGGATTGTATGATTTTTAGTTCCTACATGTTTTAGTCAGCTACTTCAATTCATGTTCAGGGGAACAACACGGTAATTGGTAGCAGAACTATTGCTGTAAAGTCTCTGCCAATGCCTGGATGCTATTTTCATGCAGCTTGGTAATTTGCGTACTTAAATCCTAAAAAGGGATTTGAACTCTAGAAACAAGGTCACGATTCAGTGACCAAAATTGTCATGGAAACAAACCCACTCAACGGCAGCCTATGCCCTTCCTAGATCTCTGTCCAGTCTTCTCTTCCCATGTCTGTGGCTTTTTACATGTAGCAGTTAATAACTGGTGCTGGGCCTGGGAACCAGACTCCAGTGTGCCACTTCCCTGTCATCGCTGTAGAATGACCTGCACCTGATGCTTAGGTGGGAAACCAGTCTCTGAACACTCTCAAATACCTACATAAAAGATACACCATAAAGGTTTATCTGCTGCCCCAACTTAGAGATAGCATTTCATTTCTTTCCGTAGTGTTTCCAATTGCTCGACTACCTGCTCTGAGTAAGTGTAACTTGAGTTTTTAACTGCTTTTCTACGATTTTTTTCTCTCCCTCTGATACAAGGGAATGTAGCTTGAAGTTGGATGGCTCTCTGTGAATCAGGTGTTTTTCTTTAGGAGGTGGTACCTGGCTAAGTGCGTAGATTTCCTGTGTCATGATGCATCAGGAATGCCTTTGCAGCATCCAGCCTCCAATTTCTGTGCAGGAATATTTCTCAGTTGATGCTTTTTAAAATAGCTTTTATGTTTTCTCAGCAACTATTGAAGCTGGTAATGGTTATTTACTTTGGTACTAAAAAAGCCAGCATGGAGTTCTAGTGTATGAATAAAGCACTAAGAAATACTCTTCCACTGAAAATAGTCTCCTAAAGTTGATGTTGGGAGTGGTTTTAGGGTGACATAATTACGTTGGAGGGGGACCCCCATGGCACTGGATGTTGTACATTGTAAAGATCTTTAAGAATTAAGGAAAATAAAAACCTGTCTGTAGATAGGTGTCAGCCAAGCCCTTTATTGTGGAATATCACAGTTAAAACCAAGCCCCAAAATCCAGACAACCAGCACGAAACTGTTTGGTTTTATCAGAGACCCTTGATATGTCTTCATGCAGATTCCAACAGGAGATTAAAGACTTGACGAGGAGACAAACGTGTGTAAAAAAGATTGGTGTGCTGAAGTTGTCTCTAGAAGGTAGGCAGAGGAAGTCTGTCCCATTGTCATTTAAGTTTTAAATATTCAGTGTGTGGCTGGTTTTGGAATCATGTGTCTTTTGGTAACTCCTGTGCCTGCATTTGAACCCAGGGTGTTTCCCTGAGGTGTGTTGTAGCATGCTCAGAGTTCAACCTACTGTAAGTGAGGTTGTGAGTTGTTGAAATGAAGTTCTTTACTATATTAATGCTTATGCATTTGACAGGCTTTTAGTAGGCACTTTACATTGAAATATGCACTTCATTGGATTATAAAGTAATAAGCATCATCTTGTAGGCAACGTGGGAAGAACTGGAATTCTTAATCCAGAATAATTTGATTTTTTTTTTTTTTTTAATTTCAAATTCCTGATTTGTTTCAGGTCTCTCATATGAAATCTGGAAGTGGGAATTCATTTCAAAAGTCTGCCATTTCTGTGACTTCAGCTTTGGTTTCTCCAAGTCTTTTGTGTGTGTATAGTTTGATATTATTTTCAGAGTGTGTTTTCAGTGGTGGACCTTTGAAAAGACAGGGGAGGATCTTGCTTTCCAATGTGCAAAGCAACACATTAAATAATACACTTAAAAATCTTCTTTTTAGAGCATATAATGCCTGTGCTTTTATAGACTGTTTAGTAGTTTCTCCTCTGTAGACTGATTCTGTTGGTGCCTTTAGTCTTTATGTGATGTTGTAGCACTTTGGAAACATTGGAATGTTCTTGGTTTCATTTTACAGCCTGTCAACTTTCATGGGTCAGAATCAGTTATGTTTGGCTGGCTCCTTTGTTTGAGGGGACTTGTACCGGGCTACTTTGAGAAGGGGATTAGATCCAGTTGGAAATTCAGATGAGATGCCTGCAGTCACCTCTGACCATTAGAGTAACTTTTCTAACCCCAAATAACATTGTGGATTTTTCTTACTGAAGTGGAAGGAGCCCACACTGTGTCGAGTGTGACTCTGTGGGTGGAACTTGTAGCTGTTGTTCTGTAGATTATGAACCTTCTGCTATATACTCTTCTTTTCATGCTTCATATGCTTTCCAAAAATAGATTTTTTTTCTTTTCAAATAATATATATTTGAAGGAACACTGTGCCTTATTTTATCCTCTAATTTCCAACATTTGTGTGAAGATGAAGATGCTGTCATGCCTTCTCTTGTATTTGATACTGTATTTATTTGAAATTATTGCTTAGTGTGGCAACAATGTTGATTGTTTTAGTTATTTCAATAAGATAAAGAAACTAGACTCAGATTTGAGGCAGGATCTTAACAAGCCTTATTTTGTGTGTTATACATCAGCAATCTAGATGCCACTAAAATGAAAAGAATATTTATGTCTTGGATTAAGCCTCTCTGTATCAGCCCATCTGACCTTGTTGGTGCCAGAATTTAGTTGGTGAATCATTTTGGGCAACTCTGTGAAAAAATTTCTGAGGCTTGGTTTGGAAGTTTGATTTGTGAGTCTCTAGCAAGGTTACTCTCATTCTGCCATCCTTTCTTTGGCTTTCCAGGCCTCCTCCCAGCTCCCATGCCAAAAAGAAACACTGTACAGTTCCTGGGAAGATACTTCTAGGTATGCTATGCATCTATGTATTTCCTTACTGCAAAATCTTGAATTATAGCAAGAATTTCCTTGTAATAAATTCCATAAATGTTCAGTGTATGTGTTTCATTTTCTTCGAACAGTTTCAGTTGTACTTGAGGAAACTTTTAAAGGTTGTTTTGTTTGTGGGGTTGGTTTTTTTTATTTTAGAAAGAAAAGAGGTTTGCTCTGGCAAAGTTAACATTAGTTGCAGAAAAAAGGTTTCCTTTTTTAACGAATTATTTGTAATTAAAGTTCTGATCTCTCAAATTTTTAAAATTAAAGGAGAAGAAAACTTATGCTTTTTAAATCACTTTGATCTGAATTAAGGTTCCAGTGCCAAAAAATAATTTAAATGCCGCATGGCTGGATAAATAAAGCCTGCTGAAAGAAAAAGTACTGAGAATAATTTAAAAATTTAATCAAATAAAATGGCATTTTTGTGTCTAGCGGCTTTTATTTTGTAGCACAAACAGTTCTTTATAGTTTCTCTGTAACACCAGTTGAATAAATTTTCTATTTGTGTGAAACGATGTAGTTATATGTTCTATTCTGTTTCACAATACATTACTCATCTCTTGCATGTAAATCACTTGGCTTGTTAAAAATGTCAGTGTTTTTCTTTAATAAACATCATGCTTCGGGAGAGTTCTCAAAATATACTTTTATCCAGAAGACAAAAGACTTAAGGATGGGAAAAGGCCATCAAGAAGATGGTTCCTTATGTTGTTGTGCTCGTGGTAAAAAAGCCAAGCCCAATCCAGATCACCCCAGAGTTCCATCTGCGCTGCTGTTTGCTGCCAGGCACATTCGTGCTCTGCCTGGGCTGGAATGGCTGTTGAAACCATCGACTCCTGCTGTGGAGATGGTTGTGGTGATGTGGCTTGTGGAGTATGGCTGGCAGATGAAGCCTCAGATGGATGCCTGCTCCACCTGAAGGAGCCTGGGGCTGTGGGTCTGGATGGGCCCTGAGTGATGGTGCAAGTCACTGCATCTCTTACTGCTTCTGCGTCTTCCCTCCGTGTTCCTGCTCATTATGTGGTGGCAGACTTGTGGCAGCCGAAGCTGCATCTTTGGTAGGTCTGTTGCGCTGGATGGTTCCATGTGGCTCAAGCCTTCGTAAGGGTGTCAGGCTATTTTAAAATGATGACTTGGGCTTAAAGAAAGGAACTTAGATATACTTCCCCTTTTCCCAGGCACTGTGAGGTGTCTATCTAGATGCTGCTTAGCCTGAGCAGGTTTGGTTTCTTTGGAGCGTATTTTGCTATAGCAGTGTACTTGCTTTAATTAAAAGACAAGAGAGATTGTGGAGAGTCTCCTTCTCTGGAGATAACCAAAACCCACCTGGACACAATCTTATGCAACCTGCTCCAGGTGAACCTCCTTTATTTGGTTGGAGTGGGGTAGGCCTTGGACTAGATGATCTCCAGAGGTCCCTTCCAAAACTAGGAATTCTGTGAAAGTCTCACTAAATCTGTTTTGTTTAATGTTGAATGAGTAGGTTTGTATGTGTTCAGAGCAGAACCTGGGATTACCCTGATGGATTTGAGTAACTGGAATTTCATGCCTGAGTGATACAGGGTTAACAGCAAAAGGAAGGATTGAATGTCCGGTGAGCAAGGAAACTAGTTGGTCCTCTGGGATTTAGAGCCTGCTTCTACCACATGACAAAAGAAAATAATGTAAGGATATTAATGAAAAAGGTCATGTTTATATGTTAACAAAACTGATCTACTAAGCTACAGTAAACCTGTGAGAATTTTCAGGAAACTCTTCTCCTCTAGGGGACAGTCAGCTCTTTCTTCCATTTTTTCCCTAAATGTTCTATTTTCAATCAATATGAGCAATTCTGTCCAAGAACAATTGAAGGCTGCCTCACTTAGGGGCTGGGCGAGCATGTGGTGGGTTGAGGAAAGGATCACACAAAGAAGAAAGGCCTTAAGGAATATTGACCTTCACCTATTGGTGTGCCACATGCCTAGTCTGCTAGCTTGCAATACTAATCATTATTAATATTTGGTATTTTACTCTTGAAAAATGAAGAAAATACTGACTGTATAGGAATACCTGTAGCGTTTTGTCCATATATCACTGTCTTGGAGTGATTTATTATGATAGTCTGCTTACGCCTGAAAATGGTTCTGGTACCTTTAAATCTGGAGACCAGAGGAGAGTGGAGCTGGGTGGGGGAGGAGGAGGTTTTCCTGCTTTTGCTGGGAGGGTGGATATGAAGCCTTGCTGCCCAGGCTTTCCGTGGTTCTGTGCTTGGCTGCCTTGGTTTTTGGCTCAGGCAAAAATTTTCCTTTCCCTTGTTTGGAGAAGCTGGGGAGGGTGGATATGAAGCCTTGCTGCCCAGGCTTTCCGTGGTTCTGTGCTTGGCTGCCTTGGTTTTTGGCTCAGGCAAAAATTTTCCTTTCCCTTGTTTGGAGAAGCTGGAGTAGCATCTTTTGCCTGCTGTGAGCTGAACTGAACAAGCTGCTGCTCTGAGATCGGCGGGAGCGGGATCAGCAGGCGTGGGGCCACTCCGTTCCAGTCCAAGCCTCGGGGAGCCAAGCTGGGGAGAGAAAGCACACCAAAGGCTCCAGCCCAGCTGTTCCGTCTGCCATGACTGCCGTGGAGAAGAGGTCAACACCAGGTAGCCACTGGGTTTTCCTCCTGCCCTTACTGGAACTGCCCCATGGAAGTTCCGCTCCTCTCAGTGTGAGAGCTGGCGCCATCTCGAACCACGCATCGGGAAAGGGGTGTTTCCTCCAGTGCTGGCCCCATTCTTCTGACATTTTTAAGGTCTTTGTTCCTCTGTGTGTGTGTGTGTTGGGAAGGGAATTCTGACGGTTTAGTGCTTAACAGTTATTTATTTTTTTTCCCTTGCCTTGTGGGTGGGCATTGTGTTTGTTAATAATCATTAACCTTTTTTTTTTCCCACTTTCATGTTAGTATTCATTCCCTATTGGTAGAAGGGGATTTTTGGGAACCCCCTTGGAGAGAAGGACTCAGTCCAGAGAGTCCTCTCTTAAATTTGTCTCAAAACTGAGACAATCACTGAGATATGTGTTAAACCTATTGTAATTCTGAGCTGTTGACTTGATATGTATGGAAATAAACTAGCTTTGCAGGAAAAAGGGTTTGCTGCTCTTTACAGAGCTCTAGATCTCAGTGCTGCTTGAGGATAGTGTTGGAGAAGAAGGCTTCTCTAAGCAGGAAATTCGGATAGTACAGGTCTGCAGGTACCATGGTGATGAGTATCATACAAATCTTGAAAGACTGATGCAGTAGCTTGGAGCAAGGTACCAACCTGTTAGGCACAGTTTCCAGAAACCGCATGCTGTGTGTCATATTTCAGTCTACCAATTTGGCTCTGTGCTTGGCTTGTTCTGAACATCTTGCAGACTGAAATTTGTAGATTTTGTTGAGTTTCTCTGTATTGTAGCTTATTATAGGCAGGGAGTTTCAGTTTGTGTTCACACTATGCTAATTGTTAATGATGTGATAAAGCACGAGTTTATTTTACAGCAAAAAGATTTAAAACTCAGTTTCTTACTACTGAATCCTAGTGTTAGGGTACTGTTTTCTGAAAAAGTAAAATGGCTCTAAAGCATGAAAATAAAGAAGTAAGACACAGGTAAATGTAAGTATGGGAAAGATTACAGGATTCCAGAATAAAGAGTATTTTATTAATGCCTATGCCTCAGTCTTTCTGTAAATATTTAAGGAAAACTGTAAGTGATCTGGATGAGAATTTTCAGTAATGAACATGATTGAAATAATTTATCAATTTTTTTTTTCCTGCTGATCTAGTGTAATTGAAACAATTCTGCTTAAAAATACAAATTGCACTGAATCTTAGTGTGGGCAAGGATGTAGGGACATCTGTTCTTTGTGTAGTGTAGTGGGAGTAATGGCTGAAGGTTTTTGCTTGAACAAGGGCACTGAGAGCACTTCATTTTGTATACTTCTTTCAAGATAAGAAATCATGGGGAAACATCTGTATAGAGTATGGAAGTATACAGTGTTGTACTTTATATGCTGCTGTATGCTGTATTAGTGGAGAGTATTTGTTTTCCATCCTCATTTTTCTTGGACTGAAATCCTATATAAAGTGTGTGAGGTAGCAGAGAACAGTCCCGTTAAGGAAGAGCAGATACTGTGATAATTCTAAGCATGAATCTCAAATTTTACCAGTTAGTCCTTTACCAAGAGTGACTGCACTTGTAGAATAAGCTGCTCAATGATGACTGCTTATCATGCTGTATTTTGTGTTGTAAAATGCAAAAGAACCCTTTTCATAACAGGATGGTTGCAGTTAATATGCGTATTTAATTGCACATATAATAATAGACATACACACACATATATATATTTATATTTTTATTTTTATATATATGTATTTTATATATATATATATATATATATATATATATATAAAGACATAAATTTTCATCCTAGCTAATTTGCGTGGTATCTTATGTCTGCACCAGCAGCACAGGTCATGGATAAAGTGAAGGGATGGACCCTGCAATCAGTGACTCTTCCATCAGAGTGATTAAATTATTATCCAATTATGCCCTTGGGAATTTCTGACCTTATGAATATAGTAAGTAGTATGGTAATCAGAAAAAGCAAGGGTTTTTTTTGTGTTTAGCGACTCCTTATTTCTTCAGTCATTGTTCTGAATTTCATCAGGAACTGCTAAGTTTTTACCTTTCGCAGCAAAGGATCTCTTCTGACTTTGTGATATTTGGGTTTCCTTCTTTTTTTCTGCTGAAAGTTAGAAGGTAGCTACTTCGGTTGGCTTACACTATCCGTGTCTTAAAATGAAACTAAATGAGGAAGCAAATGCAGAGATTGTATTTCAGCTATTGCTTCAGGAACTGACTAAACCTTGATTTAATTGAATTCAATTTAGATTGATTGAATATTGCTGCTGTTGTAATTAAAGAAAGAAAACTGCAGGTTACTAATCTGTTTTTCTTGTACCTGCTTGAAATTTATTCTTTTTTTAAGTACAAATTAACAGGTGAACTCTTCAGCTAAGCAAAGTTGGGATTTGTGCCTAGATGATTATGCATTAACTATTTCATGCTTACTGGAAAAAAAAATGAGTAGATTGGAGAGGATGAATAGCCTGCTTAGTAATATCCAAAAATAAGGAAAATTATAACCTAATAATCTGCTTTAGCAATGATCTCTTTATTTTCTCCTAACTTAGTTAAAAGAAAAGCAATTAATTTCATAGGTCTGATGTGCTAGTAAGAGATAAAATGGCAACGTATGCCTTGGCTTTGCTGTTGGGATGTCAGTTTTACAAACACTTGGATGTGTGTTCAGCTTTTCAGATGTAAATAGTCCCATTAGATGAAATCTGGGTCTAAATGGAATCAATGGTAAAACCTGTAGCAATTTAAATAAGGCTAGAATTTCATGAATGAGTTCAGTGAGACTACTTGTGCACATAAACTTAAACACATGGCTGAGTGTTTGCAGGATAGAGGGCCTGCAAGGATACGAGAATAAGACCCTTGCAACACAGTTTGAAGTCTGATCTGTCTTGCTGCTGAATGACGGAGAACCACAGTGAGGAAGTAGGTGAACATTTTGTGCATAAACAAATGCGGTATATAAACCATCATAAATAACTACAATTCATAAAATGCTTGGTTGGTCCTAAATAATGAAGCAGGGAAAATGTTTATAGCATGTGCTTGTAATATATTTTTATTTTATATTTTTTGGCACAAATACATGTAAGTATCCTTATGTTTCATTATTCAGAAGAACTTAGTAGCAGGAGACTTTCTTTTGGAAGAGGGGAAGTAAAATAGAAATTACAGGGCAGCCCCCCCAACTTGTCCTTTCAGTCATAGGAGTCATGCAATATTTGATAATTATGTCAACTGTTTTAATCATCATGTATATTAACTACTTAATTTTGCATCATACTTGGTAAAGAAATGCCGTGGGTATTACCATAATTGTAACAGTTCTCACCATCTGATGCTCTCCCCTCCAGATGTTTCACCAGTTTGCAAATTTGATTTGGAACGGCATGTGCAGCAAACAACTGTTATATACACTAACAGATCTGTCTCTCTTTGTGCAGAGCATCTTTGCAGAGCCTAGTTTCGTGTTTCTTGGTGAGAAATATTACTTGAATGACTGCCCCCTTATAATCCTGTGAGATTTAGATAAGTGCAATTTTCCAGGTTTTTGAGGGAGTCCTAATTTACATTTCATAACACACAGAACAAGCAATTAGCATGAAGTCTTATGGCAGCCTGACAGTCCTTTGTGCCTATGGAAACAGTTACACAATAGTGCATGTGCAGATAATGTTATCAGGCGCCCTTTGTGCGTGCTCACTAGTTTTACCTGGAGCATACTAAAAAGCTTCAGCCTAATTCTCATTTAAACTCAACCTGCTCTATTGTATGATGAACTTGCATAAAGAGAGAAATGTCGAGGCCTTCAGAAAATAACAGTTGCTGTTCGTTGTTTTCAATGACCTCATTTTGGCATGTTCAGGCTATTTTTCTCTAGGTGCATGGCTTTAAATGCCAGTGATGGGAGGCACGTGACCTCCTGGGTGCGGTCAGATTCAGGCTGCAAAGTTTCCATCTATCTTTTCGTCTCTCTCCTCACCGGTGGGTGTAGAATTTTGTCTCTTCTCCAAGCTGGAGACTAATAGTGCCTATGTGTTTGGAGAATGGGGAAGAACATCCCAACTGCATTGTCCTGCTGATTGTGCAATCCAGTTGTTGGGGAATAGACGGGAGACTTGGTATAGTGAGCAAGAAGGAAAAGAAGTAAAACAGCAAGGTGGTAGAAGGTTTGACACTGGTACCGAGCTCTTTGGGTGTTGTGTGCACAGATATCTGGGGCAAATACTTCTGCACTTCTTACTCAAACAAGTGTTTGTTGTTGTGGTTTTTTTTTTAAGGTTTAAAGCGTTTTTGTTTTGGTCTGATAAGATACTGATGCAATTTCATTCACTTCAGTTACTTTATCCAGCTGTAGGGAGCAATACCTTAGGGTGCTTTCAGGAGCTCTTGAGAAGAGATTTTCTGCCCCAAGGGGTTTTGGACTGAAAGGTGAGAAGAGTATGGAAAAGAGACAGTGTATGCATAGTGGTCCTATGTCTGAGACTGGGTGGTGTTTGCAGGTACAAGAGCCATCTAGACATTATGGTGACGGTGAGCGAGGGTCTGGAGAAAGGAAAAGGCAAGGCAGAACACGTAAGAGAAGGGTGAAGTGAGATCTAGACCTTGCTGGCTCTTAGGTGCGTGAGATGCAAAAGATCTGAGCCCAGTACACAAGCTGTGAGAAAAATTGCTCTCAGAGTATGAGTGCTGCTGCTGCCTTTGCTGAGAGACATTATCCCTAGGCTTTGGCAATCTCAGCTGTTTCTGTTGTAGAAAGCCATGCTGGGTCAAACTGCTTTAGCCTGTTTGCTTGACTGAAACGAACTTAAGATCGATCACACCATCAACATGGTCGGCAGTTCTGAAGGGATAACTGCTAGTAGAGTAACTGATGGTAAGCAATCACTGCTGATAATCTGGTCAGAGGGTACCAGGGAAGTCTGTCCAGAGAGATCTCTGAGGATTTCACTTCTGCCTTTCATGAGTTTTCAGCTTGCTCTTCTAACCTGTTCTCTCTCTGTCTCCCTGGGTGGTTTTCTGCTCTCATGTTTCCTACAATGCAAAGCTAATAAGACATATACAGAAAACAGACGCTGGAACTGAAGGAGGAGAAATGAGCAATGACTTATTTAATAGATTTAGGCTCATTCAAGAAGAAAGACACAATATAGCCAAAAAAAAGAGATAAATTGTTTGGGAAAGGAAAATGGGTAAAACAATGTGACTGAAGACAGAGACTTAGCTGATGCTGTGCAAAAACTAGATTGCTACAGAAGCCATGGTTTTGTGGCTGCCTTGTTTGGCTGTTCCTCACACTAATTTGTAGTTTGGGACAGATGGTGATGATGCGGAGCACTGCTGCTTCGAGCTGGCCCTTGCCAAGGCTGCTGTGTGGCTAATGAAGCACGAGGCTTTAACCTTGTCTTGGCAATAGCTGTTTGGATGGAAGTCCAGGCTGAACTATCATCAGAGACAATGCTATTTTTAGGGCTACGTGTATGAAGAAATAGTTGATCTAAAGCTATGGAAACTCTTGAAAAGTGGCCCTATGCCTTGTGCTTTGAGTACTTTACACTGAAGAAGTTTTCAGATCCCTCTCAACATGAGAACTGACTGTGAGTTTCAAACATAGCACTGCACAGCATGTGGCATTCATTTATTACCCCATTATTAGATTAAATGTTACGAATTAAACAAGTATCCTTTTCCTTGTTTGCTTGGGTTATTGTTATGGAAGACACACATCTTTAATTCCAGGTAGATAGGCTTTTCTCATTCTTTTTGGACTTACTCTTCTTTCCTACCATGTCTTACCTTCAAGGACAAAGGAATACTTAACTTTTACTTTAAAGAAGAAATTACTTGTAAAGACACATTATACTCCCAAGCTTCCAAGACTTGTGGTCTGAAACTGGAAATGTAGCCACAAATAATGTATTCAGAGACCAGCTCAGTGTGGAGTTTTACTGAAATGTTTGGTGAATGCTCTCAAGAGCAATGAGGGTGACTTTAAAAGTTTTCTTGGAGTTCCCTGTATACTGCCTGACTTCTGGTGCTGGCATGATCTTGGTAGAAATGCATTATGTAATTAGACGTATCAATTTATCATGGAAAACGGAAGAGCAATAGTTTTCTCTGTCCCCATTTGCTTGTTCGTATATCTCCCTCTCTCATCCTAAACCAGGCAGAAAATACTCTGAGATTTTCATGTTGTTGCAGTTTTTTGTTTTAAGATACTGTTTTCTTAGATAAGAGGAACGCTTTAGAAGTGCTAATGGCTATGGCCTGTGTTCGCCTTTAGCTGATACAGCATTTCTTACAATGCGCCTGTGTTCTGTGCATGGTGGGATTGGCTTTGTGCTTAGTGGCAGAACCGGTCAGCATGTGGTGTGGGAGCAGCATGCTCACACAGGTGAGCCAGTAGCAACTACGGAGAAAGTTCTTTTGTACCCTGGAAGTGCTGCTCTGCTCCCACCAAAGCTGTTGGTCGGGGTAATGCTATGAAAACTGTTCAAGTGGTAGGTAGATAATGGCAATATTCAGAAGGCGATAATAAGACTTATCATATGTAAAAGTAAAAAAAAAAAATTATATATGGTGAGCATTCAGGATGCTAATACTTTTCATAATGATTTTATCACTTGTTTTGGTTAACTATCTTAAGTTCATGTGGCAATAATATTCTATTTTCAAGGTGATTTATTTGGAGTTTTGGAGACTGTGAGGGACAACTGCAATCTCTGTCCAACCTAAGAAAGCACTAAAAGCAAGAAATCATCCAAGGTGACATATGGGCAGTGCATACTCTTGAGTTCCTCCGAGATCTGAGTATACTCAGTCTGAGCTGAAGCAGCATTGTTTGTGTGCTTCAGTGTTAATCTGTGTTATATTTCTGGGTCTTCAGGGCAGATATAGCCAGAAGACTGAGATAGAGACCAGGACCAGACTTAGTCAATAAATGGCTCATCTGCAGTATTGGTGGTTCAAAAGTATAAACTATGTAATTCCTAAATTTATTATCATAACCTGAGTTCAGAAGCAGTCTGATCTTTCTGGAGTTGGGTCTTCGCTATAGAAATAGAAGCTGTCTCAGTCCTAAAAAATTTGTTGTTCAGGCCCCTATTCTGGAACAAAAGCCCCTACCCAAAACCAACATATTTCATATCTACCTCTGCCCATTTTTTATTTTACTTAGTAGGATTGCTTATATAAGCCTAAACATTGGTATGGCTGTCTTATTTTTTAAAGAACATAAAAATCTCAGAGATTTTGCTCATGTTTCATTTCTAATTACTTCATGCTGTGGGTATTGATGTGATAATGGAAATCTGTATCTGGAGCATTGGTGTGGGGAAAGCAAATTGTGTGCAATGTTTCTCATCAGCTATAATTAAAGGATTGACTATTACAATCAAAATTAATTGTGTTTAATAAAGGATTGCTGTACCTTTTTTTTTTAATTTATTCAACTCACACTCCCATAACTTTCTCTTCAGGTTTCAGAAAGCTTTAGGAAAATTCTGTTTTCCTCCTTCAGTGTAACTCTCTCTAGGAGAAAAGGGATTCAGTATTTCCTGAAGGTAGTTACATTTCTTAAATCATTGAATCAAAATGTAGTGGTTAATGTTAATAAATATTTACTTTGGTTTTAAGCTTGGAATCATCATCAGTGCCACAAGCTAATCCGTGGATTTGCCTGAGGTGGTGATTTGAGCCTTCAGAGTTTTATGTTTGAAATTGCACTCATCCGTTGATTTACTGAATAAAATTTGCATCTTTAACAAAGACCGGCCTATAGCTTTGTCTAGGTAAATAGTTCTATGCATATTTTTCAGTTGTATTTTACAAATTTTTTTCTCTTTTAATTGTTTTAACATTACTTTCTTCTGTGTTTGTTGGGTTTGTTTGTTTTTTTCTCTTTTTTTATCTTTAGGAAAGCTTGTTTTCAGTATCAAACAAACCCCAAATGCTATCAGAAAAGTGTTAAGAATAAAAGCAATTTCATATCATCATGGACCATGAACTGTGAAAGTGATGCAAGCTCAACTAATCTTCTCACAAGCCAATATTAAATTTGTTCTGTCTCCTGGTTTTTGTGGTGGTGTGTTGTTTTTTTTTTTAAATTTTTTTCGTTGTTGTTGTTTGCTTTGTCTGTATTCATTTATTCTTTCCTACGTCACCCTTATACCTCCTATGGGCTAAGGACAAACCTGCTTGGAACTTGTACATGTCTTGTCTTGCAGGAAAGTGTCTTCAGTGAGGGTTGAATTCTTCAAATGTCATTACTCTCTTCTCTAAATCTGATATTTTTGTTGGTTCTTATAATTCATGTAACCTGCTGCCTCTCGCTTTTGTAAGTATTTGGTTAGGATGGGTGTCAGGATTGATGTTGGTGAATACAAGTGGTGGTGTCTCTTCTATTTAACATGAAGTTCTTAAACATTATGAGATAATAAAATGGAAAAATAATAGGAAACAATGGTCCTTATGTAAAATATGTTCTACTTACCAGTTTTGCTCATGACCTGCAATACACCCTCTAGGGCACCTTTGCCAGCAGGGCAGACTTGTTAGAGTCTTCCCCTTGTCAGGGGTCAGGGCTCCCTATGGATCTGGAGCATGGCCATCCTGAGGATGTGCTGGTTTCCGAGAGTGTTTGCTGCAGAACGGGTGTGACGGCCTTGCTGAAAGCCTTTGGCTTTTCCTCCCTGCCTGCTTTGTTCGGATTATCCTGCAGCAGCTGTTGGAGTTTCCCTTTGATTCCTCTGGCTTCAGCAAAGCTGCAGGGACGCTAGAAACCTCACCCTGACCCCTGCTGAGCCGGTAGAGATAAGAGCAACATCATCCTCATTGAACCTCTGTACCATTGCCCTATTTCAGCTAAGTGAACAGTCAAAATCAAATCCCTGATTTGATTTCCAAGGATGAGTGACAGGCAGTCCCCCCCCCATCGCCGGTCCCACAGTGATGCCAGCTGCATGTGCCCTGTCCCCAGTGCCCCCGTGGGTGGGGTGTGGAGTAGTGATGTGCTGTCAGCAGTTCCCTGTGAGTGCATCCCTGCTTGTGAGAGCTACAAGGAAAAAGCGGTTGTTTGTTGATAAGGTTATACTCAAATTTGATTGAGACCTGCTGTCTATTGTTGTGATCCAACGCAAAAAGTGCTGTCAGTGGATGTCTGGAGGGGAGCTAGGGGGCTAGGAAGCAATGAGATCAAAAATACAGAGCTGCCAAGTTCGTTCTGTGTTATTTGGTATTGTTTGCGAGGCTTGGTGGAATACACAATCCCTTATTTTAGATGATGTCTCACTGTCACTGAAAACATGTCTGTTAAAAGTTTTCCTCTTACTATTTTTAGCTGGCATTTGCGAACTAACTGTGCTCAGGAAAGGTGCTCCACAGTTGGTTCTGTTCTTTCCCTACAAAGCATTCCCACTGAACTGATTTGGAAGTGGCTTAATGTATAATCTGCAGTGTGAGGAGGCTGGCAGTGAGAAAGGGAGGTGATTAAATCATTCCATAAATACTGATAGACAGTTTGAAAATATACTGCTCGGATTAATTGCCTCCACTTTATGTACATCATTATCTGTTAAAATAATTTGTTTTCCTACAGGTAAAAAGTTAATCTTCTAATTTTAAATTGATCTGGGTTAACTTCTACTAGCATAGTCTACTTTCTCTTTTCATTTTGACATTATGTTCTGCTCTGCTAGGCAAATACAATAGTTTTAGCATTTGAACCTGGCACATGAGACCTTTTTAAATGTATATGTATTGCAGATCTGCCTTTTCTAGAGCTTCCGTGTCACTCTGTTTAATAGTAGATAGATATTTTTGATGTCTAGAAATGTACAGGAGTGATACAAAGATTATGCTTTATTATTTCAACTTACAAACACTCCTCTTCGAGGAACTGGACTTTGCAATAACCCTCGCACCCTCAGCCCCTCTGTGCATAACTGCTGAAGGGCACATGTACAAGACTGAAATGTATTTCTGCAACGACTTCCGATGTCATGAGATTAACCATCTGTATTCCTCCCTTGGTTTTTGCTGTTATCAAAATGTCTAGATTTTGGCTTTGTTACTAGGTGGCCGGTGTAAGCTTGGCTTTGACCAAGGTTTGACCTCACTTTCTGTGAGGTATCAGAAACTCCTGTCTGAAGATGTTTTCAGCTCCAAAGTTGCCTAGTCTTAAAGTGTTTTTCTCTGTCCTGTGGCTGGCAGTACTGATCTGACAAGCTGCGGGTGAAAGCAGCAGCCCAAGGTCCCTGCTCACTGTGTGTCTGGGAACCTTGGGGGCCCCACTTGCTTCTGGCTGCCTGAGAGCTAAAACCCAGGTATGAGCATGGGAACCTTCTTAGGGGCACCTAAGTAGCTGGTGCATCCTGGAAGAATTAGTACCTAAGAGCTTTTTGCACAAAGTGTTATGAATACCATCCTATCACCGTTTAAAAAACCAGAGTGAAACAGAGCCCTTTGTGATTGTTCGTTCCTTTGTGTGCCTCATGGCTTCCTATTAAAAAATTAAAAAAACACCTAATGTGTCTGTTCTGTTCACTTCTTTCAAAACAAGAAATATGCATTTATCTGTTGGAAAGAGGAGTCTGTCTTTTATCCCTCTCCTTTTTCACCTGAAAAAAGTGGTAGGAAAGAAGGAAATACAAATGCAGTGTTTGAATTAATTTTCCCCTGATTTTGCAAAGTGCTTTTCTCACATATTGACTATAGTTTGTGCTTTGAAAAGTGATGTTGTGTATGTAACTCCTAGTGTGCCACACAGTCACTCTGTGAATGCTGGGTGGGGGCTAAAGTCAAATCCTCCTTTAGCCATTCTTTACTGAGCCTAGTCAGGCTTTACTCTGCTGTCCAGTGGATCTCTCCGGGTCTTTCAGATTTACAGTCTCTAATCCAGGGCGATTTTCAGGAGTTCCAGTTTGTGACATTCTTACCACTGGAAGAATTGCTCAAATATTAAACTTCTAAATTGTTGTATGCTCCTCCTGTTTGAGGAGATAATGTGCAATGGGGAAGAATTTAGCTTTACTTTCTAGTTCCAGTGTGATATTTCATAGATTTTGGTGTTTGTTTTTGTGGTGTTTTTTTTTTCTGTTTTGTTTCGATTTGTTTTTCATTCTGATGTGGGTATTGAGTTTGTCTAGGTTTTTTCAGTTGTGCGGCATTTCCACCTTCCTTGGATTTTTCTTCTTTACTGTGGAAAAACTGTTAATTACCAATTTTTTTATGACAGTTTTGAAAATGACCCTCAAACAAATAAATGACACAAAAGTGCTTTTGGTCAAGCAGCTCTACCTGAGTCTTTGCATTGATGTAGCTGGACACCGCAGGCTGTAATGCATACAAACCTACTGGCAGATGCTTTAAGGGCAATATATATTTTTTCCTCTTTTCCAGGTATTTTCTAGCTTTGATATTTACTCAGATATTTTTTCTTTGTAGTGGTTTTAATTTTGGATTGCTATGCAGTATTACTGACAGTGCAATGCCTGAGAGATCTGCTTTGTTATTGCAGTACTTTTGTTAATAGTTGACTGTATATTTGCAAGATCAGCCTTTTGCAGAATGCCTCCATTTATTTATTTGTTTGTTTTACCTATCAAGACAACAGGCTAAGCACACTGTCAGCTTTAAACCAGCACCAGTCCAGTGCACAGATGGAGAACACCTATTTTGTGCCTGTGCTTCAGGGTGGGTGTTTCCCCAGCACAGATGTGTGTAAGCAGAAGTCATGCATGCATTTGCTTAGTTTGTGGTTTTCATTGAATTCTGCTTGTGTTTAAGGACTTTAACTCGGTGGTGTTTCTTTCCTGAACAAGTAGGTAGGAGAACCAGGAGGTGACCTGCTGTTTTCAGAGTAATGTACTTTTAATCGAGTGGTGGTGTAAGCTCTTAAATTGCATATGACCTGTTTGGCCTTACAAATCCCTTCTAGAAGAGATAGCAGATGTATTGTAACTAGACTGTATTGGAAACAGTTACAGTCTGGAGAGGAATTTCCACTCTGTACTTTAAATCTCTTTCCATTAAAAGTTTCATTTGTTGCTAAGTAAGTAAAGCTATGATTATGTTATGGGGCTGACAGTTTTGCTAATTCTTCATATTTTCAGAACAAGGCTGTTCAATTGTTGAGATGATGTAAAATTCAAGGACTCTTACTAAGGTTTTTGATGAGACTCAAATATAATTTTACACCTCCTCTGCTCCCAAAAAGTCCCCAAACCTCTTTTCTCAGGGCGACAGAGGAATGTACTCCCTATTTCATGGATTTTGATAATTATAGCAAGTAATTAGGCATTAACCCTCTGGTGATATAAAAAGCTCCACAGAGTCTCTAAGCTGGGCTCCCTTTACTGAGTATTAAGTGTGTTGAGGTTCTCCCTGCTGCATTTCCTGCTGCTGCTTTTTACTGCTCCTTTGGTTTTTTAGGTTGTCACTGGGAGGAGGAGCTGTTACCCATGTCCCATTCGTAACTGTCTTGTTCCTGCTTTATCTCTTCATAGTTAGAAGTGTTATTTTCATCCTTTTCTTTTGGTCTATGTACTTAGGAAAAAAGATACAGAGACTATGGTTGCTCTCTCGGTTGCAGTTACTTTTGCATGTTTGAGGGCATTGGGCTTAAGAGTTTTGCTACGTGCACTGGGTATCTGTGCCTGTAGTAGAACGATGTTAACTCAGGTACTGACCACTTTTCCTTCCTCTCGGAATTCAGAATATCAGTGTAAGACTCAGGAGTGACCAATCTGCAGTGATGCTGCATCCTCATCCTCTTCCCTCAGCTGTTTCTGAGAAAAAGACAGGAAGTGATATTCTTCCTTACTTTTGATGTTGGCAAACTTGATGTTGGCTTTTTTATTGAATAAAGAGAAAACACAACTGGAAGCAGTTTGAATTCTAGTTTTTTCCTGCTATGTGTGTTCTTGGTGCATGTTTGGGTAGGTGGTTCTCAGTGGTATCTGAGGTATAGCTCTTGCTGTGTAACCCGTCTCTGATTTAAAAACTTGAGCCTGATGGCATACTAGCAGTGCGATCAAGATTTATTTTGCCTAACTTCATCTTCTTAAAATATTTAGGTCTAGTTGAAAGTAGTTATGGGGGTAAGAATATTGCTCAGAGGGAACAAAGATGTGCAGCTCATGCAGGCTCAGTGACTTTTATTACTAGAGAGACTTCTCCCCTTCTCTGTCTCCATTCATAATGGTTTAGTATTTCAAGTCAAATTTCTAAGTAATTTACTTCTCCTACATGCATGGTAGTGATGCCTTTCTCTTGCTGACCCTAAAGTTATGAGCCAGACACAGTTAGGGTGATAAAAAGGGTTACCTTTATAAGGGTCCTTAGGCACACAATTTGTCAGGTGAAAAACGCCAAAAAATGCACAGCCACGTGATGTATACAATTTTTATAGATTTTGCAAATTAGCATATCTGACAAGAATCACCAATTTAGAGTTGTAATTGGTGAGGTAATTTCCCCCTCGTTCTAATCCCTTCTAAACTCCCCCCNAAAAAGGTAAAAACTTAATTCGGCATCAGTAGGATTCTCTTCTTTAACTTGAGTGTGGTTGTTTATTAATAACCTTTAGAAATAATCATCCTGAGGTAAGGAGTGGATAACTGATTTCTTGGTTTAGATGACAAAGATATTGAAGATGACCAAATAGTGTGGCTAAAATATGCAGAATATATCATGTTAACCTTTATTAACCTTTGTTAACCTTTGTTTTTAAAAAATCTTCCTTTTTCTGTAATACTGCATGAGAAAACTATCATGTAGAAAGACAAGGTAGAGAGACTGGCATTACTGTTTATCTACTGTGCACACAAATACTAGTCTACTTTAAGCATGATTACTAGAAAAATATTATTACAAAATCAGTGGCACATCTTTTATCCTCCTTACCCTCCCCTGTTCTTCATGTTTAAAAAAAAATAAAAAACCCAAGAAAATAACCCTGGTGCTGTTTTCTCTGAGCTAGGGTTTTAGCTGATGTAAGTTAATGCATAGCTAGTAAACAGAATTAAGCTGATTCACAACAGAAAAAAATGTTCTTTATTTCAGCTTTCAAATGCAGGAAGAAGGCAGACTGATTTTTTAAAAACAGCTACAATTATGACAAAATAAAGAAATCAAAATATTCTGTAGAAACAAAGAGAATTCATGGAGTTGTCTTTTCCTAGGCATGCAGGAAGAGAGAGACATGATGCAAGTGCAGTGGTTAAATTAGGTTGTGGCATGAACTTTAGTGGGGATTGCTAGGAAATAATTTGCACAGTGGAGGAGAGCTTCCTTCCTTAATTGTTTCCACCTGGTAGCAGGCTATTGTCAGACCAGGAACCTCTCTGCCCCTTGGAGCAAGCACTCTGAATGAGAAATATACAGTGCTCTGCGAGTAAGTAGTGTTTGGATAATAGCTAATTCTGTCTGGCTTCGTTTTACAAAGATGTTTGGAAATGTGATAGAACAGTGTTCTCCTTTAGGAATCCTTTAGCATTCCCACTGTGGTCTCACTTAGGAGACTTTTTTTGTGTTTTCGTTTTTGTGTTGCTGCTTCTGCTACTGCAAGAACCATGGTGTGTTTTCAAAGTTCTGTATAAAAATGTGAAGTGTTACATTACCTGTTAAAGCACTGTGGCTTCTTTGTTTTGGAAAGATACACCGAAAAGTTGTTTAGGAATGCGCTGCCTTAACAGAATGTAAATGAAGGGAAGAGTCCTTTCTTATGCTCTAGATTTAGCTACCAGGAAGGCAAAAAAGTCTTGCCTAACATTAAAAAAAAAAGTGAAAGGAGCAGGCATGCATGTGAAGTGATATCACCACCCTATCTTGAAAAAAGTCATAATGACTTGTAATGCCAGCCTTCACTCTTTGGAAATTGACTCGTCACATCTAATGCAGCTCAGAAATTCAGTCCAGTTTTAGTAGCTGAAGGCTAGAATGTGAAAGTCCCTCCTTTTGTAATCTATGCCTCTTTAAAAGTGTCCTTGATTTCTGCCTTCAAAGTCGGAGGACTTAGAAGTGAAATGAGATAAGCTTTCATCAGGAATCAACTGAAATGTGGTGTTTCAAGGTAAGTATATAAGATTACTGCAGGCTGCCTCTGTACAGCTGTTGTAGTTTGTCTCATTTAATTTCTCTCAAATGATGATACTGTATCCTAATTAATAGTTTGCTATGTTTGCTGATGGACTTGGGAAACAAAAATTCAAAATGAAATTACAGCAATTAAAAATGTACCAGCAATGAGACTTAGGACTCTCTGGATATGTCAGTAAGTGCAGTCCCATTGGTTGCTGACAGCCCATTGCTGGAGCTGCACAGGTAGCTTTGTCACGACTGAACACGCGTGTTCCTCACACGCCTGCCATCCCTGACATCGAGCTGGAGGCAGACAAGTGCCTGCCAACTGCCAGGGAAGCTTCATCTGCCAGAGCTACCCCGGCTTCTAGGAGCTGCTTGGTACTAGCTGTGGAATATTAAGCAGGGTTGAATCTGCCTCAGTGTGTTGGAATGAGATTGCATATTTCATTAAAGCCTAATTTGTTTTTCATGAGGAAATACCAGAGGCTTCAGCAATTATCATACTTTTAAGATTGGGAGAAAGATGCTTGGATGAAATTTAGCAAACAAGGCTGTCAGTGCTCATTTAGTAACTCCTTTGTGAATCATTTTGAACCGAATTCGCATTGTAGCAGACTCAGAAAACCTTTTGCTGCAATTATTCAGTGATACCTGCTATATAATCAGCTGGAGGTTAATGGCTATGCTTCTTGCAAAGCTTTTTCCCCCATTTCTGGTCTTTTCAGTCCCTTCCTCAGCCTCCCTGGGGGCATTCTAAGACAACCTGGCACTGACCCAGAGGAGATAGATACGTGAAAGATCAGTGGGTTGGGTGGAGGAGAGATCTTGGCATTTTTACAGAAGGATAAGATTCTGGTTTTTCAGATTTGACCCTGCATTTCTTGAAATCTGCAAGGTTTAAGGACAAAAATCTTGTGAGTTGCTCAAATTCCTCATACTGGAGCCTGTATTGAAAGTGCTTCATACATCTAGGGTTCACAATCTAATCTAGGAATTGAATTGAGCCTGTGTAACTTGCATGCTAAATTTTGAAATGCTTGCCAGATGAAAAAAAAAAAGCGGGGGAAGTTGGAGAGTAAGTAGTGCCAAGTAAGCTCTAAAGTTGTCTCACTTTGCTCTTTGTTTCAAGTAGTGGACTAGGAAGCTGAGTCTTGAGTTATAATGAAAAAGGAATTTGAGCTTTACAGTTAGAATTGTTGTGAAAGTTAAGTGGTTGTAAATGACAGAGTTCAAGACTGACAGAAAAAAATACATTAAATCTGAAATAGCAGCACAGACATTTTTGATGGTGATGGGCGAGGGTGGAAAGTGTGTGTATAGCTCTGTGGGACAATGTAATTTTTGTTCCCAGCCTGTGGAAGTGGTTAGCAGCTGCTTATTGCCCTTAACAGTTTGTTCTTAATTGACAAGGTTCCCATCTTGAGAGTTTTCAGTTGTATGCTCATATCTCCTCAGTCTTGGTTTTCCTCTAAACAGTATAAGAAGCCTGGCATATCTCTTCCACCACGGAGGCAGAAATCAAATTGCATCAGAACAATCAGACATTGTGGAGTGAGTTGTTAGGAAGTCTCTTTGCCCGAGATACAGCTGTTTCTTGAGCATATGTTATCACAACAGCTACGAGTCTCAGTAATGCTGCATGGGAAAGAAAGAAGGAATTATCACTGAATTACTATTCAAAAGAGGAATAAAATCCAAGTGAACAACCATCTTCAGAGGAGCCGAAATACAGCTTGCCTTGCGCTTACTGCCTTTTGGGTGTGCTTGGTTTTTATTTATTCTGCAGCGCAGATAGATGGCCTGAGGAAAAAACAATTAAAAATGCACAGACTACTTTCAAGGATATTGTTACTCCTTGGACTGGGAAGTCTGCTTTGTGCAGATGCAGTTCCGGTATGCTGTTGTACATGTGTGTGCTCGTGCATGTAGAAAATTGACTTCAGAAGTTTAAAGCAGTTCTTAGTCCACAGTTGCTGTTGTAATGGCTTGGTTTTACACTTGGTATCAAAACTGGGAGTGTCCTTGTGATGTTAACTAACACACTCCTAGTGACATTTTTTTAATCAATTCCTGGATAATTTAAAAAATTTTTAAAGATATCATAAGTGCTATTTAAAAGATGTGTTGGCTAAGCTAAAAGAAAAAGGAAACATTTTAAATACATACATCTGAGCACAATCTAAACTGTTTCATTTTAAGTGGTGGTAACACTTTAACTGAAGTTTATTGGTTTCCTGAATTTCAATAGCCTTTGGTCTGATCCCTCCATGAACAACTGAATCCTGCTGGCAGTACAGGGATCTTCTCAAGCACCTTGCCATGCCCTGTGCATGCGTTTGTGTATTGTGATACTGTTGCCTCCAGTAATAAAACCGCGCCTCCATATCTAATATTCTTGGTTAGTGATTTAACCAGTCTTCTGCGTAAATGTGATCTTTTTGTTTCCACTTCATTGCTGTGCAATTGCATGCCCTACTTAATTTTATGGTTAATAGACAATCTCTCTTCAAAGGATTTGGGAATCCCTCTACCAGTTAGATAACATCTATTTTGCCATTGTGCTCTTATAATTGTGTATGATAACGTAAAACTGAGACTCCTAAAGCAATTTGATTATTTGTTCAGATAAGAAGTCTTACCATAAGTCCTTGTTGACAGTGAAATGGAAACAGTGGTTTTAGTGGCTTAGGTGAATGTACAATTGCTCCAGCATTCTTTGAGTGTGCTGTGAAATGGTGCCCTCTATGAGAATTCTTATAGGATACCATATGACCATATGTTCTTTTGTTCTTTTTTATGGAAACAGTTTCTTGTAAAGATGGTGGCCTTGTATCTCTTACTAGGCAAAAGCATCGTTGTTCCCTCCTGCAGAGCAAAGATATAATGACTGAATGGGTTTTGTGGTGTGGCCTCTGCTTTTTCTCTGTGGGAAGACAGCGCAAGGATGTGCAGTGCAGAAGAAATGGAGATGGGCAAAGTCCTTTAAGTGCTCGTGTTCTGTAGTGAAGGAAAAGAAGCGTTGCAGCATATAGCATGAGAAGTGCACTTGAAGTTAATGGTGCTCATGTTGTTGCAGAATAAGACAAAAAATGGCCTTTTTGATGTAAGCATCTTTCTCTTGAACCTTTAAGTTTCACAGTTGGTGGGAAAAGGTGCTTCATTAAGTAGCAGACAATGTAATTATGACTTGTATTCTTGATTTATTGTTGAACACTGATAGTGAGTGACAGCACGAAGAATGCTCTTAGAAATATAGTCTGTCTCAAACTTCATGGCTGGGCTTCAGCTTGTCTTTAGCATCTGTGTTACGTGTGTTGGGTGGATGCCCAGGTTGTCAGAAATGGTGGTGAGTCTGCTCTCTGCATTTTCATCAAAGCAGCAGGAAACTGAACAAGAGACTAGGAGGGCAGCTTGGCTTTCTGGCTTCTCCTCCTGCCTTGCCTTTGCTTTTTTTTTTTTTTGAGTGAAGGCGTCCTTAATGACAGCTGCAGTCTGTGCTTGCTGATGTCAGAAGAGGTGTGCTTGGCTAGCAGGGAACGTATCAGCCCAATTCCTACTTGCTGCCTCCTGGAGGTGAGGTGGGGCAGAAGAGAATCAATTAAGAGATGAAAAAGCACATTTTAAAATAAACTGAGTAGATAAAACTCCCAAAAGGATGGAACTATTTGCAGGACATGATGAAGGTTTTGACATTTGCATAATTACATTAACATTTGTAAATCAAATGCGTTTCTTGCCTCACAGTGAGAGAGGCTGGTTTTAAATATTCTATGAAATTTTGTTTAATATTTGATAGTGAAAGAATTTTTTTAGAGCATGTAATTGAGTTGGATTCATGGATAAACAAGTTAAAAGTGATTTCCATCTGTGTTTCTTGTTCCACATAAATCCCCAATTTTCTATGCTCTCTTGAGTACTTTTAGCACTTTGGCAGTAAAACCTTTATTTTACCTGACATTAGAACCAATTTCTCAGTGAAAGCAGTTTCTACTATTAAAGCGTCATTCTTTCGTCAGTAAGAATAATGCTTAATTGAAAATCCTGTCTGTAAATACTAATTCATGCTTCCAGGTGACCTCCAGGTATGCTTCTAATCTTGTCAGTATCGAGGAGTGCTTAAAGACCAAAGACAAAAGGAACATTTTTAGAGGGACTGTGTTCCCAGCTTAGTTACCTCGAGATAATTTCTTCTATATCACTTGGGACTCAGTGTCCTTGATACATGATAGTAGCATTTTCTTCGAATTTTGTTTTGTTTTGCAAGACTGTTAAACGATGTATTCATGATTTGTGAAATGTTAGGCATATATCTGTTGCATATTATGTTTTTATAGACTTCTGTTATTTTGACAGTATTGTCACCACCAGTAATGTAAAATTGATTTGAAATTGAATCTGTACTGTGCCAGGGAGTAGTGCATCCAATTTGCACATGAACTAATCCATTTGTGTTCTGAACTCAGGGAAAATACAACCTTTTCCAAAAGAAGGCCTGATTGCCTAGAATGTTAATTACCTTTAAAATATCTTACAGAGCTGTATGAACACAAGTTAATAATTATGCAGATTTATTTAGAAACAAATGTGTTAACTTCCTTGATACAGGAAGTCTTGCACAGTTCTTGAGCAGAGATTTATATCACACTCTTCATCAAGCTCAGCTTCCTTGGATTGTTCTGAGCTGCAAGCACAGGAATCAGCTTTGTAAATGGCTAGTTTCACATTTGCTTCAAAGGTAGCTTGCAAATGAAGTGGCAAGTTTTAGTTAAGGAAGATACATCAAAGGTTTGTGTGCTTAAAGGAATTTTGAAATTGCTGAACTCTGGTGTTTGAGGATAAGTCCTTGCAGCATTTTGCGTTGCTGGCTAAGCCAAATCCTTGCCAGTATATCACATTGCCATTGTTCAGTGTGGAAGGATCGGGAAGTGCCTCACTAGGAATTTTTTGGTATGGTGTAGTGTCTCAGTCCTCTGCTGGAAATTATGCTTACTAAGTACAATAATGTTCTTGGTGAGGAGAACTAACGTGCAATCAGGAAATAACTAAAGAAAACTGTATAGCATACCATATACTAATTGCAGGGGGAGGCAAATTCCTCTTCTCTGGCAAGAAATTTAGGAATGTTTTCATTTAAGACTGTAAAGGTCCAAATATTTATTTTTCTTTTCTTCCAAGAGGGAAAAGAAACACTGGCTTTTCAAAAATTGTTAAATGTTTTGTCCCGTTTTGTAAAGTAAGGATGTTGCTGTTGACTCTCAACTGGTGAATGTAAGATCTCACCTCTCACGGATACGGTACTTAAGATACTGTGTACTCTACATGTTAGTCATAGTTAGAAGTTCCTGTCAAGGAAGCCAGCAAATGAGGAGATAAGGCTGTACTTAAAATGTACAAAAACGATTGTAGACTCATTTATCTGACTGCTCCGGTACACACTGCATTAAAGTACATAATGAATAACTACATCATGGTTCATGTAGGGTTTAACATTCTTAGGTTAGGCTTTTATCAAAGGCATTAAAAGAATGAATAGCTATTGTGTGTATAAATCATTTGGATAAGCAGAATGTAAAGCAGAAGTGAAGTATGCTGCACTCTTTGGTGGCTAATCTGGAAAGGATAACAACATAATTTCCCTGGATGGTTATATAGCTACATCTTCAGTTTGCATAGGTTCTATCATGAATCTTCAAGCTTCAAATCATATTTTATTTATAACATTTTATTTTTTGTCTGAATTTCAAGTTATTACATGAGAATAATGTGGAGTTTTTTCTGTTAATGATCTGTGCATATAAAGAGTTAGGAAGAGTGCAGTGCTGTGTTTTTTGTTTTCTCCTCTTCCCTGCTTTCTCCCCCTTTTGAAAAATTTTTTTAACCTTCTAATTTTGCACTGAGTAAGAAAAGATCTTACTGACTTGCGTGGGGTATGCTTGGAACAAAGGACACTTCTCTGATAGAGTTTGGGAATAAAAGAAAACACATTATCGGTATTGATGGATAGTTAACTGGTTTTCCAAGACACACTGAGAACAATGAAGAGAAGTTGCTATGACTATTAGTCATGTATTTTCATCTCCTTTGCTTCTGATTAGGGAGATATGATCTCTAGTTTTGACTGGTGACCTTTCACCTGTGCATCATGTTTTGGATCTGGTTTAATCCAGATCTAGATCTTGGTCTTTATTTCTGTGTTACTGTACTACTGTTCTGAGCCACTCCTTAAATCTCTTGAAAGAATGAAGTTGCTGCAAGAAGAGAGTGTGTTATTTGTTAATGGTATTCCTTGCCATTGCTGAGTGGCTCCTGCCACTATATATGAGTGAAAAAATGTAGCTTGTATTTGTGAAGTCTGCAAATGGGCTCTCAGAAGCAGGTTCTGCTGGCCATTATATTGAACATATCTTCAGGAGAGGTGCCCAAACCTCAGGCTGCTTGGAAGGGAATGGGCTGTTTGATTCTGAGGTTTTCTGCACTTTGGAATTTACTTAGTTTCTTTTTCCCCTCTGACTGGTGTGAAATAGTCTAAACTAGGATTAGCTCTGAAGCAGGCTGTGAAGTCATTTTGTTTTCCCAGACTTCAGGAAGAGAAGGTTATGTTGACTTTGCTTTCCTTAAACCCTGTTCTCATCCATAGTCAGTGTATTCTCTGGGTTTCAGGCAAGAAGCACACCTCATGGAAGAGAATTTATTTAGCCGGTAACCTTTTTCATGAAACTCTGAGCCTCTGGCTATGTATAAATATATATCCCTGTACTTTATCCTACCTGGGGCAATGTCTGAAAATTACTAGGGAAAAAATCAAAATCCTTCTACTCACTGAATCTGGTTTTGATGATAATAGAAAGAAAATTATATTGAAGCAAAAAGAACGTAGACCTTTAAACCTTCAAATGATATTGAAAATTATTCAAGAGTAGTGGTATTTTTCCTGTGTTCTCCTGCCTCAGATTTTAAGATCTAAGCATTAGCATGATATGAGGATGTGAGTTGCGTAAAGACACAACTGTTTCCTTTTGTACCTTCGTTTTATTCTGTTTCAGTTAAACAAACAAAATGAGGACTGATCAAGTCTCTAATACTCCCTCTGAATTATTGCAAACTTAGTTAAGAGATATCTGTGACTGTGCTGATATTTTGATAATATGGAGGTGCTTACAATCTGATTAACACATGCTGCATTTTTCTTCTCTCCTGCTGGGAATAAAAGTCTGAGGCTAATAAAATGTTTCCTGACCTTGAATAGGAGAGTATAGTATTTTTTTTCTTGATAAACATATAACTATGAGTGCTGATATTTGCTGATTTTGTTTGAGAGGTATAGTAAACAATACAATTAGTGAGAAAATATGCATTGTAAATTTTACCCATCTCCTTTTTTCATGAGAATGTCTTACTCCATGAAGGAGTAAGTTAAAAAAATGTAGCTATGTATATAGCTACCATAAAATAAAATGCTGGTTTTGGTCTAAAGAGCCTTATGTTCAAAATTTATACTTAAAAGATTGAATTAAAAATACTTAGGAGAATTGTAATTATTTTTTCTGTATACAACATCTGGGAATTCTACTTTGCATCTTCTTAACACGGTAAATAAAAAAGAAGGAAATAGAGCATATCTGGCTTTAAAAGTTTGCTAAAAATGTATCTTAAAATTTATGAAGACTTTTTTTCCTTCCCCCCATTATGATTTCCCAAACACTTTTTAATTTAGTGGTACTTCCAGTTTTTTTGGGCTGTTTGTAGTTAAAGTGATTTCCTTTGGAGCTTGCAATGACACATAGTAGGGGTCTGCCTACAACTCAGGTTGAATTAGGAAGTATTGATTCACTTATAGAGTCAGGAGAAATGCCCTGCTGAAAACATTTGAGTTAGTAGATTTTTAGCTTTTCATAACAATCAAACAGAAAAAAAAAGTCATGACATGTTCTTCCCTCCTGGTTATGCAGCTCAGATTCCTTAACAATAAATGTTATACTAGCGTAGCTAAGGTCCACTCTGAAAACAGCAGCTTTCTCAGCTGCAGGTGGTAACAGATGGAGATGGATGGATGGATGGACATGCAGATGCAACTCGAGCTGGGGAACTGTTTGCCAGTCACTGTTATCCCCTCCTGCTGCCACTGGCATCCACCTCTTTGAAGCACTGGCTCCAGATTTTGTCAGGAGTCCCATCTGGCTTCCATTCAAATCTGATCAAATACAGATGAGAGAGAAATTTACATCTTTGCTATACCAGACATTTTCATATGGGTATTAGTTTTTAGTGGTTGGCACACTATATTTGTCAGGAAACTGTCTATAAAATGGTATTTGCACTCAGCACTTGACATCTTTAGCATAGTATAACCTAAGACTTTTCTAGCAGCCCTTGAACTTCTTCAGGGAAGGTGGGAGCATCTTCAATGTCTTGAGAAACAGGAGGTCCTTCCCAGCCCTAAAAAAGGGATTGTTGTCATAGTCACTGTTTAAAACCAACACAGATAATAGCTAGCGCAGCCTTATGGCAGTCGTAGAAGTGGGAGGTTGGTAGTCACTGAAGGGTGACTCTGGAAAGGTGCCTGGTTTTGTTCTAATGTGTAGGACATGGCTGCTTGTGGCCACCTCCGGTGATGCTGACTTTCTGTGGGTTAAGGAAGGCAGGATGAGAGGAGGAGCTCTGGAAGGAGCCCTTTGTTCCAGGGTCTTCTGGCATTTAAGGTTGTGGAGAGCACATCCTACACAGGAGATGATAGCTGAGCAGGAACTGTGACGGTTTTGTTGCTATATTGTTTTTATAGTTGGAGAAGGAAGAGAGGAGGGATGCTTGTAAAAAAGGTGCTTTCCTCTTAGGGAGGATGTTTTTCCTGTCTGAACCTGTGACTACAGCAGGAAGGAAATAGAGGCTGTAGAACTTACAGGAGACAGGTTTCTCCAGCAGAAAGTTGCTAATATGCAAGTGTTAGCTGGGCAATCTCCTAAAATGCTGTGCTTCCACCCCGATTGCTCCTTGTTCTCGATGACGAGCAGTTGGGCTGTCAGCTTCTGTCTATATAAGTAATTGTAACTAGCTTGATGCGTCCTTCTGGGGTTGGTGAGAGATGCAGGCATGCAAACATGGCTACAGCAGTGTCCTGTGGTATTTATTTGAACAGTTGAGTTTCTGACAAGGGAGGGCAACATTTATCAAGAAGTTCAGGAGGAGTTTGCTGAATGTCATCCACAGCCTGTGCCTGGAAGGTGGAGGGAGGGATTATAGGATTTGCTATGGGTGATGTGAACCTGCACGTCTGCCTGGTTTTGCTATGGTAAGGGTCAAAGGCGATTTCTGGATACATTTTGGGGGCTTTGAAGTGGTGGCCTTGCTTGAGTCAGTAAGCATTGCCCATGTAAAGGTTATGAGGGTCAATCATGTGACACAAGACTGCATAAATGAAATATACATTATTTTATATAATCACATTGTGCCTGGTCCCCACTGGTGCTCTATTCATCTAGAAGCCTTTGATGGTGGCCTCGCAGCCTATTCAGATAGGAAAAACAAACCTGTCCCTACTTTTTCATGGTCTGACACAGTTCACCATTTTTAGCTTGCTATTATCATAACAACGAAAGAAAAGGTTAATTCCTGTACTTAATGATGTGTCTTTGAAAACAAATTTCTAATAATTGTCCAGTCATCGTTTATGACTCTGAACTTCTAATGTGTTTAGTAGAAAATATTTTAATAGTTTTTCATGTTTTCAAAACAGACATGTTTGGTTTTTGCTTTTTGAAGGTAGCTTTTAGCAGTTCAGTGGTTTTTGAAAATCATCATCCTGATTTCTTGAGTGAGATTACTTCATGCCCACCTATCACTTACCTTTCTGCCATGTCTGAAATCAATGGTGTTGGGATGGAAGTCACTCTCTGCAAATGTACTATTTCTTGTAAAGTCCTCTGAAGTGATAAAGTGATTTAAAGCATTTTGTTGAGAGAAGGATTGTTTCCCTCATAAATATAGAAAGTAGAAGGAGCATTCTTTTTTCTTTTCAGTGTTCACAGAACAGTATCAAAGAATTTGATATGTGCTTAAAAAGCAAACATGTAGAAGAACAAAAAATATGAAACAAGTCTTTGATGTTTTTTTCTTTTCCCCTGGACTCTAATACTAAGAGGCAGAAATAGGGCTCTGAGCATTATCTTGTAGGGATTTACACCTGATAGGAAACCAGAGTGCGTTTTGAAGGACAGAATTACTTTGTTGTCTTTGGAATAGTTACTAAGCCGGGTAACAGCATGACTGTTTACAGGGAATAATGCCTCCAGGCTTTAGGCAAAGCAGTGTGAAGGATGTGAGAATAACTGGCCCTGGGAGACACCAGAGAAACCAGAGCCTGTCGGATAGGCTTCAGCATCCCCAGGCATCCTATCCACTGTGAAATTGAGCAAAAATAATGGTACTTTGTAACTCAGGTAGTAAGAATTTAGGATCCAGTGTTGCTGCTTATTTCTTTCCTGAAGTGGTCTGTTGACATTTATGTTGTTTCTTTTGTGTGCAGATGTGACTCTCTGGGTCTGTGGGGAGGGCTGGTAGTAAGATATGTATGTGTGCTGTTTATTGTGTCTTTGGCTCTGACGCCTTACATGTTTCTTATTTAACCCTTTGAACTTTTTAAATGCGAATTTTTACTGTGAAAGAGGTATTCAGTTTCAGAAATTCAGAAAATGATTGCGTTAGCCTTATTAATGTTTGTGCAGTTGTAATGCACTGTGATTTTGACAGTGGGATTTGCAGCTCTGGGCTGAAGATTTTAGTCCTGCAGTACTACTTGGAAATAAAACTGCTTAAAATGATTAGCAAAATTATTTATATGCTCACTAAGCATCAGGCTGGAGTCAAGATTACCATCCTATAAGTGAACATCCTGCTTCTCCCAGTCTGCCCTTCCAGCTCTCTTCCCGCTTTTTTTATCTCTCCTCTGACTGCATGTATGTTTTGGCAATAGTTCCAAAAGGAAAGAGTCTGTCCCCTGCTGACCCCTGGAAAGCCTTCGAAGATGGAAGTTAGAGCATTTTGCTGAAAGGTAAGAGATCATATTTTGAAATTAAAAAAAAAAAAGGGAGGGGGCCGGGTTTGAATCTGGCTGGGATCTGAGAAGGGAGTGCTGGCAGCCATGCAGTGCAGTGTCCTTCCTCATGTTTCTCAGCCTCCTCATGCTAGGCAGCCACTGGAAGGATGCTGGCTCTCTGAAAGGATTACTTCTTGCATGAACCAAAGGAGTGTGACACAATATTGTATTTAGCCCCCAATTTACTTACATCAGAAGTGAGAAGGATGAATACAGTTTATACTGACCTAGGGGAAATAATCTATTCTTCATTTTCAATATGGCTCTGCCACTGAAGTTGATGTATGATAGGGCCTCTGTCCCATCCTTACGGCAAACTTGAGCACCTTTGAAGTCCCTTGCACAGAATGAAAGAGCTCAGGTAAATATTTTGTAATAAAATTGCTAACAAAGACCTCTTATTGAGAAAGCATTCTTCTCTGTTCAGGGATGTGCATGAGGTGATTCCACTACCACTCTGTATTTCATATAATCTTGTGAGTTTGCATGTGTGGGCTCTCCTGTTTCTTCCGCTCCAGCTCTGAATAAGTGACATCTCTTTGGTTTATATGTGCAGGGAATCCTGTACAGGTAACACAATAGTTTCAGTAGGCATCACACTTAAAGTACATTCTTTCAGACAAGTGACACTTCTATGAGAATAGTGTTAATAATTAAAGTCTTTCTGAAACGCTGATTTGAAATTGGTTTGAACCCACACTCAATTAAGACAACTGTGCTGAGAAACTATATTTGGTTACACAACTTTGAACTAGCAGCTATACACACTCTACAAAAATAGCTATGCTATTGTTTCCTTAAAAGTAAACCAAAAATCTCCTAACCTCCATAGAGAGTAAGAGGGAGATGCTTCTGTAGCAGTGTAAGTCAAATAAAGGAGAGTATAAGACTGGTTATACTTCCATGGTGTCATCGGTTCAGAGCCACATGAAAATGGGAGTGTGTGGGAGTGGCCATAGATTTGTATTTTTGAGATGGAACAGGTCACCTTTCTGCATTTGAGTGTGTAGGGATGCTCAATGTATTTAGACAATAGGTTGCTAGTTAGCTGGTGATAGGCGATCTGATTGTGACCTTGAGCTTTACTGCTGTAAATTAAGTTTGTTTTGAGGTGTGGCAGGGATTGAATTAGCACTCGTGTTAGTGAGGGAAACTTCTGGCTCAGCATTTGCTTTTTAATGCCAAAATCTAGCCCTCAGGGGAAAAAGCTTCTGCTCTTTGATTCCCCAGATGCTGTTTTCTGAAAGAAGGTAATGTACAGATGCAAGAAAGTTGTTCTTGGAGTATCAGCTGCAAAAAGCTGTATGTCAGAAAATATTATGGATATCTAATGTAAAAAGAAAAGAGGAGGCAATTATGCTGTTGCCTACATGCTCTGCTAGAAAATATTAAACTGAAGCACTTTCAAAGCCAAGAAGGACTTTGAGTAAAATCATAATAAAAATATATTTTCACATAAATTTGCAATGGAAGGCACAAAAGGAACGTTAGGACATTCTGTGATCTGAATTATACTAGATGCTTTTAACTTTCACTCAATTATCACTTTTTGTAAGACGTTAGATGAATGGACAGAAATATAATCTAGGTTATACAACACTTCTACTTAAGTACTTAGCTATTTTTTCAGTTTTTGATTTTGATCAAGACTTGCAGGTCTGTGTGTCTGGGCTCCTAGAAAGCTGAAGACAGATATATTTGCTTCCTCACCTAATGCATAATTTCTGCAGTTGTGATCATTCCCACTCACTTCACTTTTCATCTTTCTTTTTATAGTGTGAAAAAGAGATGAGTTGGTTTCTTGAACATTTTTCTCTTAAAATCTGTGGTCTCTGGGTTTTGGATGAGCTCTGCATCCACACTGAAGGACATTGGTGTTTGGGGGAGGTGTGTTAAAAGAGCTTGAAGTGAGTTTACGAGGTTGTGCTTATAAAGGCTCTCCCTGCCATTCTCTCATCCAGAGGAAGGTCAAATTTTGGTCCAGAGAGAAGGATCAGCTTGTGCCATCGGAAGAGTTGAAAAGCCAAATTATCTTTTCCCCACTTCTCTTGAAGTGCTTCGCAGTGTTCACTTCATCAACTTTCTCAGGCAAGAGGGAGCAGGGGAGTTAGATTGCCTTATAAGTACAGCAAGTTGCTATTTAGTTGATATTAGAGTTGCAGTATCTATAGCATAAGTAATTAAATAACAATGATAATTGAAGTCAAACAATGCAATTAGGGCAAGATTTCACAATCTGTCTCTGTATGGCAGAATTAGTACATCAGATAACAAATCAATCACGCACAGCATCAGGTTATTAAAAAGCCTGATGATGTTTGCAGTTTGTTTATGGCCAAAATATAAATACATAAAGTCTGGTTTCCATAGAATAGTGTCAGACTGCCAAAGCAGCACTTGTGTGTTGTTGCTTTTACACCTTTTGATTTTTTTTTTTAATTTTGAAAATAAAGGTTTCTGTGATGATGCAAAATGCAATAATCCTATTGAATCCTGAGCAGGAAAAATGTAGTACTTTATTTACTTTTTTTTTTTTGTTAATGTACAACCGTAGAGTGGGAAGCTTAGTGGCCAGTGTCAGTGCTGCTCTGAGGGCTGCTTCCAGGTGGGCTCCAGAGAGTCACATTATGTCCTGCCTGGACCCCAGTCAGCTTTTGATGCTGCTGAGGGCAGAGCAGTGACTGTGTGCCTGGGGGCATCCTCTCCTGCCCTGGGCACTCTGGTACGCAGGCTCTGTGAAGCTTCAGGATGTGCCTGGGCTGTGTCGGGGTGTGTGAGTGAGGCTGGTCAGGAGACCTGTTGTCAGTATCCTCCCTAGGGTGATTCTTGGGAATAAGAGGAGACTTTGAAGATCAAGGTAAGTGGATGTGTGTTGAACTACACAAATTGTTGGAGCAAATCAAAAACTGATGTTATCAGTTGGACTGTTTTCTATCTCACTTTCATTTTCCTTTTTTTTTACTTTTTTTAAGATCAGTATGTCTTTTTCTAGAAAATGAAGGGAATCTCTTAGTGATGAGATTCAGCATTGCTGCATAAGCAAGCACTGTAATTTTTTTCTTGTTTTTTTGAGTAAACTACATTTCTCTGATTGCTGACTAGCCTTCACTTTTAATTGTACAGGAATAAGGGCACATCCAAAATCAGAAAACTGAAAAAAACCCCTAGAAAAGGCAAACCAAAAGAGCTACTGTTGAGGACATGATATAGATGGAGTGAGGTTCCTATACTGTTTTACTGTATAATAAAATGTGTAAAGGTTTTTATTACAATGTATGTTTAGTTCTTGACAATGCAAATTGTCAAAGACACCCAGCTGATATTGCCTCTCATCTCTCTATTCTGAAACAAGTCTGTTAAAATCACTTACAATATTAGGCGAGAACTAAAGTATCTATGTTAGCAAGGCTTTCAGCCAGAAGCAGCCTCAGAGCAGAATCAGTGCTTGATACTTGATGTTTCATGAAAAAATTATTGAATGAGAAATTACAGATCTTTCAAAATGTGGAAGATGCCATTTGCAACTGTCATGTAGTCCAGCGTCTTATCCTCCCAAATGTCCAAAATAATTTACATCTAAGGGATAGAAATGTTATTTTTTTTGTACAATGAACAGTACCAAAAAATGGCTAGAAACATTTGTTGTCAGAAAGACAACAAATCTTTAAAGTAAAATCTTTTTTGTCTAATTTACTGAATAAATGTTGCTGTAGCACTCAAATATTGCAATGATAATATTCTAAACATTATCAGTAAAATCTAACTTTTAGAGTGAATAAACATGTTTGTGGTGATGTGCTGAGATTCCAGAAAATCACTGATGCAGTGCACTGTCTCTATCAAATCCCAGGTTAGTTGACTGGTATGCACTCATGTGATTTCCAGATAAGTAAACAGACTTCTTTATTATCTTGCCAGATACTTGTTGTCTGTCAAACTGGCAGGACTGCTGTTCTGACACTTGCTAAAAGGCATCTATAAAGAATTTTTCCAGTTCTCCTTTTAATCTGATTTTTCTCCTGGGCCAGTACTCTAAATGATTTGACTCCTTATTGATGGCGATAAATTCATAATTTTCATACTGAATCTGTCATCCTGAGCAAAACTGTTTGCAAAACACCACTCTACTACATCTAAGTGCTATTCTTGTGATCTCATGCAATACTATCCTGTTTCATTTAATTTCATCAGGATTGATTTTTGAGTAAGCAGATGGCTTAGTCTTCTCTAAGAGTCCATAAGGAAATGCCTTGCCAGAAATACTTTGTGTTTCATGACGTTTGAGTTTGCTGTGATTTAAGAGTTTATAAGAGCATGTTCAGCTTTTTTTGTGCTGTTCATCAGTAGGGTTTCATTGCTGATCCTCAGACTCAAAAAGGGAGACCACAATTCTGCTGCCAGATGCCTTTCAGAGCAAAGCCTGTTTGGCTGACAGGACGCTGGTTCCATGCGTGCCGTTGCTTAGGCTGCTCAGGCAGTCTCTTCAAAAGCTTAATCCTCTGTCTGTTTTGAGGATCTGGATATATCTAGTGCAGCTCATATGAACTTTTTTTTTCAGCCTATATTTTATCAGGCTACTTTTGGTTAAATATTGTTGCCATATCTTGGATATTATTGTATTGTGTTCTTGAGACAGTTGAGGCCAATCACACAGTGTTCCGTATTAGGAAAAGTGCAGCCAGAAGGTAAAGGAAAACGGTGGCTCCCCCTCTAGCCTGTGCCTGGGAGCTTGCATCTGGGCAATTGCATCCATTGTGGGGCTTCCCCCAGTGCAAGAGAAGAGTTTATGAAGAAGAGCAAGTTCAGCAGAGGAATGTTGAGATGGTTTGGGTGTAAGGGTGTAAGTGCAGGAGGGGAGGCTGAGAAAACTGGTTTGGCTTAAGGTGAAGATGGAAGGACTAAGGGGGATCTGACTGCTGACTTCACCTTTCTGAAGGAGGGCATTTATAGGAGATAGATCTTCTTGGGCATGTTTGGTGGAAATGGCAGTCAACAGTCACATGCTGTTGCAGGAAAATTCTGATTAGGTAAAAGGTAAAAAACTATCTACAGTGTGTGTGGCTAAGCACTAGAAGAGGTTTCTCAGGTTTCTTTGCCCTTGGAGCCCTTAAGCTGATGCCAGAGAGATTTTTTTGCTTTTATGCTTTTTAGACTAGTAGCATTTTAGTTTTATACTTTTATATATTAGTACCCCTATAATCCTATAACCTCTATCCTACAACTTTGTATCCCTTTCCTATAGACAAAACAGAGCCAAGTTATCGGCCTTTAGGCATTCTGGAGTTGGACTCGATAAGCTATTGAAGTAAGCAGAGATCTTTCAATAGAAACTTGCCACAAGGAATAGTGTAACAAAATTCTGCTTTTCATTGGAGAATATTTCAAAACTATGTTACCCCTATAATAGTAGAAGCACGAACACCCTCATTCTTCTTTTTACCCTTTTTGCACCCTTTTACCTTTGTATAACTTACACTTGCTGGAACCCTGCTCGGCAGGATTGGGCCCAAAGCCTGCACAGCGGGGGGTCCTGGGGCTGTCCCTGGGAAACCTTTGCTTTCTCCACATCCTTTAATAAATTTTTTACTTTTTATCCTCTTATTTCGGCCTCAGCCTGTATTTTCAAACATAAATAAGGCATCAAAGCAGCCTAGACTGATCAAGGTAATGGAGCAAACAGATTTTTCTTTGAAATTAGTCCTGTCTGGTGCAAGGGCTTGGACAAGATGGCCTCCAAAGGTCTCTCCCAGCCTAGAGTACTGATGATTCAATGAATATCCCTGTGAATGATGGAATTTTTTTTTTTGTTGATCTTGTTGCCTTATATAAACTGAATAACTAAGAAAAATTATGTTTATGACAACATTCCCTCTAATGTCTACTTACCAAGGGAGGTATTTGTAGTTAAGGGACTAGACCTAAATGATTTTGCTTACTGTTGTCCCTCCAGATTTGTTTGTGGAACTAAAAGAGATCGCACTTTCATTTTACTGATGGACTGGAAAATAAGCGCTCCTGTTTTTGCAGCTCCCTGGGGGTTCATCAGTTTTGAATAAATTGGTAACTGAATGGAGCTATTTGCATGAACTAGGATAAAAAGAAAAAATATAGAGCCTTGCTGTGTTCATAAAACATGCTATAGCTGTCAAAGCTGGTTTCTCTATTTAAGGAACTATGTGTGCTTAGACAAACAAACATATTATGTGGAGTTTTGTTAATAAAAGCTCACTGTAAAGTTTTCACTCTTGTGTTGTCATGCAGTTAGTATTGTTCTTGAGAGTGTTAGTACATTTTTGCATGCATAAAAATTCATCTGTCTTGGTTTTCTCTCTTTGCCAGGCAGGCCAGGTGCATTATGTATGTGGAATAGAAGTATAAAGAATATGTATATGAAAAGGACTTTTTAGGGGAAAAGGACCTTAAAAAGACAGGAATTTTGTTTTGAAAATTTCTAGCAGCTAGTGTAGTGTAGCCTTTAAGCTTGGGCTGTTTGACTGGATTTTATTTTTTCCCTTTGTGTAGCTCGTTGCTTTTGAATTGAATGTTTGCTGAGGTGGAGGAAAGTTTTAAATTGGTGCAATGAGCAAACTTGCCTGAGCAAAGTTGTGCCTCAGCAACACAGTAATTTTGTTTTTCAGTTGACTGAACTAAATGTGGAGAAAGAAACTGGGAAACATCATTGGACAGCACTGTTCATTAGTACATCCCCTTCAAAAAACTGATAGGGCTGATCATCAGCTCAAATTAACTGTCTGTGGTTGGGATTGTTTTCATGTGTTCCGAATCTTACCTTTTCAAAGCAACTCCCTGGCAAGACTATAGAATGTTAAGGACTTTTTTGAGTGTGTGTGAACTGGAGCAAGGGATAGGATTGGAGGAAAGAAATGCCCATGAATTATTTTAGTATCTTCCCTGTTCCCTGTTTTTTTTTCTATTTTGTCTGTTAGCTGGCAATCCTGTTGGTCTCTCTGACTGACCCAAAGCAAGGGTTATGTTCTTTTGTTTGCATCTTCCACTGCCTTCCTACTTCTTCTGGGTATGAATCACTGTCTTTCTCTGACTATATGTGTAGCTCAAACTATATGCTATGGCTCAAACATGTTTTCCCCTTTACATGCAGTTTCCATGGGTGGTGAAATTAGGAGGTGTGTATGGTGGAGAAATAGTTCCTTAGAAATGAGTATTCCTTGGTTTCTGTTTCTTCCTTCAGTTTGCACCGTGTGTGTTTCAGGGACAGTCTGGGGTGTGGGGATGCTGGTGAAAACAGCACTGCTCCCTGTGCTGGTTTCTTACATATGGGATGTGTCTGTAAAAGCATTGGTGTGTACCTAGAAATGTGATAATGATAGAATCACTCCTTTCTGTCTTAACATGGATTGAGAACACTGGGTAATATCGTAGAGCCCCATCTCATTTGTTTATAGTAAGGCTGTTGCCGTTTATACACTCTTGAGCTACCCTGTTTGATTCAGAGGGAGAAAAAAAAACAGATGAAAATCCTAGCCAAACAAAACCTCAAACAAACAAACAAAGCAACCCCACCAAACCCTCTAGAAACTACAGACAAAAAGCCAAACTTCTGTGTAGTGATATTGTGAGTGTCCTGAGGGTTCACAGTCTGGTGAGAAGAGTGTATAGAAAGAAGGGTTTGGCTGTGTATTGATGTGTGGTCACATGCCTGCCAGCCATGCATGTATATTGTGGACTGTTCCAGTAGTGCGTTTTGCCCTCTGGTCACGTTCAATGATTCGTTCAGTGCTATTGGTCGTAAATGCTCTTTACTATTAAAAGGTAAAGCCTAACTGTGGATTGAAACATGTTAAGGAGAAAACACACTAGTGAGTTCACCCAGCACTGCTTTAGCAAAATGGTACACAGTGTTCTTTTGTCTCAGACAAACTGTCCTTTCTATTTCCTCTTAATATAATTAGGGATGGAGTTCTGTTTTGTTTTATCTGCTTTTGAAATATGTTCATGGTATTATGTTTTTTTCTTGAGCAGAAAAATAAACTGCATTTCCAGGGACAGATCAGACCACAAACTTAGAAACAATGCAATTAGGTTATAAAGTATATAACTGATGTAATGCGTTAGTAATAGTATTTTTCTAGTAGATACCTTCCCAGCGAAATGGGAATCATCACAACCACAATTACATATTTCAGATGCTCCAATGTATGTCTTTTAGAGGTGAAATCAAGCAAATGCTATTCTGTAGCAAGAAATTAGACTGAAACAAGGTGTGTATTATTGGCCTTTGCAGGTGTTTCTGGGTTATGAATAACGCTGGATTCATTGGTCTTTCTCCTGGCTTTAGGGGTCAGCAGTCGTGGCAGGCACAGCTTTGGTGCTATGAGATTTGTCTCTAGCTCCACTGTAAACTTCCTGCAGTGGTGAGGGCGGTGGGGATGATGTCGTATCTGAAGGTCAACTGAGAAAAATGCAATCTGCTGGAAATGTTAGCTTATTTGAAAAGCATTTTTATCCCATAATGACTCAAATGATGGCACCAGATGCAGAGTAGTGGTTTTGAGGTGATTTGTATTGATCATCTTTGCTGGTGTCCTATTTTACTGCCTAATAAGTACTGCTGAGCTTTTTTGTCCTAGGCCAAAAGGATAAGATATAAGGATTGTCAATAACTTTCATTATAATTATTTTGAATTTGCATATTAACACACACACGTATCATAATTACTCTGTTCTTTATGGCTGTTTGCTGTATGTACAAAGGGAGAGGAAATAAAAAATCTGTATTTTTCATTTTGGTCTTTAAATCTGGGCAAGCATATGCATGCAGTAACATATAATCATTAGGAAGGGCTACAGATAGCAGTTTTAGAAACTTAGCATTTTTTTTCCTTTTTTGTAACGTGACCTTTTCATCTCTTTGATCCCTTCAGCTGTGTACTGCATAACCTTGGATTAGTAGAAACAAGAAATTCTGGGCATCATCTAATGACATGTTTCTTCTGGCTACATCAAAGAAGGTTAGATAAGATCAGTTGTAGGAAATCTTCTGCGTAGTCTACAGGAGTGAAGGTTTGTAGCCAAGGATACCGTGACTTCCTTTTGCAAAGAAGGATAAAACTAAAACAATCTGCCATGCTGGTTTATCTTAAAAGACTTAGGGAAGCCTTGAACATACTTGAAATAATGTTGACAGTGTAAGAGCAGATCTCAGGTGTTCTCCTTTCCTCCATGCTGACACTGGAAATACAAGTAAGAAGTTACTCAGTGTTGATACAACTTGTACCCAATTCTAGATTATAGAGGAGTGGCTTTTAATTCACTTGGTTTTGATATTGTGGTGTTCAAAATTCTTCTCAGGTGAAGGTGGTGAACAGTATTTTTGTCTTCCCTCTGAAACTGAAATAGTGGTAATATTACTTTTCAATATGTGTTGCTGTTTTGTAGCCCTGAAGGTAAATGGGTTTCATTGTATCTTGTAATAGGAATGGATGGTAAATCTGGCTTCATTCCAGCATCATCTGTAAAATAGGAGTAATGTTTTTATGGTTTGGAGAGGGTGCAAAACTGGCAAAACAAGTTCAAAGATGATGTCAATTTTTAACCATATGTAGTGCTCCTCTCTTCATCTTTAATAAAATCGATATTCACTTCTATTATGAAGAAAAATAACCAGTGTGAGAAGAAATCCTTAAGTAAAATTACTTCTCTCTTGAAAGGTTAAAAACAATTACATTTTCTGCTGTAGTCTTGCAGAACAGAAGTGTGTAGGCATTGTTCAGAAACATTTGGGATGAAATGAATTATTTAGAATACGATGTACGGGGAGAGACAGGCCAGTCTCATTTTATGTAGAATTTCCAAGGTGCTTGTAGTTGGTTGGAGTTATTGTGTGTAGGTACAGCAAAGGCAGGAGCTGGCTTTGATGCCAGGCTGCATCTTCTGTCCTTTATTTGCAGCTCTTTCCTCCTACCCGTGGCACGGGAAAAAGTGACAACTGCATTGAGTGAACGTCCCAAGAATTGATGCAGCGTGCTGAACTGCCCTGCGGTGAAATGCTTCTCCTTTGACAGTTTGCCTCAGTCATACATTAGCCAATAGTATTGAACGCAACAAATCTATGGTGATGTTCACGTTTAATTGATGGCTTTTAAGAAACCTGTGCAGAAGTACCTATTTCAACTATACCATGTTGTGAGTGATAGTCAGAGAGATGTTCAGTTGCCTTATTCACAAGGTAGGCTTGATGAAGTACCGAGGAAATAGCAATGTGATAAAGTACTTATTATTGGCTAGCTGAATTAACGATTTTTGAGTATTTCCCATTGTTATAACTGAAAGTAACAGGTATTTTCTTTCTCATATGAGAGAATGTGTAGTGATTGTAGTGAGTAACAATGAGATGATATTACAAATGTTAAACTTCCTGTGCATAAAGCTGTTTGACAGCTGACCTGAATCAGCATTTTCCTTTAATCTCAGAGTGTACCAAAGGGATTCTGTTCCCCCTGCCTGCCTCCCATTCCGAACGACTAAGTGTCTTATCAGAGATCAGTCTTTGCATCTATTAGGAAGAAAAACAATCAGTGTGAGAAGGAAGTTAGTTTCCTATAGCTGGACCCTTAGACTAGGAAGAGACCAGAACAGCTTTTATATGAGAGAAGTACACCTCAGGATGTAGAGGAGGGGAAAAATTGACACAGAAAAATTCAATCATTCAGCCTAGAATTTTTGTAACGAATGTTTTCAGGAGTAAAGTAGACAGGATAACAATTCAGGAATTCAGTTTGAAAGTGTTTTTGCAAAGCTTCTCGTGGGAGAAGTGAGGACGGACTGCTATTTTTGCTCTGGCATTTTAGCAAGTACAAATCTTTAGCTTTGGCATTTCTCATCTTGAAAATCTATTCTTAGTTTAAACCTAAATAGCAAAACTCGCATACATGCACTGAAGTATTGGCTGTATGTGACATGGAATAAAAGTGCCTACACTAACAAAGGATTTAAAATAAATAAAATATTTAGGATTTTTTTTCTCAGCATTAGAACTCCAGTTACCTCAGAGCAGTACCTTTTCATCTCTAGTCATTGTGGACAAAAATGCTTCTCATTCACTGCTGAAGTGGAAGCTCTCAGTAGCCAAACTGCAATCCAAATATTTGGGGTGTGAGATCGGAATTTTTAATGAAGTTTTTCGTTTACTTCAGGCAACTGAGTTGTAAAGATGTGATAATTGTTTAAAATTTGGCCTTTCATAGAATTAATGTCAAACCACGTTATGAAGTTTCTTTTGAGTCCAGTGTACGCAGCTATTTAGTAAGTTTATGTAGAAACTAATCACATTGGTTGTAAATATAAGTGGTGTTCTTGATCTCCAAGCTGGATCACTGGGAAGAACACATGAAAATACAGTTAAGACTGTCTACATTTAAAGTGTATTTCCACTGATACTAATTGAAATGGTGCAAATTGTTTCAGTGGTTGCAAGTCACTGCTAGTTGTTTAGAGCTTGTTCTTCATCTCTTTTGGCTGGTCAAGGAGCCTACAGCTCCTCAATGTATGACTTTAGTACAAAATGGGATGAAAAATATTTCATTAAAATGCATATAGAAAGAAAGGAATTCAAGACAGCTAATAGTAATTGATTTCTGAAAAGATTTCTGTAAATAGAAAAGAAAAAGCATAGACTTAAGAATGGGTTTCTTGGGTATTTGTGAGATCATTTGGACAAGTTATGTCTAATGTCATGAAAAATGTCTTGGGTGCCTTCTAGTTCACCAAATTTGTACCCCTGCAACATTTCATGTGGTACAGACAGAACAAAACTTTTGGTGTGTGGTCATTTTACAAAAAAAAAAAAAAAA
>VZRJ01011813.1:152755-497869 GCA_013397565.1 Ptilonorhynchus violaceus
AAAAAAAAAGAGTGAATAAGCTTTTTATTGTACTCCCTTTTTTCAGTCTATTCTTCAGTTCATCCTCTAGCACTGAAAGCCTTTCCTTCTTCAAATTAGCATGGAATCACAATTTGATCATATCCTTTCCAAGCTTCTACTGTTTAAACAGATGGGGGAAAAAAAAGAAAGAGCAAATACAGCTCTTTGCAGCAGATGACTCCAGCCGGTGTGTTTAGAGGAAGTTGAGCTGCCGGAGAGCTTTTCTGTTCCTTAGTGATTCATTGTAGAACAACTCTGCCTGAAGCACTGGTGGTGCTTGCTGGATTTCGTTTGTGCAACTTACTGGTTTCAAGTTTCTTGTCTATGTACTGTTGTAACCTTAACGTGAATTCAGTGACTGCAGAGACCATAAAAAATTGGTGTTGTGCTGCTAATCAGGAGGGTATAGAGATGTTTAGTGTGGATGAAACTGAATCAATCAAGCAGTTTTAGAGAGTGGTCAGGGTCTTTTGGATTGCAAATATCTACTCTCATAAAACTGAAGAAGTGAGATGTAGACTGTGGATATTTGTAGTATTCTAACATTATTTTGAAGTATGTGGTCACTGCAAGGCTAGGTAGAAATTACTGGTTACTTTCTTGTGTGATATTTGTCTAATTAGAGCTGACCCTTCACTGATCTTCGGCTGGTGTGGTTGATGTTTGTCGTTGTGGAGATTGCCTGCTCAGAGGTAGTTTAGGAACTTTGCTTTAAAGTGTGGTGTAGAAGTATTTGCCTTTGGAACTGTGACCCTCTGGAGGGTGGCCCTTAGAGGATGACAGGGTAAAGCTCGGGCATCATGATACATTGTTCTTACACATAATACCATTATCAGGATACAGAAGTGTTCTTTAAGGACTGAGATGAAAACAAACATAGGAAAAATTTCATGCTCCTAACAAACTGAATCTTAATAAACTCTTACTCCTCTGTAATTTACTTAATTTTTGAGATTTACAAAGTGATAACAACAGAATTAAGACTGTTGACAGTCATAGAGCTGGAGTAAGTTGTTACCTCTTACTGTGCAGTTTGCTGACAGAGCTGGGTAAGATGCCATTCAAATGTTAAGCATAATTTTCAATATCAGCAGTGTTAGTGAAGGCTTTTTGAGCATTTTGCTGTTCTAAACAGTCTAGCACATAATTTATTTCTCAGTTATTTGACACTAGGAACACTGGAAAACTATAATGAAAATAGTGTGAGGTTTCTGAGTAGCACTTTAAAAAATGAAGCTCTAAAATAACTTAACAGTTTTAATTTTTAATTAAGAAAATGTGCTCAAATTCATCCTGTGATTTAATTCCCCCACCCCCCGGCAATAAGTAAATAGCTGCTGTCAGATTTTCTTTCTGCTTTGTAACTTGATTAGGTGGATCAAGGTGCACCTACTGGCTTCAGCAACTCCTCAGTGCTTAAGTTATGGATTTTACTTTTTTAGTTGATAGTGACTTTTGGCCCATATCTGGTTTATGCCACGAGGCTCTGTCTAATGTGTCATGGAAACACTCTGATTCAATACAAACTAGACAATGACTTCTCCAAGAGATGAAGAAGCAAAGCTGAGTAAAGCCTATAGAGTCCAGAGCCAGCTGAGTCTTACAAGCTGAGTTGTTCACTCAGCAGTTGAACTGAAATGACCTCCATAATTTGTGACTCATTTTTTTTTCTGGAAAATTTGGGCTAGGATCATGTCTACTACTAGAGTGTGTGGTACATGGCTGGTCTAGAGGGACTCATGTGCTTCGCATGCCAGTATGTAACCACAAACCATATGCTCTTAGCTATTGAGTACATCTCTTATGGGTTTTAAGAGTTGGGAAGGAACCATTAGCCTCAAAAAAACGAGATTGAGGTGGGGAAAGTATCTCTGCAGTGGTCTATTTCATCAGGGGTTTTGCTGAGTAAGCATACATATCATGTTAAATAAGGATGTGGAGAAATACCTATATTTATTTATGTACCTATAAATCTCAGTGGCACTCTGCCAATCTGACTTGGGAAGGAGTTTTGCCATGACTCAGCTGTGGTGATTTGATAAGATATTAAGTGCTTGAGCAGGGAACATCAGTTTAATGTAAGTAGAAACATTAAAGCATCCTCTCTATAGTTGTGATAGATTGCTTATGCTTTGGGAGAAGGTGAAATCTCCCCCCTCCTCATTAATCTAAATTAAGTAATCTTCCTGGCTTGTTAACAAGAGGAATAGTGAAGCATTGAATATTGTCACCTTCCTTTAATGTCTTGGGTAGAAATTCTGATTTGAATCCCTCATATTGCAGTGCATACCTGATAATCCTCCTCTGTTCCCTTTACTAAACCCACTAAAAAGTCCAGGACAGGTAAACTGAATTTTTTTTTCATTTACAACTTAGGTGAGGCATAAAAGGCTCTGTATAGAAGAGATACCTTTTAGAGGAAATGCTCTGAATTTCTACTAGTATGTTCCTTAGTCTTCCTGGTGATCAGTGGAGTAGCTTGGCTTGTATGGAAGAAGTAAAAATAAATGCAACTTCTCCCATTTAAGTATTTTCGAATGTGATCTCTAGCTCATAGGTGCAATAAGGTTTGGATACACCATATGATTCTGTTCTTAAATTGGTACCAATTTCTTTATTATGTTAATTGACTTCCTGTATGTGGTACGTGCTCCCTTGTGCACAAGAATCTGAAAAAAGGAGCTTGGATAAGTGACAGAGTATCTACGTACTTTGAGATTTAAAAGACCCAGAGAATTTACAGACAGAATTGTACCTCAAGGTCAGCTGTCAGACAAAGCAAATGGTAAAATTGAAGCATTGACATGTGACAAGAGAAGTGAAAAGTTTGTCTTCATAGCACCAGGTTATAGTCTGCCTTATAGTAGATAAAATTGCTGTAGCTGAATTGTACAAGTGTTGCACCTTGCTGTTCCTGGCCCAGACTTTTCCTGGTATATAATTTTGCAGATCTCAGCATGGGCAGAAGGAAGAGTGATTAGAGGCCTTTTTTTGTTGTTGTTTTTTAACGTTAGAATGGGGAGGGCTAGTGGCATACACAATTTGATAAAATGAAATGGAGCAAAACCAGTTGGAATAGTTAGAATTATTGTAGACTATCAGCCTTTTCCTGTTACTGCATAAACCGAGAATATTTACCTTCTTGGTTTTTTTTCCCCCTTTATCAAATGCTCACAGTATACTATTAGTTATCTGGATCCAAGACTGAATAATCTTTGTGCTTGTGTGGGAATACCTCTTCTTGCTTTTTGACTTCCAACTTCTTTGTAAAATATAATGCCATTGTGATTATCAGGCTGTGTCAGTGTGGTCACTGTAATACATCAAGATTTGTAAATTACTCTGAGTGGAATGACTGCAGAAGACAAAGATTAGAGTTATTTAATGCTGCTGTCTGATATCTGAAGCAAGCTAATGCTACTGGTTCATGGTATTCTGTAGATGAGCAGTAAAATAAGCATTTGACCAAAAATTGAAAGTGGAAAGCCCGTGTGAATGCTAGTCAGTACTACTCCCTTGGGCTAGAGGTTTTAAAAACAAACTACCATGTGAAAAAAGTTCTTAAAAGAAGAAGGAAAGGTTGGAGAGATGAGCTTAAAGTTCATTAAAACAGTAAAGTACTTGGACTTCCCAAATTACGTTTAATGGATGCTAAAATCATGGCTTAATTTTAAAATTTCAAGAACTAAAAGCACACTTGAGCATATTGTAGCCAGTATGTGTAACCAGGTGCCAATAGCTGTTGTCTCATGAGTACTAAATTTGTAAGTCTTCTGGAAGCAGTTGCTGCTTTTTAATTTGATTTCTAGAATTCGGGAAGGAATGTGTTTCTGCATTATCTCAACTGAAAAGGTGACGAAAGCTGGAGAATTGCTGGAGTTGGGTAGCTGGTGAAGAGCTGTGCAGGCTTTGATGGAATTGGGAGTTCTGTGAGATAGTAGCACAATGGACCATAAAAATGACCATTTTCAGCTGTGCATGTTATAAATTAATCTCTTATGCTGCCAGATACTTGATCAGTGTAAGTGGTCTGGGTAGAAACTTTTTTTTGAAGGTGCTTAAAGACTAAACTATTTCAGAAAACATGTTGAGGTTGTGTGTGAAAGCTTGGCAGTTTTGAAAATCTGTCTTGCTAAGGAGCTGCTGTTATGAATGCAGTTTATTCCTAATCAGCTGCATTTTGTTGGTAAAACATCATTTGCTACTTAGTTAGGTAAGCAACCTATTTTATTAGATGCTTTGCAGCTAAAACCTTTGTAGTTTATCACTGGGTAAGTACACAATGCATTGCTCTGTCAAAGCAGCAGGGCGGTTGTTGTTTTATGGATGTTGCCCCCTATTTGACTTGTGGTCTTAGTTTAAGATTTTTTTTTAATGCAGACACAGAATTTGGCTAGTATATGCTTTGTTTTCTGAAATTTGGGAATGTACCTTATTTTATTTGTTGCAAAATACTAAAGGATATCTTTATGCCAGAGGGGACATACAGTATTTAAAAGAATTGCCATTCTCATTCCCATAAAATGTCAGCTTTGTTTTCAGCAAGATGATGGTGATTTGCTTACATAGTGAAGTGATTTACTACCTGAATAACTAACTTACTTAGTAAAAACTGCACAAGAATTGCTGACTTCCTAATTCAGTAGCTTTTAATTTTTATATGCTCAGGTAAGCAGATTAATAGCTAATATCAAAGTTTAAAAAATGAAATGCCCGATCTCTGATTTGTAGGAGTCACAGAATCTGTTTAATCATCTTCTAAAATGTAGGCAACCATGATATGCCTCCTGATGGACTGAAGGCTGCTTTTTTTCCAAATGAAGCTGTAGGCTTTGCTGTACCTTCTTAAAACAAGTTCCTGCAGTGATATAGGTGTATTATTTTCGGTTTTTTATGGTCTTTAATGCCAAAAATAGAAGCTAATAATGGATTCTTACAGTATTTAATGTCTTAGAAGTTTCTGGTTTGCTATCATGCAATATATTCTAGTGTTTAAAAGTAAGCAGGTCTGAGCTTGCTGCAGTTCCTCTCCATTTTTCATGATTTGCACAAACATCTTTGCTAAGTAATTACTTGCAAAATTTGTGTATACTAGTTCTTCCTGAAAATATTGAATGGAATATTAATTGGATTGTTTCACTTTGACACACGAGTTGAATTACATGTGTTGAGCTTTTGTGAGTATAAGCAGGTTTCCTTTGTCTACAACAGCTTGCTCACAGTTTGTATGATTTGATGTAGCTTTTGGAGACTGCAAGAGTGTTTGCCTGTAGGGTTTCAAATGAAATTAGTTTTCTACAGCTGTTGGCTTCCTGGTGCCAAGAGTCCAAGATTAAACTGTTCCTTATTGTTTTAAAGAAAGATCTGCAAGCATGCTTGTAACCCCCTACTAAACTCTTCACCCTTGATATTAGCCATATCTGAGAAAGAAAGCAGAATCTGTTAAACGAAAAATATGAAAATATTATCTTCCATATATATTTCAAAATATATTTAAACTTAAAAGTTGATGTTGAATGTACCAGTCTTGTTGCCATCAGATGTCTATATTAAATAATGTAGCAGTTTTAGCTTTATATTTAGGATGAGGAAAAAATAGTCCTGTCAAAACAATGTGAATATTTATTATGCAAATATCCAAGAAGCATATTCTAAACTTTTGACCCTTAAACTTAGATTTGTCAGCTTTTGGTGTGCATTGTGTAAACAGGCTCTCAATGGGATGTTAGGATCCTGGAGTAAGAGACTAGGAAATCATGCATTCATTCTGCAGGCACCACTGGAGCAGAAGTGGTCAGAGGTCTTACCTGTGTGGTTCAAGTACAACCTTTCCAAACCTTAAAAGCCTTTATGCCTTTTTTTTTTTAAACCTATGTGTGTGCAAATTAGGGCAGAATAATTAAAATGCATGTACGCATGCACGGATGCAGACACATTCACTGTCCCCATGTGTGCTTTTCTGAAAGACTTTTGACAATTAAAACCTGTTTTATTTGAACAGATTTAAATTGTATTGCTGTTTCCAGGTGTACATACCTGCCTTATCTCCTCACTTATCCATCTAGCTATTAATGCTAAATGTGTGTATGTCAAAAAGACACTTAAGCTGTCTAGTTTCCAATTCCTGCTTCTTTCTCTGTGGATTATTTCGATACTCTTCATTTAGCAAATTAGGAAAGCAGCATTACTTAATAAGCTCACCCACATTAATGAAATTGGCAACTAAAGAATTTACATGTTATAATGATGTGCTTGTGTACAGTAGGTTTTAAAACAATATGTAATGAAATGTAATGGAAAAAAGGCATGATGGAAACAGATAATATATGTAGGGAGCATGCAGTCTGTTAAGACTGCACAAGGTTTTGCCTCTGAAGATGGTACAGTTTCTGTAAATATTTTAAATTTTACTCTTTTGTAATCTCAGAGAAAAGAGTTCTCATTTCTTTGCTGTTTGTTTGTCTTAAATGCTAATCAATATTGTTTTACACTTTATTACAAGAGATGAAAGTCTCATGTAAATCCACAAAACAGGTTAAATGCCTGTTCACTTAATGAACTACATTAAATATCAGATAAAATGGGTTAAACTTTGAACTTGATTCAGGCAAAAAAATCTTGCTGGGTTCAGAGCTGATGTTAAAGTATTGTAAACAGTAGGAGCAAGTGAATTCCGGGCAAAGATTGCACCAGCGGATGTAGCTCATTCCAGGTTTAAGCTTGTTGCAGTAATGACCTGGAATGCTTCTCAAGTGCTATTCATTATAAATCTGAACAATTATGTTGTTACAATAGGATGAAATGAAGATCAGTATCATACTGTCTGGGAGGATCTCATCAGACCTTGGGTTCAAGTTCAAAGGATTTAAGTCTTCATCATGTGGGCTTGCAGAGGGGTGAGTCCTGAATGGGCTTTGTGAGAGGTGGATGTTTTCCAGGCCAGGTTGAGCCTTGCTGCATGAACGACTCTCATGTTGTTACCTCCTCGTGGCTTAAGCTTGAGTAAAGCACAGAGAGTTTCAGTGTTGTCAGTATTTCTAGACTGACTGGTATCCTTTTTTCTTCCTTTTGTTGGTTAAAAAAAATGAAAACAAACAAAAAGACAGGTGCCATTGGGAATTGTGACCTGGCTGTATTCACCAGATTACTTCACTGATCTGTAAATTCCTCAGATCAACCTCATTAGAGATCGTAAGGTTAAAAGAAATGTCAGACTTTGAAAAGGGGGTAAGGGTTAGAGTTACAACAATGATTTTGATGGTATAGGAAATTAAAATTTTGAAGCCTCGTGTTGATGATGTAGAATTCCCTACAAGTTATCACAGCCTCTCTCATTTAGAGAAATAAATCCAATTTATGCTGATAGTTAAATTTCAAAGCATATTGCATGTTACACTGATGTCTTTTGATCTATATACAGTGTCTGAAAGCTTTGAATGCAAGTTACACTACTTGCTGTTACTAAATTAATAAGAAGGAATCAACATAAAAGTAATTAGTATCTTCATGTCCTCAGTCTAAATTCAGAGGAACTGGCTTGCTGAAACAATGTTAATAAAAACTTCTTCCTGTCTGCTGAAGAGCTGCAAATCAAAAGATGTAATGCCGAACATACTGTTATAGAGGTTTTCGCTCTCTTTGAGGATCATGTAATGAAATATAAGCAGCTGCAAATACATTTATGACTTTAGTGAAATAGAATAAAATTTTTGCTTGTCGACTTGCAAAAAAGTGAAAAAAATCCCTCCCCCCCAAAAAACCCCACAAAACAAACACAATCCTTATTATACTTTATGTTACCTTACCTTAATACAATCTATTTTTCATGATACCTTGGGAATTCTGGATATGCTCTGTATTCTGGCCATGCAAATGTTTCTCATCTTTATTATAGACCTAGCTTTATTATAGACCTACTCTACCTGCATACATAAGAAACTTGCCAATTAATTTTTCTTCTTAGGGTTGCAGTCTGTCTTTCAGACTTCCTTGTGATCACATTCACCTAGTCTGAATTGAATTTAGAAGGACAAAGAATTGGAACTATTTACTTCCTCCCTAGAGACCTCTCATACAGTGAGGTTGATTTTGCTTAATCAAAATCAGGCCTTACAAATTTAAGCAAGTTCTGTGATTTCAAGAGTTGATTCTGTGTTGTCCAGAAAAAAATAGGAGTGAAACACTGGACCCTGTTCAGTCTATCTCTGGGCCATAATATGCAAAATACAAGTTCAGGGAAAGGAGGGCAGGGTGTGTGTGATCAGTCACAAGGTCAAGTTTGTTAAATAAGTTAATTAAATTCTGCTTATGGATGTTCTTTTGTAAAACACTTTTGAGAAAGGAATGTGTTGAGAAAGCTGTACCAGCCACAAGCAAAATCACCTGTCATTTAAAGAAGGTGAGGGGAGCCTTTCCTTGCAGGCACGGTGGAGGTAGAGCAGAGTCGTGTTGTGTCTCTGAGGAAAATCTCTCACCATTCAATGAGTTGTCTATCACAACTCTCAGTCTTGGAACTCTGGAAAAAACAAATTATATATCTTCTCCTATCTTCTCCTAGGCTGAGTGGAACTAATACAGTATTTGCACTGTGGAAAGCCATTACTGAACCTCTGGAAATAACTCCTGCAGTATGATGATCTGTGGTCCCAGGGTCTTGTCAGATTTGTGTGGATGTATAATCATGCCTAATGAAGCAAGACAACTTATGGCTGAGATAAAGACATAGTATTGCCTAATAGTCGCTTTCCGTAGCTATCAGTATATAAATTGTTTTGTTAATGTATATAAAATATTTCCAGCATAGAAGGGAATTTTATAACACCATGTTAATTGACCAGTTAATAAAATTCCCCACTAGAAGTCTAGCTGTAGCTTAACTGGAGTTCTGGGAAGCAGTGAAATGTTTAAAATTCTCAAACCATGTAAAGTTGTATTCCAATAAAATATGCAAAAATCGTCTTTTTTCATTTAAAAGTGGGATTGGTGGTTTTTTCCTCCACTTGTGATGGATCCGATGTGTCTGTTTATTGCATGAACATTTATAGAAACACATAGTAAATTCAGAAATACGTTGTTCCTTTTGGGTGTAAATGAACTGTGTAATATTTAAGAAACGATTGGAGAGGCTTCAGTGTGTTGCAAGGCATGTTTGCAGTGTGTTGTGCTGTGAAATCTTGCGTGTGGGAATTGTGTCCATGTGCCAGCAGCAGAGCTGTCTGATTTACTAGGGGAACTTGAAGAATATGGATAGTTCGTAATACAAAGTGGAAAACATCCCAGGTAATGTTATATGTCATGATCATCTATATCCCACATTTCTTGCCTTATTGATACACTTTTTCTGTACCTTCCTTTTCCAAAATAGCAGATAACCTTGATGTCCAACAGAGTGCCAGTGGCTTAACATTTGTCATCCATGTGATTCGTACTGGTGGGTCTGTTAGGCTGCTGGCTTTTGCAGAAATGTTTGGTGGTTTTGTGGTGTGAAACATGTTGTTTTATAGTCTGAGCAGTGGCCAACGGATTTGCTTCAATTTTAACTAGAGCCTGATTCCAACCAATTACCCCAGAGAACGAATCCTGATGCCCTGTGTCAGGGCTGTTACTGTGGCAGACATCAAGAACAGATCCAGGCAGCTCTGCAGCTTCAAACTTACTATTGTTGCTTTCTTGTGCAGCAATGCTGTAGACATTGCTGTAGACACATTCTTGTTCCTTGTGCTTGCTGAAGGGAAGAAAGTTGAGGACTAATGACTTACTTAAAATTAGAGGAAACATTTTCAAGAGAAGCACTCAAAATGTGATTTACCTCTAGCTTGTTTGCCTCTCATAATTTTGAGTGCTCTTCATTGACTGACTGTTATGTGCCATTTTTTCTGTGTAGACCTCTAGGGAAAATTTAAGTTAACTAAGAGAAAAATGTTAATACAAATTAAATACCTTTTTTTCTTTCCTTGGTTTACATGCCATCTTGCTAGCTGCCAATTGCATAGGGGTACTGAGCATTTCCAAAGTCTAATTGTTGATTTTTTTTTTTCTTTAGCATGGGAGTACTTTTGAAGCTTTTCTCAAGAGCTGAGCCCTTGTGATCTCTCCAGAGTAGCTTATACAGTGATGACTTTAACTTTTAATCAACTGATAGCTTGTTCTTGCTTTTTCTGCCAGCTCTGGCACTTCAGCACTTGCAATTTTGACAGTGTTTTGGCTGGACTTCATGTGCATATTAGTTCTGTGCAGTCAATAGTCTCTTAGCTGTGTTAAGTTACCTACAATATTGCCAGCTTTCACAGTATCACTGGACATGTTCCTTGCTGTCTTTTGCTTGCTTGCTTGCTCTCCCTAGCTCAGGTGATGTACAATGTAATAGTTTGCTTGGAAAATATGATCCAAACTCCAAAGTTTATACAAAAATCCGTATTCCAGGAACAAAAGAATTGTACTCTTATTACGTGTCTGCCGTGTGATGTACTCCTGAAGACGTTTATCATGCTGTTTTGATAGTTACTACATCGTAGTTGCTCGGTGATGTCATGAGCAACTAATGTTCTAATCTTTTTTCTGTCAGAAAAAGCATTTTGGGGAATGTGAGCTAAAGATAATTGATGCTAACATGCTACAAAACCTTGTAGGGACTATTTCAGTGTTGGAATGCTTACTGCTTTTTCCACTTCGTCGGATTGATCCAAAGAAGTTATGGTTCTAAGCATGAAAAGCAGCATATAGCTATATATAGCACTGCCATTGGTATTGTGTGCCACTTGCTTATGAGAACAAGGAGGGAATAATGTTTGCTTAAGTTTACTGAAGCTATGCCTTCATGTAGAGAAGGAAAAGTTGGAAATGACCAGTTCTGTCTCTGCACTAAGATGGAGTTTGAGTAAAACAGGATAGTGGTCCTCCTGGAGCTACCCATGTAAGTGAACTTCAGGTAATGGTGGTGCATGTGAGCCTCCTAAGAGAGGCTGGAAAGAAAAGAGCTTGTCAGGGATAGGAGAAGAGCCTATCAGAATGGCCCTGCAGTCTTCAGTATTTCAGCTCTGGATCTCTATTTCCGGTTTTGAGGCGTGGATCTCCCAGAAAGCTAAAAATCTCTCTTCTCTTTGTAATATACTCATTAAAATGTACACTGCTAATGTCAATATTTCCCATTGATCTGCCATTGCAATAGCCAGCACCAGCACCCTGTCTTACTTGTTTGAGGAAACACTGGAGTTTGAAAATGGATGAGTGTCGTTCACAGTGTCTCTTACTTTTGGAAGCTGGTCTTACCCAGGCCAGAGCAGATGGCATTAGGATAACAACTTTGAAGATTCATGGCGGTGAAGAAGGATATCATTGTTTCTGTTCTTTATTGTGTTAAACTGAGAGCCCAAACTAACGTACCTGAGGAGACACAAGAAGTAGAGCAGGAAGGGAGGAAAATCTTTTATCTGGTCATGAGGATGGTGAGCAACAGTCTCCCTGGGGTACTTTAGCATCTGAGATTTAAAGTAAAATTCTTGTATTTTTGATGGTTCCTCCTCGAAGGGAAACAAAATTTCTTGTTCGGAAGAGTCTCAACAAGAGTTTTACCTTATGTATTTATTTTCTCTTTAAACCCAATTGATGCTGTTGAGCGACTGACATGCTTGAAGACAGTGCTTATGTTGGAACTGCTCAGTAAAGTAGAGAGGGGGATCAGGAATGAAAAGGAAGGGAGTAATGTATATTTCCTCCAGCTTTTGGTGAGAATAGTGTGATGCAGAATTTTCTGTGGAACGCCAATCTCTTATTAGGGGAATAAATATGAAATACTGACATGTGTTGGAGTGCCTGCTTGTTCCTCTAATTATTCTCTGAGAAACAATTTTTTAATATCCATAACCATATATGACTCTGAGTCTGGACTAATCTTGGCTCTGAAGTACAGGGGCTTTATTATTATTGTTTTATATTAATGCTTGTTTTCTCTTTGAAATGTAGATACATTTTTTTTTTTTTTTACTTTTGATGATGTGTGGTTTACGTTCTTGTATGTTTACCAGCTGGAGCTGTTTGTGTAGTTTAAGAAGAAGTGTGAGAAAAGTTTCTGCTCCCTCCAGTTTGACTTCTCTCTGATTCCTGGAGTGGTGCAGAGGAGAAGGGAAAGAAATATTCTTGTTATTGTAGTTTTTAACATTGAACAGCTGCTTTTTAAATTATTATTATTTATTTATTCTTACATGTGCATTCTGGCATGACTCACAAGTGAGATAGAGTTCATGGGATTCATCCTCTTCCCTCTAGGGACGTTTGTCAGCATCACAGAAACATCACACATTGTGACAGCACTGGCAACCTGTCTTCCACAGAGACTCAGTGCTGGAACTGGTGGGTAGTTGTAGATTGGGAGTGAGGCAGATTGGCAAAGCTTTCTCATGCTTACAGAGCACCTGCCTTTGCTGTGTCTTGATCTGTCCCAGGCCCTTAGTCACAATAGCAGTATAGGAACCAAATTAGCACTCTGCTTCACATGAGGGAGGAAAGAATTGAGCCATTCTTGCATAGTGCTGCAAAACTCCACTAGTGGCTTCCAGAGTTAAATCTGTAAGCACCCAACAAGCAAAGTGAGTGCCCTAATGAAGATGGACTAAGGAGACCTTAAAAAGTGCAGTCCAACAAATATTCTCATTAAGTTTCTGAATGGCATGCATTTCCCCCTTACCTTAATAAGCGAACATGCTAATGGTGTTGTAGAGGACAATGTAAATACTTTTTACAGTATGTGGCTTCTTCTCTGAAAGACAGGCTACCCTTGCAGTCATTTGAACTCTATTTTGCAAGCAGAGCTATGTTTCAGAACTTACACCGACAGTCAGCAAACTGGCAGGTGGGGGGTGAAGAAGTGCTGCAATCAGTATTCTGGTATTCAGCTTGCTTGTGCAAAACAGGCTCCTATCCAGATTCGTGAAGTCTTTTGGAGGAAAAGTCTCAAACTTGTGGAGGGTTTTTTATGTCATTGCAAAATACTAAGCCTGTTTTTCCTTTTTAGAGAATCTTGCTAAAGGCTGTCTTCACTCTGGCTCGCAGCTTCATTCAATCCCATTCTGGTTTTGCTCTTTTAAAGCTTTGGTTTCTCTGCAGTATAACTTTCAGCATCTGTAAGAACTCTCTATGGATTGCTGAACAATAGGGGCGAGTGAAACCATTGCCAGCTCCTTATGAACTGAGGCCTTTACTTTAAAATGTTCTGGGCCTTAATGCATCCATCTAACGTCAAGGTCCTGATTGATCAGTGCTGGGAATAGCATCAAATTCCAGCTGGTTGTGATGTGCCAGGTCATGATTAAACTGTCTCGTTTGGAAAGGGGGAAGGAAAAGGAGATGAATAAATCCATATTCCGCAATTCTTTAAGTCAGGATTCCTGTAACTCTACAGGTGTGGAATAATTTTGGCCACTTATTCCTTAGTACCTCAGAGCTTTTCTATACTGAAGTCAGTGAGGAATGGCCTTATGGGATCAAGCTGTTGTTAGAGAAATTGGGGTATGGTGCTACCTGTGATTTTTGTGTATGAAACCCAAAGTATTCAAGTCTGGTTTAGCAAAATTCTGAACTCTTGTCCAAGCTGTGTTTTTGCCAGCTATGGAGTAATGTTGCAAATAAGTTTCTGTATGTAACTTAAAAAGTAGAAAGATTGCATTTTGTTTTGTGTGATTATATGAGGAATCCTGTAGTTAAAGGCCTGTCCTAAATGAATCCTTCTGAAATACATGAATTACATTAAGGTCTTGAGCATGTTATCTCAAAATTTTTTCTTCATCAAATGCTTTTTGAGAAAAAGAATACTGAATTTTGGGGTTATTAGATAAATTAAATTCAAGTCCTGTGTAGTAAAACTTCAGCTCAGCATAAAATAATGCATTTGTTTTAATTGCTCCAAATGCATAAAACTAATAAATATGAGGTTGCAGATTAGACTGTGAGTGTACTGTAATGTTTTTTAACGGAGGTGTGGTGTGACTGAATTCACCAGCAAAATTAGAGCAAGTTTGTAGGTTTCCAAATTATACTTAACTATAAACATTCTTGTGTCATTCTTGTCACTTCTTGTGTCAAGTAGTAGAAAATAGGAAAAGCGATTATAAAGAAAATGAAAAAAAATTGTTTTCCTTTTCACTGATAGGCTTATTTCACAGAATCACGGAATAGTTAGGGTTGGAACGGACCTCTGGAGATCATCTAGTCCAACCTCCCTGCCAAGGCAGGGTCACCTAGAGCAGGTTACACAGAAACTTGTTCAAGTGGGTTTGATTGTCTCCAAAGAGGGAGACTCCACAACCTCCCGGGCAGCCTGTTCCAGTGCTCTGACACCCTCAGTGTAAAGAAGTTCTTCCTCATGTTGAGGTGGAACTTCTTGTGTTTTTAGTTTATGGCCATTGCTCCTCGTGTTGTTGCTGCACACCACAGAAAAGAGTCTGGCACCGTCCCTTTGGCAGCAGCCTTTGATTTAAGTGCACTAATGAGATACCTTCTCAGTGTTTCCTTCTGCAGACTAAACAGGCCCAGCTCCCTCAGTCTCTCCTCATAAGAGAGGTGCTCCAGACCCCTCATCATCTTTGTGGTCTCTGCTGGACCCTTTCCTGCAGCTCTTTGAACTGTGGAGAGCAGAATTGAACACAATTCTCCAGATGTGGCCTCACTAGGGCTGGGTAGAGGGGGAAGATCACCTCCCTCGACCTGCTGGCCACACTCTTAAAAAAATTCACCCCATTAGATACCAGGATACCATTGGCCCTCTTGGCCACAAGGGCACTGCTGCCTCAAGGACAACTTGTAATCTGCTGAGCCTCCCAAGTCCTTTATTGCAGGGCTGTTCTCTAGTAGGTCAGCCCCCAAACTGTGCTGGTACTTAAGGTTATTCCTCCCCAGGTGCAGGACCCTACACTTGGCCCTTGTTGCACCTCATTAAGTTTCTCTCTACCCAACTCTCCACCCTATCAAGGTCCCCCTGAATGGCAGCACAGCCTTCAGCTATATCAGGTACCACCCCCCAACCTGCGGTTTCGTATCATCAGCAGACTTGCTGAGGGTACATTCTATCCCTTTGTCCAGGTTATTGATAAAGAAGTTGAATAAGTTTGGACCCAGTATAGATCCCTGGGGAACACCACTGATTGCAGGCCTCCAACTGGATTCTACTCTGCTGATCACAACCCTCTGAGCTCTCCTATCCAGCCAGTTCTTGATCCACCTCATTGTCCATTCATCTAATCCACATTTTCTGAGCTTACCTATGTTTATTCTTGTTTATTCCCCATGCTGCGTTTGTGTACAGGCACTTCACAGGGGTAATCAAGCATGCAGGTTACATAGGAGGTCTGTAAGAGGATTCACCATAGCCATGCACACCCTTGGTGTGGTTAGCCTTATGATTCTTGTCTTGACAAGCAGCCAAGGAACATCTGTCTCTGCACTGGTTGGCATGGCCCACTCCCCAGGAAGAAGCAATGGTGTGAGCATTGCCTCTTTGGACCTTACCCCTGAGTCCTTCCGTTTAAAGCCCCTCTTGCCACACTGGCCAGCTGGCTGCCAAAGGGTGTCTTGCCCTTTTTAGGCAGGTGAATCCCATCTCTCCTGACTGGGCTGCAATCATGAAGGTACAGTTTCTGAAGTTAATTTTTAAATCTATGGTCTTCCTTTTCAATCATAACCAGGCTTCTGTTTTGAAAGGTGCTGATGAATTGCTAAAACCAGAGTGGGTATTCTGCTGTTGCAACATTTGTTCTTTAATTTCTTTGATTGAAATATTTAATACAGCTTGCTACTTGCTTATCTTAGACAATGTTACGGTTAATTGCCACCTCCATTCTCTGTCTTTTCTTTCACCTAAACTTTGCTTAACTTATTGTTTTAAAGATTCATGAAAATAAGTCTCCTGAAGCTTCAAAATAATTAGTCTTTTGACTTTAATGATAGACCTTGAGAAGGGAAATTAGATGGGCTTTCCCTGAAGTTTAAATTCTTCTCTATTCTTTAAAGCAGCATAGTGCAATAGTGTGCATAAGCAAGGAGAAAAAAAATATTTTGGCCCCATTACATTCAAAACTGCTCCTTAAGGACAAGCTATTAAAACCAAATTGCATTTAAAAAAACAACTTAGTTTTTGTTTTTCAAGACAAAAGAATGTGCTCCAAAATCTGAACTGTTAGTTCTTTTTCTTAATTCCTATCTGTGACTGAAATGAGAACTGAATGCATGTTTAACACATTATACATATGGCATATATTAGGCCTGTATCGTACTATGAGCATAAATTGGTTTTTTTGGTCCCTTCTTGGAAGAAAATTGCCTGAAAGTCAGGCACCATGTTAGTTATCACTCCTAAGACATAGTATGAGACATTTCTTAACTTTTTAATTTGAACCAATAGGAATATAGGTCTGCATTTAAATGTTACAATCTCTAGAGCATTCACTGTAGTTAAAACAAGTAATATGGAAAATATGCCAGTTAATAAACAGTTAATACACAGGTGTTATTTTAGAAGTGGCCCCATTGCATTGTTCTGTTTAGCAAGGTCATTCCTTTTCCAATTCGTCTATCTGTAAACAACACTCAAATGTGAAAGCACTGATTTATTTTAACATGCTGAACTGCTGTTCCTGACCTATATTATTCTGGAACATCTGTTGCCCTAAATTTTTAGTTTTTGAAATAGTCTAAAGCCTACAATATTTAGTCGGGTCATGTGTTGACTTTGTCTGAATTTCCTCTTCGATTTTCATTTTGTTTGAATGATGACTTCAGATTTGACTCTTAAAAACAAACCTTTCTTTCATTCTCCCAAGGCTTCAGTCCATTTCCCACCTCCCGTTGTGAATTTAGAGTTTTAGAATTATCTTAGTGTTTTGGTCAATTCCTCTTGGTCACTGAGCTCTGGCTCTGTTCACATGTATCCTTATACTGTCTTTGGAACAGTGACCACCTGTCACTTACTCTCATTATGTTTTTAGTGGTCTCCTCATTTAGTCATGTAATTGTTTTGAAAAATATACTGAGTGATAATTCCTAAAGCCTCCCAAAATGTGGAAGTATTTTTAAAAACACATTCTTTTATTTCCTTTTAACCTAAAATAATGTTTCCCCATTTGTTTATAAGTGTGTTGTTTACAGGATTAGTAATGCAGTACCTCCTTAAATAAAATTCTTACATGATGTCTTGCTATTTATTCATTGCGTTTCAGCAAAGTTCCTTAATTAATTAGAAGAAGATGGGAGTCCTGAGAAGTGCTTTGTGTTTTTTTTTGGTTTGGTTTTTTTTCCTCCCCTCCAGTTAACACATGGATGATAATTTTTATTCTATGTTTTGTAATAATAACTAGAAAACACCAAATATAACAGGACTTGTAGTATCTTTGGTGTGTCATCTCATTTCCAATTCACTTTTTTTTTTTATGCCCTGCATTCCTCTTCACTGGTCCAGCTCTTCCCTTGCTCTGCTACTACCTTAGCTCCCTTCTCCTCCCCTGTGTGTAAACCTGGTTTTAGCCCTCAACATCTCCCCAGCATACACTCATTTCCCATTGCCATTTCCTGTCTTTGCTATGCATTATATTGAGGTTTGGCCCTTTGGGCTTAGAGCTAAGTTTGACTTGATGCCAGGGAAGCAATGAGAAGTGATGGTTTCGCTGGCTGATGACAGCTTGTTCCTGAGCAAAGCAGCTGCAGGTAAATATAGTTCTCTGATGAGAGCAACCCTTTTTTTCCCTCTTTTTTTTTTTTCCCCCCACTGGGAAATTTGACCTTTTTTGAAAAAGGATAAGCATTTCATCAAAGTTTAAGGAAGATGTGAAGTTTATAAAATGTCCTAATTGTAACACTTTAGCAAAACCAGACAGTGGTGTGTTTACCTCATTCTGAGATGAAATTTGAAAAGGAAGAAGAAATCCACCAGCAAGAGAGCTTCAGTGTATATGTGAGCATCTAAGCTAGGATTCTAGACTCCCTTCGAAGCCTGTAGAGGAAACAGGCAATCTGGGCATGACTTGTTTAAAGGTGGTGTCAAAAATGGTCAGATGAGTGCTTATTTCTCAAAGGTAGACATCTAAAGTTTGGATTGTGTTATCTCACTGGAGAATTTCTTCAGGGCTGTGGAGCATTTACTTAGGGCCAACAATCAGTAGTAACTTTTGCTTTTGAGAAACACACCTTCTGAATTTAAATTACTACCTTTTTTCAAAAATTTTTATTAAAGCATCAGTCCTTGTAATTAAATAAATCAGAGTGCTTGAATAGGTACAATTGATTCGTTATGGAAATGTTTGTGTATATTTTCTATCCTCTGTATAATGGGAAGTGTGACATTTTTCGAGAGGATATTTGTACTTTCTTAATGCTCGGCTAATTGGGTCCTTATATATAACATAAACATTTCTGGCTGGAAGTGATGGGGACTTGGCCTCTGTTTATTTGTGTTTTTTTTCAGGAAATTGTAACTGCAAGTTAGTGGTCATGTCCGAGTAACAAAAGAGCCATTTAATTTTGTTTTCCCCTCTAGGAAGGGGAAGCCAGTGAGAGAGAGGAGGAGGTTTTAGAGATTTTAGCATAGCTTATTGTCTACCCAGATGAGAAACTTTGTTGCCTTGTAGCTTCTGTATTGTCCCATAGAGTTTTGGTGGCTTGACCCGCTCTTCAGTCTGTTGACCCTTGTCTTTCTGCTCAAGCTTGTGCCTGTCTGATGCTAATTAGAGAGCTGTTTTCAGCTGTGTTCTCCTGAAAGCAGGATCTTGTCTAAAGACCACTTTGGTGGTCCCAAACAGAGTGGTGCAGCACGTTTTCCCAGTTGCCCTCACTGTCTGCTTTGTGAGCAGTTACCATACGAGGTGCATTTTGCAGTTATTAAGCAATGAGGTTAGGGTATCAAGTGCTCAGACATTGTAGCATTGGCTTGCTCTCTGACTAGCTAGATAACACATTCAGAAAGGAGTATGCTGGTGTCCTGTTCTGTGGACACATTCTGGTTTAATTTTTAAAAATGTAGCTGTTGATTCAAAACACAGAGAATGCTATATAAAAGACTATTATGTTGGAGATTCAAATAGTGCAAGACTTTTTGTGTGCTGGGCTGCTTTTGCATTCCTTCTAAAAGTAGCACAGAGGAACTAATAGGCATTTGATGTCAGGGCTTCACAAAATAATTTGAATATTTTTCAGCAGCTGCCTGAAGAGAAGCAAAAATAATGTATAAATTACCCTCAAATGACCTGTTTCTATTCTGTCTTTGTTGTGGAGGACTTCGTTAAAACTATGAATCTTGCCTATAGAATTTTTGGTTTCTCAATGATTAGTATAATGTTGTTATATTGCACCAATCAACTAGAATATCCTGTAAATATATTGTCAAATACTTTGATAGGAAACAGAGTTGCCTAGTTCCATCTCAGTAAGGTAAGTATTGACTTCACAAGTATGTCCTTGGATAGCTAGGATGGCTTGCAAAGCATATGAACTAAAACTTCTGTTTATAATTTTCTGTCTTTTTCTTTGTGTTACGATTTCATAATTTGAGAAAGGTTGATGATGGTGGTGTTCAGAAACTGCAGATGCTTTCAATTGTTTCTTTTTTCTCTTTCATTTTATTTTGAGTAGTCGGTATTAGGAATAATGTGATAAAGTTTGCTTATGAGTCCATTATAAATTGAGAACCATTTTTAAAATCCAATCTACTTTGAATTAGCAAAGGCACAAAAATTAGTTTGTGTTAGATGGCTTTATGTATTTATCAAATGCAGAATATCCATACTCAAAACCAGCTGAAACAGTTTTATATGCATATTTGCAGGTATATAAAGTTTGCTCAGTCAAGGAAATAGTTTGAAAAAGCTTGAAAAATGTGACAAGTTTTAATTTCAGAAATTTTGTTAGTGAGACCTAAGTGCTTTCTGGAGTGAAGTGTGTGAGCAAAAAGGACTGTGCACAGTCCCCTTTTAATTGGGAGCTGTGGGCCTTATTAATTGGAACTGATTAGACAATGCTAAAAGACCCAGTCAGCTAAGATGGAAAACTTCCTTTCCTGCTGACTATTTTTAAAAATTGCAAATACCAACATAGAATGCAGCAGGCTAAGGGTGAAGTCAAACTTCTAGCCCCACAGGAGAATCCCAAGAGTCAGACCGTGTGCCCAACAGCATTGTCCAAATGCTTGAACTCAGACAGGCTTGATGCTGTGACCACTTCCCTGGGGAGCCCCTTCCAGTGCATGGCCACTTTCTGGGTGAAGAACCTTTTCTTCATATCCAACCTAAACGTCTCCTGACACAACTTCAGGCCATTTCCTTGGGTCCTGTCACTGGTCACCAGCAAGAAGAGGTCAGTATCTGCCCCTGTGCTTCCTCCTGTGAGCAATCTGTAGACCATGATGAGATCTCCCCTGAGCTTCCTCTTCTTCAGGCTGAACTGACCAAGTGACCTTAGCTGCTCCTCATAAAGCTTCCCCTCCAGACCCATCCCCATCTTGATAGCCCCTCTCTGAATGTTCTCTAATAGCTTTATATCCTTTTTTTGTTGTGGCGCCCAAAGCTGCCCCCAGGACTCAAGGTGAGGCATCTGCACCAGTGCAGAGCAGAGTGGGACAATCCCCTCCCTTGCCTGGCTGGTGATGCTGTGCCTGATGCACCCCAGGACACTGTTGGCCCTCCTGGCTGCCAGGGCTCTGCTGACTCATATTCAGCTTTCTGTCTACTGGGACCCCCATGTCCCTCTCCTGTGGCACTGGTTTCCAGCATCTCATTCCCCAGTCTGTCCATACATCCAGGGTTGTCCCATCCCAGCTGCAGAATCCAGCACTTGCTGTTGTTGAACTTAATACAATTAGTGATTGCCCATCTCTCTAATTTGTCAAGGTCTTTCTGCAGGGCCTATTTGCTGTGGTGGGAGTCAGCAGCTCTTCCTAATTTAGTGTCTTCTGCAAACCTAGTATTCCTTCAAGTCCTCTGTCCAAGTAATTTATGAAGACATTGAAGAGCGCAAGGCCGAGGATGGAGCCCCATGGAACCCCACTAGTGACAGGTTGCCAATCTGATGGCATTCACTATAACCCTTTGTGTCTGACCTGTGAGCCAGGTGCTCACCCATCACATGATGTGTTTATCCTGCTGTGTGCTGGATGTTTTGTCCAGAAGAATCCTATGAGAGACAGTATCAAAAGCTTCACTGAAATCCGAAAAGATTATATCAACTGGCTTCTCTTGACCAACTGGTAGGTCACCTTGTCGTACAAGGAAGTAAATTTGACAAGCAGGACTTTGCCCTCATGAAGCCGTGCTGGCTGTGACAGATGACTGTGTTGTCTTTCAGGTGTTTTTCAATACTTCAGGATAAGCTTCCTAATATCTCCTTCCATAATCAGGCACTGAACTGTTACTCTGCTTCATGTGTGAACACAGTTATTGTGTTAAATGTTTGTTGGTGTGCTTGAATATTAGGAGAAGCACTATAATAAGTGGATTGCCTTGAGTCATCCTGTTTATTCATCAGATTGAAAAATTACAGGAGTAAAACCTTTTTAGCGTGTGTATCTGCGGTTTCTGATGTAGGGACATGGATTTCACGTGTGTGTGCATTTTATTTCCAGTATCTTTGCTGTGAGTGATTATTGCTGAGCTTTCTGTGATCCTATCACAGCCCCAAATTGCTCTTAAACAGGAAATCTTGTCCAGTCGTTTTTAAAAAAGAGTTCTTTGGCTGATGTATTTGGCATGCACCTTGTCTGTGACTATAGTTATAAGATACCTTATTATTAAGTGAACAAGAGGAAGAACTGTAATATAGAAAAATGTCATGACACATAAGAACTCTTCAGGTGTTTTTAATCACAGCGCTGCTTTTCTCCTCCTAAAGCAGCATGGAGGTTTTCACCCCTCTGTCACTCTCTGGTTTACAGATATCTTCCTGAATGTTAATTTGCTTCCAAACACCTTCATTTTTACTTTTTTAAAGAAAAAAGCAGTTAGACTCTTCTCTGCTTAGAATCTGTGACTCTTTTAACTATTACCTGAACATTTTGATAAAACATAAAATATTTAATTTTTAATGTTGATTTCAAAACTAGTATGCTAATGCTATTTGATATAAGGGCTAACTTAAAAGTTTAACAACTTCATGATCTGCTTATGTGGGAAATGTATTCAAATAGTTTTCTTCTGAAAGTGAGTAAAGTTGTATTAAGACTAGTGTGAAAATCTCTGTTTTATAACTACATATAAAGTTAGACTGTCTAGAGGTTGTTTAAAAAAACCTCTGGAACTTGAGTATTGAGACCCTTTGTAATTCTATTTTATTTTGCTGCAGCTATGGATGTTGTTCTTGTCTCTGTTGCTAGTCTTACCAAACTGTTGGAGTCAGTATCCTCCAAGAGCTAATTCCACATACTTCACTTTCTTGCTTCTACAGTGAATGCTGTTCTTTTTATTTTTCATCTAAATTACAAGAGCTCTCTTCCACTAGTTTTGTGTGAAAGCATTGTTTCATTATTCCTGTTGCATTCTGAATGTTTTATTTATTTATGTCTTTCTCTGACGGAGTGGGGTTGGAAAAGGTCGTTAAATAATTGGGCATTTTCTATCCCCTTTTTCTCACAGTAAATCAGGCCTTAATGCTCAATGACTGTTCAGACTATTGCGGAGTAGGTATAAGTCATTATGCTCTAATTTGGCAGTGTTTTAGACTTTCTCTTGGCTTTTCTACCAACGCTTCTGCTATTGGTAAAAAAGACTGCATGATGCAGTCATTCAAAGCAAAGAAGTCTTCAAGGCAAAGAAGAGTCAACTTGAGGTGTAGCAGAACCTTTTCTTTAATACTAAATTTCTAGGTCTGCATCTTTTGGTGCAGTGCCTGTGCCTTCAAGTTGTCATTTGCAATGCCTTTTGTATGACTGTGTTTAAAATTATTAATAAGCCTTTTAAGTTAAGGAGAATAAGTTTTATGATGCTAATTATAGCAGCATTTGACTTTTATATTATAGCACTTAAACCCTAGAAAGGCTGTTGTGTGGGGCAGTTTATTGTTTTTTAATGCTAGCTCATACAAATTTCAACCTCCAAGTTGTCATTCCTGCAATATTTTTCCCAACATTCTTTGATCATAAGCTTTTTTCCTCCCTAATAAGAATGTATGAGTGGTCATACTAGATCAAATTGCTTATCCATCTTACTGTTTTGTTCACAGGAGCGAACAGCAGGTGAGTAGAGGTGTGAATGAGAGCAGAGGAAACACAGTGATACTTTCTTGGAACCTTAATACCGGGAATCTGCGTTTTGGATCTGCACTGAATATCTGTATTATTAGCGTGTGTTAGAAAGAATAAAAGAAAAAACTCACTTTGTATTTCACTTCCTACATACCACTGAATGTGTACACATAGCTGTTCTGTGGCTTTTTTGTGGTATTTTTTTCCAGTTTGAAAGTTCTCGGTCTGTTTAGCTGCTCCTTATATGAAATATGTTCATATTTTTTTCTATCTGTATGATTTCTAGTTTACTTTTTAAGAAGAGAAAAACAAAACTGAGTGTGGGCTCTAAATAAATAAATAATTGGGTGCATGCACAAATATATAGTGAGATTTTATTTTTTTTTAAATATCCTTACATTCTACTTGACGTTTATAGTAAATGAGCATTAAAACTCAAGTTTAAGAATATCTAATCCTGAGATTTTTTTTTTCTTCTTCATGGGCAATAGCTAGGTCCAAATCTATTACTTTTTAAGTAGGTATACTCAGGATATGTTCTGCTTGACTAAATGTACATCTATAGAATACATTAGGATTTACTAAAAGTGAATAATTTTTGTGTAATGAATTGCCTGCAAAATATTGTGCTTTCTGCAACTCTTTAGAGTTGGCAATAATTCTTACTATTGGATTTAACCCAGCAAACTTTGGTATTTTCACTGTTACTTCTTTCTGCCCTTACACCTGTTTTTCAATAATTTAGTCGAATGAGAACGGCAGAGGTGCTTTTTGGATCTTTCTAAAGACATTGCAATGGGTGTTAAGAATATATTTTGAGGCTATCATAAAGTTTATGTGTTTGTTCTAGGTGTCTTGTTTTAAGTGAAAATAGTATTTTCTTTTAATTATATCCTTATATGGCAGCATTGAACTCATGAGCCTTTTATCAAAACCGGTGTGCAGTTTTGAAAGTCCATGTCTTTTTGGAAGAAATGACCAAAGTCAAATCTGTTAGGATGAAAGCATTAGTTTGCTTATTAGAATTAATTGTATTTTTCTATTTTAAGCCTTCTTCTATTACATTTAGCTCTGTTTGAAAGTATTGGAAGATCCGATTCTTCTTTTGTTGAATTTTTGTATCAGAATTTTCATCAACATAAATGGTTACTACCACTTTATGCAAATTAAAATAAAACTTACTATCTTACTTGCACCAGACATGATAGTTAACAGATTTGTGAGAGACAAACTGTAGACCTAGAAGTGTATGTGCAGTTTGTCTGTCATGAAGGTACACTGGATTTATTTAAATATGCAGGAAGATTTACCTCCAGCTTAGTTTTGCTAGGCTACTTGGGAACTTCGCACAGTGCTGTTTCATCTTGACTAACCTACATAATTTCCTGCCATCAGCATTTTTTCCGTCTCCTCTAGGTCATTAATAAATACATGGAACAGTGTAAGTCTCAGTACAGCTCCCCAGGGCACGCCACTGTTAACTTTTCTGTGCTGACAGTCTGCCATTCATTAATACTCCTTTGTGTCCTACCTGTTGGCTGGCTTTCAGGCTATGACAGGACTTTTACTACTCACTCTCTGGTTGCTGAGGTTGTGTTTTGTTTTGTTTGTTTTTAAAACAGCCTCTGATGTAGGACATGTAACCTACATTCAGGGCCGCTTCCTTGTCCACTGTTTTCTTAACTCTCCCAAAGAGTTCTAACTGCGGAGGGAGGCCACATTTCATTTGTAAGGGCTGTACTTCTTTTCATCCCTGTAATGCTCATCAAAATGCTTTATATCTCCATGTAGATTCAGCCTCATGGTCCTCAACATCCAGTTATTTTTCACTTTTAAGTATGCTGCAGTGTACCCTTCAGTAAAAGAGGGTTTTAACAGAAAACCATAATTCAGGTTGATGGTATGTGGTAATGAATGATGCAGCTAGATATTTCCCAGTGAAAGTGTAGCACTGGTGTCTTCTTATTCTGATACCTACTAGCAAAGAAAGTGAAATTATATCGTCATAGGTTAAGGGTTTTTTTCAGTTACCTTTTTTTGTAAAGCATATATATTTTGTTACTGAAAATTGCACACCTTCATTTACATTACCTGTAAATGAAGGTAATTTACAGGATTTTAAACTTCCTGAATAAAGAAGCCACCTTCTTCCTATACACCATAATTAGTTCACCATATTAAAAACTGTAAAATAACTATTTTTTAAGTTCTGTATTATTGCAGTGTTTCTTTTATGTAATATTTCTCTTCAATGGTATCATCCATTTGGCTTCGAATTTATTTTCTCAGCTTTTCACTCCTTTGTTGCTATTTTTTATTTTGGGTTCATTGCCCCATTTCACACTTCCTCCTGATTCTCTGAAATGTGAGAAGTAAGTAAGCTGTTTGCTTGCTTTAGCTGAGTTGCAATTTATAGAAAGAGAAGCTTTTTTGTTTAGCAGCATGCATAAATGTAATAAGTTTTATAGCTGGTGTGTAGAAAAGCAAAGCTGGGTTTCTTATCTTTGTCTAAGACATTTTGAGGCATTGCCACTGTCAGTTGAAATGCAAAACCATCAAAATTCTATCTTCAGTCTATTCTAATGTAATGTAAACTTCCCACATTGGTGGGATCATGAACAAGAGCTTTGCTATCACAGGACTTGTATGTATGCATAGACTAAATATTGCCGTATGCAAACCCCTTACTGATTTAATATTTAGAAATTTTGATTATTTTGGGGTAGACCATTGGTATTTTAAAGCATGATGAATGTGTTGCATACTTGAATTTTTCATCTGATGTTACTTAGATTATAAACTTTTCAAATTAAGAAAAAAGATCATGTGGATGAATGGAAGATGGTCTGCAACAAGATCATGTGCTGGTGTGCTTGGATGTATCCTTGTGTTTCATTATTTAAATGCCCTGTGGCACTAATTGCATGTGTATATATGGGGATAAAAGTGTGTGGATCACTTAAAGCTTGGGGTTTTTTTAGAAAAGTGCTTTAAAATCAGAAGAATAATGATTTTATACTAAATATTATGATGGATTCCTCCCTGAAGAGTGTGGGGGAAAATAACTTTGAAGAGGGGGGTGTGTAGTTCTATTTATAACCTGGTAATAAATTTCAATGTCAGAAGGCTGCTGGGAAGCTGAAGACCTTGTCCTTTGGCTTCATTTGCTTAATTCTTGGTAGAATCTGTTCCTTTGGGAAATACTTTGGTAATACCATTTATTTAGACTGTTTGAGGTAACAAAGTAAGTAACTCATAGCGGATTGCTTTGATTGATAATGAGTACTGCTGCTTTTCATCTTGATATGCTATTTGCAGTGAGATAATTAGAGATACATAGCTGTTCTTTTACACAAGAATTAGTGTCTTAAATGTCTTAAAGCTTGAAGCTGTTCCTTGTCACCTTCCCTTCGCTCCTTCCAAGTGAGATACCACACTCCAGCTGAAAACACCCAACCTTCTCAATAACTATGAAGAAAATAAAGAGGTCTATTGTCACTTGTACTGGCTCCAGAGTTTTGAGGGTTTCCAGTTGAGAATAGACTTTGTTGTGTAGCATCTAATGTGATCACACCCAAGAGAAAGATCTTGTGCTGAAGAGATTCATTCAAATAAACAAAGGGATAGATTAGCACAAACCAAATTCCCTGCCTTTTTTTTTTCTGGAATGTAATGCTATTCTTCAGCATTCAGAGATGACAGACTGCCATCTTCATCCTGTGAGTGTAGTCAAGAAGGGGGCTTGCCTTTGTGGAGGGCTGATGCTTGAGGGGGGTTGTTCCATGTGCACAGAAGATGCAAATGTTAAGTGTTGATGCTTTCTTCTGCTCCTTCAGATGACCCAAGAGGTAAAGCTAGAGAAGGGTTGTGTAAATTGTTTCTTCCCCACTGTGGTGGGAGCCCAGCAGCAGGGTTGAGAATCCCTGTGGGCATGCAGATGCTGACCATGAGAATGATCAGTCTGGGCTACCAGGTTGTTCTGAGTGCAAACATCCTCACTGCTTAATATCCAGAAGTGATTTTAATTCTTGTTTTTCCTTCAACACAATTATGAACAAGTCAATTTCTCTCACTTTCTAACTTTATTTAAGTCTTGGTTCATGGTTCCTGTTTTTTTCCTCCCTCATCTCTTGTAGTTTGATGGTGGCAGGGAAAGGTGGCCATGCAGGTCTTTACGATTTCCTGGACAGTCCTTGTTGCAGGAAGATAATTGGTTGTATGTGGCTTCAAGCAAGTGGTGACATGCCTTGAATCGGGGAGTTGTGTGTGTGTGTGTTGGGGAGTGGCACAGCACATCCCTCTTTTGTTCAGCTGTTAAAAGCTTCCAGGATGGGCATGCTTTCTGTATAGTGCTTGTCTGCTTTTGTTCACTTGCTGTTGCTGTAAAATTTGCTTTGTACTTTTGTTTCTGCTGAAAGTTCTCAATAGGATATGCACATTCAAACCTAAATCATCCTGTCTTTCTGGCTAAAAAGTAATTCTGTATTCTCATAATAAAATAAAAAAAAAAAGGCATAATAGTCATCTGGGTCATTTGTTAGAGGATGACATCTTAGAGGTCAGGGCAGGCAAAGAGCTGGCTGCTATATTGATTTGGAATGCCACAGAGTATTTCTTGAAGGCTGGAAGTCATTACTTTTACAGACCTGTTATGTGCTCAGCGTAAGCTTACTCTTTTGGCCCTTGCTGCATGCTCTCCTGCTGTGGTCCAAATGTTTCATACACTGGCTGCACAGCCTTGCTTCCATCTTGTATCAAACACAGCTGATTCACAGATCTGTGACCTTTCACTGATCTACTGGTGTATAGTCCAGAAATGTGGGAGGGACAGAGGAGCTCTGTTATGCTTTGGAAAATGTGTTAAAAGAAATAGATTCTCAGTACCAGCCTCAGAAAGTAGGCATTCCCTTTCATAGGGTCTAATTTGCCTTTGGCAGAACAACCTCACAACTCTCTGCACGGGTTGTGTTGTGAACCCATGCATAAGTGCGTGTTTGTTGTGTGAATAGATGCCTTTTTCACTGGATGCTGCTTCCATGGAATGATGTGTTAGAATTTTACGTGAGACTTCTAAGAACTGGGGACATTTGCTTTTGTATAAAATCATTTGGGTAAAAGTCCTTTTGAGCTGCTCTGGAAAGGAATTGAACAGAGATGTCTTTGCTGCTTATTCAGAAAGTACAGAGCTGCCACTTCTTCCGTAGTCTGAAAGAAGAGGTAGGGAATAAACTTCAGAGAAAGTTTGGGAAAACAAAACAGGAATTTTCAGAAGTGTTACAGGCATAATTAAAGCTGTTTAAAGCAAAAATTTTGAGAAATTAAGGGTGCTAGTATTGATAGCTCCTGCTTACAAACGTAGATTGTTAAATTCGGCTGTTATCTGCATGTACTCTCTATTGCTTTCCATACTTTTAATTTTGTTAACTGGATAGCCTTTGCCTTCCTCCACCTGCTGCTTTTTCCAGACAGTCTTTGAGTGTCATGAAAAATGCACACATTTTGTTTTTGTGCTTAAAAAGACTTTCATGTGCCATCTCACTTGGGGTGCTATAAAATGGTTAGTGGTTTGGTAATTGCAGACTTCAAGTTATTTCAAGTATGCAGTGAAACATGAACATTTCAGATAGTTGTTGTGGAAGGGGACAAACAATATTAGAAAACAATATTTTTCTAAAAATAAAAGTGATGTTTTAGTATTATAAGTAATGTACAATCCAGTATTTACAAATAAAGTATATATGTGTGAATAAAGAATTCTGTACATACAGGCAGATACTGGACATATATGCTCGGTAGTAACCACTTCCAAACTTCTATCAAGTATACCAGGTTTTAAAGAAATTCATGGATAACATACTGACTGATATTTTGTTATTGTATTGATCATAGTCATAAGCACAGAGCAGTAGCTCTTGCACTGTACACGGTGTTTTTAAAGCTTATAAATTTTTCATGTGCAACAAAGACACAGGAAGTCTTTGAAAGGAGTGTTTGACATGAAACATGATTATTTGCAAAGCCAACTGATTAATTGCTGAACTTCCATTTTTCATACTGCTAGGCTATTCAGAAAAATCCAGACCTTTCTGAAGCTAATTCATTGTCAAAATCCCATTTTCATCAGTGAAGCAAGATCCAGATATGTACTTGCACGTAATCTTAAAAACTCTTTTACATGTCTTTTCTATTTGTCTGCCCTGAAATGTTGTTCAATGGAAATAGTAGCACTTAATAATTTTCTTCCAGGACTATTATGTTTGCTTAGGTAATTATTTTATTCCTCTCTATCCACAACAGAAGAAAGAAAATTCCCAAATGGAATCCTCTACAGGGATGAGTGCCTTCAGTGCAGAGCTTGAGTGGAGGCCCAAACACTGAGCTGCTATTTTTCTTTTCAGCAGGAGAAAAACATGTAATGTTTTAGTAGTATTACTTGTACTCTTCCCATTATTGATGTAATCCCTCTCTATTCCATCAAACTAATGTCTTCCAATGAAAATATGTGAAGGAAAAAGGAAGGACTATTTGTAATTATTTTCATTTGTCAAGCAAGTTGGTGCTTGTTCTTTGTTTTACTTCTTACATTGGAAACTGAGTTCTCCATCCTACATCATTGTATCATTTGAGCTCCTCACAGTCTTTGCAGTATTGTAAAGAATTTTTTAAATTGCTTTTCTACAGAGGAATAATTATGGGTCAAGAAGTTTTTTAAAGTTACATCTTAAAGAATTTCTCTGTGTATTTCAGTGATTTCAGTAGGCATTAAAATTCTGGTAATCTGAGTTATGTGACACCACCAAGCCTAGAGCTGCATCTCCTTTGCTTGATGTGAGCATGGCAAATGGCACTGATGAGTGCCAGTCCTCGAAGCAGTGTTTCATTAGACCACAGAGATAATGTGTTTGGCAAAGCCAGCTCCAAAATCTCTTCCAGCTTGGGAGGTTTCTGTTGATCTTTGCGACATGGGAACATAATTTCCTGCTCTTCCAGAGGGTTCAATGTGACCTGAAGCTGCAACAATCAGCTGATGTTAAGGGAGAACCTTAATACCCACCTCCCTAACAAAATGTACAGCACACATCATTTAAGCAGTGAACTGGCAACAAATTAAATGGTTGTATTCTTCATGACAGAACCTTAATTAGTAAAATCTGACTCCAAGTGAGCAATTCTGCCCCTAGGTACATCATTGTGATTAGATATTTAAAAGAATCATGGTAATTTTTTTCATGTGTTTTTATTGTAATTATTATATTTTTTGGTCTTGGGTTTTCATTCTTGCATTCAAGAGTCCTGAAAATCTGAAAATTTAGAGAAAGGAAGGATTACTGTACTGTGGTGTGATAAAGTGTTGCTCACATTGTTCTTTCTGTTTGTAATTCATAGGAGTTTTATTTATCCTCTCTGGTTGCTGCTGATTTATTCCATACCTGTTGTTGACATTTTTAAAAGGAAACTGAGAGTGAAGTAAAAATTGACTGAGGATAGATAAACTGCTTCAATAAATGGGTCTGAAGATTTTTGACTTGTCTCTTTGGGGCAGATCTTGCAAAAAGCCTGGGGCAAGTGCATGAAACCATTGCTACTATCAGAATAGTGGCATTACTCAATCAACTTTAATTAAAATAAAATACTTGCATGAAAAGGCAGAGACTCCATAGAGATTTTAAAATATTATTATTTTTTTAAATGACGTTGTAAAGTGAACTTATTTTTAGCTTAATAACATAAAAGTCTTATTTTGTAACAACTAGCTTTTGAGGTTCTAATATATTGAGTTTTTCAAGTATTTTACTTTCATGTGGAATGACAGTGAAAAGCAATTGTGTAATGTACTATTGGGGGGAGTATTCTAGCTATAGTATTCTAGGAGTGGTCTAATTGCCATTAGACTATGATAATCAGTATTATCAAATTGCTTAGATTAGCAATCTATTCATCTTTTTCTAAAGGGAAATCTTACTCTGAAAATGAAATGGACTATATTTGTTGTAACTGGGCTCGATGTTGGGGTGCTGCAGCCTTCTCGAAAGCGTCGTGCATTCGGCGGTGTCTACACACACACACGCAAAGGCGTACTTAGCTGGAGGCAAAGAGTTGGAGGGGTTCTCCTTCTGGTGTTCCACAAAATAGGTTTATTGCATGAATAGTCCAGGGAAGGAGAACCCAGAACAATGGAGCGTTCAGGGTTATATACCACACAGACCAGGGGCGGAGAGAACATTAGGGACCAATGGGTTGAGGGCTAGGGGGCGGAGAGAAGGCAGGGTAATACAACTTCAACTAATAGGGGCAAGCGAGGGGAGGAGCAGGGCACAGGAATAAATGGGATGCACGAGTAAGGGAGAACAATCTAGAACAGAACCTTATAAGGGAACAAGGAGTGACGGGCCTACAGGCCAACCAAACAGGGGCAGATTAACATAACCTGGCAAGGCCCAATGGGGAGACCTTCTGCTTCACCACAACCCAGGGGGAGATCCCAGACTTCGGAGCCATCCCTTCACTGGACCTCTATGGCTCTGGGGCCCTCTGGCCCATCGGTATCACCTGTGGCTGGCCCAAACACTGCTGCATCCCCTGCTGCAGGCTCAGCCACCTCCACATATATTCAGTGCTGCTGTTTGCCATTTTTGGCCCTCTGTCCTGGCTATAGTTAACAGTGTTCCTTTTGACAGATTTGTACATAAATGTGAGAAGACCCTGGAGGCTTGGAGGTGCCAATAAAATGGGTCCTATCAGATTTGGTGGACAAATTTTGGCTGTAGAAATGAGATGCATAACTAGCATTGCTATTGGGAACAGGTAGTGGTGTGTGTGGCTTGTCTGAGTGGTGATGGCAGAACTCCAGTGTGTGTTCAGATGTCTTTTCAGGTATGGGCCCCTGTGGGAGTTGAGATGGACACAAAGAATGAAGCTTGCAGAGGCTAAGAACTAAAAGCTCTTTATTTAACAGCGGCAGAGCTAAAAGCTAGAAGCCTAAGAGGTAAAAAGCAAAAGGAGAAGCTGTCTCTATTTTACAATGGCTGGTTTCATACCCCTATTGCTCCTCTTGTCTAAGTTCTACTGGTTACAGCAAACATCCATTCTAACTTCATTGGACATAACAATATTTCATACATTTCAGCAAAACTTAGCTAACAGTCCCTTGTTGTAGTTATCTCTTCCCGTTCTTGCTGTTCTGTCTTCTTCCAGCTTGGATACTTTGAAACTCTCATGGGTACAGGACAATTTTGTTGAGGTTGAAGTCGTCCAAGCTTGTTTCTGTGAGACCCTCAGACCAGCTGGCAGCCTCTACAGGCCCCTAAACCAACATCTGACTGACTGCTATTGCCTTCTATGAATATAAAACTCACTGGTGGTGAAAGTTGCTACTAAGTCTTAAGAACAGAAATGATGTTCTGAAATGAAGTCATGACTCTTTTAATGTTCATGTTGAAGCCAAGCATCTGGAACTAGAGATTTAAGTGAAATGTGAATGCCAGGAACCCTTTTCTTGTTCATATTGCTTCAAACTTTGACACTGCTGTAGTAGTGCCAGACATTTGAACTCTGAAAGCTATTGACTTCTGCAGAATATAGAAGACCCTATTTGTATTATCTGGAAGTGGTAGCAAAGAGAATTGTGCTGATTTCCTTATGATCTTGTGAGTGTGTAAACAAAGTATGATTGTTTAATTTTTGATGCTGATTTGAAAATGTGAACTGTTTAGTGTAGCTTCAGGCCAGCTTGTTCAATGAAGCTCTTTATTACACAGCCATGAGAAATTTAGGTATGTTTCTGTGCAGACTACCAGTACATTTACTGATGTCTCTGCAGGAGGCACGATGGAAAAGATCAGTAATACCGCTATCCCCTGTATACCTACATAGAACAATTGAAATGTTTTCAGTCCTTTTTGATTACAGAAGTATTTATATGAATCTTCCCTTTGTTGTTCCAGCCACAGGTGCTTGCCTTGAGTCCTGTGGTGCAGTTTTGGGCACCACAACATAGGAAGGATATAGAGTTATTAGAAAGCATCCAAAGGAGGGCCATAAGAATGGTGAAGGGTCTGGAGGGGAGGTTGTATGAGGAGTGGCTGAGCTTGCTTGGTTTATTCAGCCTGAAGAAGAGGAGACTGAGGGGAGACCTCATCATGGTCTACAGATTGCTCATGAGGGGAAGCAGAGGGGCAGGTACCAATCTCTTCTTGCTGGTCACCAGTGAACAGGACCGGGGGGAATGGCATGAGGCTGTGTCAAGGGAGCTTTAGTTTGGATGTTGGGAAAAAGTTTCTTTCCCAGGAGTTTAGTCAAGCACTGGAAGGGGCTCTCCTGGGAGGTGGTCATGGCACCAAGCCTGACAGAGTTCAAGAAACACTTGTATAATGCTGTCAGGAACATGGTGCAATTTTTGGGGTTGTGTTGTGCAGGGCCAGGAGCTGGACTCAATGATGTGTGTGAGTCTCTTCCAACTCAGAATATTCTATGATTCCAAGTAGTTACATTCATATATCTATCATGTTGTAAGCTCACCTGGTTTTAGTAGCCCATGTAAATTTTAAGTGAATTGCCAGTTATGATTAAGCCATGACAATTTGAGACTATTTAATATTGGAATGGAGTAAATTATACTGTTAGAGGGTTAAATTTTTTTTTGGTAAATAACACAGAGTGGAGTGTTTAACCACTGTTGGGAAGCAGGGCCAGGTGGAGGATTACTGACAAGAAGATGGGACACTGTGCATAACAGCATTGGTCCTTTCATCCAGACCCATTTCTTCTGTCAAGGAATTGGCAGTGCTCTCCAAAAGTGATGTTTTTTCCCAAATGTACTGTTTAATGCAAGATTGATTAATATTCTTCTTGATTTGATTACAGATAAAGGAATCTATTTTTCACATTAGTAATGGTTGTGTAGGTTGTATATAGCAGGTAGATCTGTACCATCTATGTGTGTTTATTTCAGGTGGCCTTTCACACTTCAGAACCTAGAAATTTTTACAGCACAGGTGAAAACCAAACATCGTCATATTGGTCAGAAACGGGTGGTGGCGAGGAAGTAGAACATATCAGGGAGCTGTTATGGGAACTTCTTTTTCTACTGCAATGAATTTTTTTTTTTTTTTAGCTTCTTTTTGTTACTCAGCGGAAAAATGTTGACCTCTACAACATGATTCAAAGTTCACATTAGTGAAGCAGTCTCATTGTCCCCTATGGCTTTTTGGGTCATGGCAGCTGAAAAGGCACTCACTCCTTGTCTTTTAATATGGGAACTGTGATTTCATGGGGGCTTCCTGTCCCTGTGAGGTGGCTGCTCTGAGTTGACTTCATTCAAAATTGATTACAGAAACAAGCTGAGGCTGTACGTGCTTTTAGTGTGCTATACAGTGCCTATTAAGTGTTTGTCAGGCTTTCCATAGACAGTCTGTGAACTTTAAAAATATAAAATGCTTACATTCAGTATGATGAATGGGGATTTAACTAAACTACTCTTATTAACTGAATGCCTTTAGTATTTATGTAGTATTTTACACTTTTGAAGTGCTGTACTAACGTTAATTAATTTTCAAAACACCCCTCTACTGTACTGTAGGTGAGAAACTTGATATCTAAATACCCATCAGCAGTACTGAGAATGTCCCCACAAGGCTATAAAAGAGTGACTGAACAAAGATGTTATAAATTAAAAACCTGTTTAATTTAGTTTAGCCTAATTTGCCAACTCTGACTTTTGCTCATGCAGAACAGTAGATGACTGTGCTTGCTCTTAAGACTCTTGGCTCTCCTGGGCGTAATGGGACAGTAGTATGCAAGAAACAATTCCACATTTCTTTGCTTCCTCCCCGCTAAATTATGCTGACTGGTTTCTACACAAATATATTTAGTGTGTTTGTGGTGCCTAGAGAGAGACTTTGGAAGGTGTGAAGTTTATATATACGTTAAAAAACCGTGAAGCAACAATGTGCTTGATGATAGACCTGTTGATGTAATTGGGGAGAAATACAGGGTGCATATTCACAACGGCTCACAGTCGGATGTAAAAATTTTCTGACCTGCTTTTAGGAGCAAGATTTCAGAACTTGCTGTGAAGAAATTCTTAGGCAGAGTATTAAAAACTGACATAATCCAAAAAAGCAGATGTTTGAAATTTTGATCACTTGTTTAATAGAGTGTTTAAGTTCCTAGGACCCAACGCTGCATTTTAAATTAACATGTGGTCAGAGAGGGAAGAACCTCTAGAGCTCAGTCCAACTATCAACAAGGAGAAAGAAGTATTTTCCTGTAAATTGATTAATTTCTTGATTATTGTAGCATCTCCTAAAACCCCAACCAATCCTTAGCCCTCCTTCTGTTTTCTATAAACTCTCCACTAACACGAACTAGGGTAAAGAGTAAAAGAGTAAAAATCAAGAAAAGAAAAAAAGATTGCTATTCCTTTTAGATATGCTAAAATGTCTTTGCTTTTTTCGCTATTAAGGAAAATATGAGAGGAAAAATTCTTCTGTTATAGGAGTGGAAATGAAAAACTCTGTCCAACATTTAGTTGCAGTCAGGCTCTTACTCTTCGTAAATCATGCTCTTTCTAAAAAGAAGACTTTTTCATATAAATATCAAAAAAATTATTTTACCTGGTGACTCTGCAGAGGAAGGTGATAATAGCAGTGATTGTCAAAGACAGTTACATAGTACAAGTATCATTGTATGCATTTTTTTTTTGACCTCTTGGGCTGAGGAAGTCACCGCGTAATTTATTGTGGATAGGTTTTCTGACACAATTTTTTTCCTTCGAAGCTCATGTGTGACACAGCTACTTCCTCCTCTGTTTCTAATAGTGCACAGGAAAGCTATGAAATTTAGCATCATTTTGTTGACTGAAAGGAAGTTTATACATAGTTATTTCAGAATAGTTTTGTAAGGGAGGTAAAATGGGATAAAGACATCTTCCCCCACTCAATTTTGCTCATTTTAAGAATAAGCATTGGCTTCATGAGAGCCCCCAGAACGTAAGGATTTATACAGAATAGCTAAATTGGGAAATCATGCTCAGAGAAAGAAATATGTGCATATGTGGCTGCATGCGTGTGGCTTTTTTTTTTCAGGCCAGCTAATTTTACTCAGTGGGGTAATCAAAGTTGAAAAAAAGAGGTGGAAAATTTCTTTTGAAAGTAAGTGATTTTAAGAAAAAAGTCGCAAACATTTATTGGAAGGAGTTGTTGTTTCTGACAAGGACCATCATATATTTGGACAGTTTAATGGGTTTGTATTGAAATTTCACATCTTTAGCATGGGGAAGTAATTGTGTTAATTAGTGTGTGACATATTTTTTCCCCCAATGTGATTTAGTCATCCTACACTCTTAGGTGGAAATGGGAGAATACTGAAACTAAAAAAAAAGAAAAAGAAGCTGGAGGAGAGGGAAATGTCTTCTAATCTGATGTAGAAGTGAAGAAATGTTAAAAGGTTTGACCAGAGCAGAGTAAGTCTGAAGTCTTAGGGCAGAAAAATACTTGAGGCTCAGAAACCACAGTTCTTGAAATTACAGTGTTTAAAGCCAGTTTCCCATTATAGTATTGAATGGTTTTGTGCGAGAAAGCATCACTTAGAAGAACAAAATATACTGAATGTTAGATTCCTGCTGCTGCTGTAATTATCTTCCTTTAGATTATCTTTGTTTGGCTAGATGAGTCTTAAAAAGGAAAATTAGCCAATAAAGCTTATCAATCATGTAAAAATAATTTGTTACAGGAATATTTGTCTTGGAATGCCCGAGTTTTTATTTATACTAACCACTTTACCCCATAATCTAAAGAGCTTCCAGATACCTAATAATTTGGACTTTTCTCCTGAACGCTATTTTCTAGTGGCTATTAAGTTATTGTACCTTTTCCTAGAAGTCATGCTATTATAGAATCCTTTAGGTTGAAAAAGATCTCTAAGATCATGGAGTCCAAGACCACCGCTAAATCATATCTCTAAGTGCCACATCTACGTGGAAATCACATCTAGGGTATTGGTGAGTATTTTAGTCGTTTGGATTAAAAAAGAAATAATCCCCAGCAGATGCATATAAGTTATTTTTCTGTAAAACAAGATCTGATTTACTTTTAGAAAGAAGTTGGCAGCTTTGACAGTGTTAATGGCAAAACAAGGAGATGTGAGTTTGCCTCGTAATATCCCCTTGGCAGTGAATTTTGAAGTTTAAAAGATGATTTCTGTCATCTGACCATAACCACCCTTCCAAAAGGGCTAAGTGCCTGCTTAAAAATAAACCACATCTCTTTACTGCTGAAAAGTGGTGTTCTGTGTCTTTATGATTCTACCTATTATGTCAGTTTTACTACTACTGGCCCTGCAGAACAGGTACAGTCATGGGAGACTGAGCTGGTTCATACATCACCTAGAGAATTGCTAATGAAGTTCCAGCTGCCAAATTCTGCCCTCAAATTAAAAGCATAGGACAGTTTCACCTTGTTTATGTGGTTATTTAATATTCTGCTTTGCCTTTTAATTTGTAATGAATCTGCTTGCTGCTCCAAAGCCTTACTCTTGTTTTTATGTTTGACTCAGGCTTGTTATCCTATACACTAATTTTCAGTGTTGCTGTTTTGGGCACAGTAGATGTACTCCTATGCATGTCTTGTTGAGATCCGTAATGTTTAACACTGCATTATATAAATGTCACTGCAGTTGTAATTAGTCGACCAAACTTTTACTCCTAAGTCGAGGCCTTGTGAGCTTCAAAGGGGAATAGCTCGATTTGCAGAACCATGGTTGATTTTGTAGAGCTAACAGTTGGAGATTGGTTACTTCTTTTTGTGAGCACATTTGATCTGGATTATAAGGCTATAAACCTAGAACCAGTCAGTCATTTTCACAGTTGCTTTTCCAAGAGGAAGTGTTCTTTCATTTTTAGTTAAATGACACAGAATTAAAGAACTGTGACAGACCTGGAAATATGTCTGTGTCCAGTTATGAATTCCTCTGTTTTATGAATAGGAGCTATAGTTGTAGCAGAAAACATGTCATGCCTGAAGACTTGAAAAAGGGATGTAAAGGGAATTGTCACTGATGAGTAGCTGTAAGTTTGTAGAACATGGATCGCTTGAGGCAGTCATTCGTTTTTTACCTCATTTCTGTCCTTATTGTTCTCCAGCATGGGAAAAGCTAAAGAAGGGCAAGAACAGAGAAAGGTATGTTAGACTGCTTTTAACACAGGTGTTCTCGGACTGGAATCCAGTGACCTGAGGAGAGAAATAGGAGAGACAGAAACTGGCTTCTCAGAATTCTCGTTCTAGGCAAGACCCTAGAACGTTGTTGCTTTCCATCTTGTCTTTCCTTCTCCTCTCAAATTAATTATGAGTTTGATGAAGAGAATGAATGACATTTCAGTGATTATTTCAGTGGTCAGAGATGTTATTTCACTGCTCACGAAAGAATGTGGGAACTGTCGCAGTGACTGGATTTTGCCCTATTCCAGCCTGATGGGAACACGCAAGATTCGTTGCATTTGTGCTGTTCTCTAAAAATAAGACACTCCATTGGAAAGACTGTAACAGAGATCTTTTCCCACTTTCGCTCCCTTGCCTCAGCTAAGAAAATGAGAACTCAAGTGGTGCTCAGTAGCTCTTTGTTTAGAAGAGCTAAAAGCACCTGGGTGTAGGAAATCAGTTGCAATGCAATAAGGATTTCACTTTTATATGATGAGTTTCTTAATTAATCATAATAAACTCTACAATATGAGGCTTTGCACCGTTTTCCTCACTGTAAATCCATACCTGTAAAAAAGGTTCAAATGTTATTACTGGTAAGTGCGTTGTTCGTTCTGAGTTGTTGCAGCTTCTCTACTGGAATATTTCTGGCTATATTCAAAGAACAGTTATTCACTTAAGCAAGGTTTTTTATATTAATAGTGAGTAGACAAGACACTGAAATGGCTATGAAATATGTATCAAAAATACTTTTATAATAATATATTTACAGAGAGATCTTTCTGTATTTGTGGGAGTTTCAGAAGTGATGGGGAGACATGCCAATATTTGAATACGTAATTTATTTGAATAATTCTATTTATTTTTCCTATAAAATCACTCTCCTAAAGCCAAAGAGTAATTTGTGTATATCAACACCAGAGACAAATTTGCTTTGTCTTCTTTCCAGTCATGGATATCTGGGGCTGTATACTTAGACCTGATCTGAATGGCAGAGATGAAAAGGGCTCTGCACTTAAAAGTTCATTTGTATAGAAGTTTGTACATCACAACAATGAAGTTTTATTTCCCAGAACTGAAAAGAATCCCCAACAATCCATGCTTATAATTTTCTAGTAGGAAGAAACCCAGAAACCTAGAACTAAAAAGCCTAATTTTAATTAATTGAAAAGATTTTCTGTAAAAGCTAGTGGCAGTGATTTGCATAAATTCTTATTAAGGTGAATAATATATTTTCTTCAAGATCCATTAAACAAGCTTTAATCAGTTGAGCTTGAAAAACATCACCATGGAACTTCAGTTTAAAAGTAATTACACAGCATCTATTTAAGTTCTGAAAAATTACAAAAAGATATCTAAGAGACATCAGCATCCTTCAGAGAGTAAGAAGCCATGTAATAAATACCAAGAGGAAGGGTAGATTGTTGTTCCTGGCTTTAAGTTAATTCCACAAAGGCAAAACATGCTTGGTGGGAAGGAAGCTCAGTGGTATCCGCAAACTTGTTTTTGTGCTATTTTGATGAAGAGAACATAATGACCTGCAGGTATGCTACAAGATTCAGTACCTACCACCTCTGCTTTATGTGGTGAATACCCTACTGCAGGTTTGGCTTTTTTTTCGTTTTTTGAACAGTTAAGCTGAGCTGGCCATTAAAACATTTACTTATGTGTGCAACCTAAACATTTGTGTATATTTCTATCCTCTTTAAGTTTTCAGGCTTAATTCAGATGCAGTCCTTCGAATCACAGGTGCTAACTGGTTAGATGCATTGTCTTTAGCCTGTGTTTAATTAACAAGTTTCCTTTCTAAGTTAATCCATTTGGTGCTAAGAGCTGTGTGGAATTCAGTTTGGACCAACCATTATCTTTTTTTAGCAATCTGTTGGATGCCAGGAAAGGTGGAGTTTCAGGAACTCAGAGTGTGTGCTGTTCTTGGCAATACTTTCCTGTTTTTTATCTAAGGCCATAAAAAAAGAGCACTTTAAAAAAAGTTGCTCAACCGATAATAATAATAATTATTCAGTTTTATTAGTTGATTTTTATTATTACTGAAAAGAGCACTGAATCTCTTCCTTGGCATTTAGTGAGAAGTCATGCTTTTGTACCCTTTTTTGTTGCAGAAGCAAATTGATAACTTTAGATGCTGTCACTGAACTATCTAAACCGGCAGTTTCTTAATTGCAGTGTATGTATGCACACTTGTATAATTTATTGCACACTGTTCAAAGTGGTAGTTGACCTGGCTGGAACTGGTACTGCTGGAATTGATACCTGCCAACCTTTATTACGGTACCTGTTCAAAGAAAAAATCATCAAAATTTTGTCCTTGCTGCTTTCTTCTGTTTGATGTTTATAGTCTGAAATATAGTCATGGGCCATGTATTTTAGAACGCATGAGGGTGACTGCTGTTAGCAAGTTCTAAAAACTTAATTCTCTTTATTTGGGTCAATTTGGCACTTGCTGTCTTTGAGAGAGAACGTTTATGGTAGATAGCAGTATCACCAGCAAGAAAACAGAGCAGCAAGTATAGCTTTTTTTATGTGTGATAACAAGTTTGACACACCTTTCTTCCTGCTCATCATTTGGCATAACTTTTTTTCCTGGTGAATTTCTCTTATTTGAGAGACCTCAGCTGTAAAGGTTGAAATAGGATGCTATGATGTTTTCTTGTACTATGAAAACTCCCTTAATTAAAAAATACCAAAAAGTTTGAAGCTTCTGAATGAAAATATAATTCATGATTACTTTTGGGTCTCTGGAGCCCAGAATGAGAAAATGATTGCATGTTTATTTAGAGTAGGGTGCCTTAAGACTAATGGCAATGCCAGTTATTTTTGAGTGTTCAAATACAAATTTGTTTTTGATTTCCCCACATCATTGCGGTGTTACTGATAGCAGGAGTTAGCTGTTGCAGCTTCTTTTTGTGACTCTGGAGAAGGAAGGGAAAAAAGAGTTTATTTTATTTATTAAAAAAACCCCAAAACTCAAGCGACCAAAAAAAAAAATTCAAAAGACTCAAAAAACCCAATATGGTGGCATGAAGTACTTTTTTTGTTTTGTGATAATTGTCACCATTATTTCTTGTTTTATTATATTGGACAGTTTGTGTATTTCTTTCGGCCGTGTAAGGGCGTTTAGGTTCTTCATTCTACTATTGTAATTAAACTGCACCCAAAACGTTGCCTGACTCATCTGTAGAGGAATATACACACTGAAATATCTTCAGATAAACTCTGTTGTGATGTTTTTCCCTGTTGCTTCCATTTTTGATGATTTTATGTCATGTTTAAAGAGCTAGTATCCCAAGGCTAACCGGTGTATGCTAAGATGCAGTTGAACAGTTCCTTTTAATATTATGGGAGGTCTATAAGTGATGGGTGGCCCAAAACCCAAAGTCACCATTCCATGCAAATAAACACACAAAGAAAGTATGTGCAAGGCCTTTAACTCTTACAGGAGCTTGGCTGTATGCCATGCTTCTGACTTAATGGAATGACTGATTTCAGGGTTGCCTGGGGACATAACCACAAATAAGCATTTGTATCTCTGAGGTCATTGAAACCAATTTTATTATTTTCACAGTTACTGCAAATAAGTCACCTGGCTTGATTTATACATAAAACTGCAGAATATCAGCCTACGGAAGGGCTCTTTAATTAAAAACTTTCACCTGTTTTGTTGGCCTGTAATATTAAATTGACATTGGCTTGTGTCTCTGGAAATACTATTTTATCTTTCTTAGAAGTTGATGTTAAGCATCAGCTTAACAGGTTGAGATTTAAGTTGAATGTCTTCATGTGAAATAAGGCTCATACTCATCACTGCTGCAGTTCCCAGTTAGACTCCGTTCAGTTTCCAGGCTGGGACTTCCATCTCCCAGTGGGTTTGAAAATGTGATGGTGAGCTTTTGGGTTTCCTGTGTACTCCCAGTGCTTCTTACGAGCCAGAAGCTACCCTGTTCCACAATGATTTCTACATGCTTTTGTCCTAAAAGCCCAGAATGGAGAAGGAACTTTAGGGGGCAATGAAGTTGATTTGAATGAGGTGTGTATGGCTGATTACATGCATCATCCAGGTAATTTTTGCTAAAACAGTTGGGCAGCAGTGTCTTACTGTCTCAGTATTTCTAAGGATTTCCTTAAGAGAATATGGCATTCTACACTGAAATCTTCCTATGCCTTTGCTGCCACATTGTCTCAGTGGATGGGACGTGTGGGTTGCATGGCTGTAATTTTTTATTGGCTATGTCATAATTAATTTCTCAGTGTCTTTCTGTGTACCACAGCATGTGAAGAACCTGGGAAATTTATGATGCGTACACAGCACTGTATTATTCCAAACAACTAATTTCCTGTGGTGAGAAATAAATCTTGAATTCCTGATTACTTTGTAGCAAGATCAGTGTAGAGCTGCAGAAAGAGAAGCAAGTCTCGTAGAGCAGAAACTGCTTATTCCTTATGCTATTCTAGGTTGATTTTATTATGCAGAAATAAATACATCCTGGTGTTTTATATGGCCCAGCAAACTATAATTTTCTTCATTAAACTTAGGGTGGCTTACAATGCGATGGGAGACGATAAATAGGGACCCTGAACTCTGAAGAGGTAAACTTCCCCAGCTTTGTAGGCAATAGGTATTTGCTTAGTTTATGTGAAGGTTCAAATGGACTGTTGCTCTTTGGATAAAAAAAGGCATTACATTGCTCTTTCTTACATGATATATAAAATACATGTTTTATGTATCATCATATATCATATCATACATGATTATAGATCATATCATATATCATCATGCCCTCACAGAAAAGAATCTCAGTTCAAGCTCAGACATGTGAAGCTGAAGCTACTTCAAGTGAAATTCGGTATTTCCTATCTTCTCACATACTGATAAAGGATAGTTGAGGAGAATACATTTGCCTTGTCAACAAATACAACAACACTGTACCCACTGTTTTTTTCTTTTTAAAGTCTAAAAGTGCTGACTGACCTCTCCAAGGCAGCCTGTTCACTGATTTGTTTGGGTCACCTTCGTTGCACTGAGTTGAATGTTTTTCTCTTAATCTACCTGTGTTTTTTTCCCCATGTTTCAAGTTTCTTCTTACTGTGATCTCAAGCAGTCCTTGTTCTTTGACTAGAGGGGCAAAATGATAACTATTCTTTAGCAGTGCTGGAATTTTGAAAGACAACTTACAGTTTCTGTCTTGATAAAAGATTACGTGAATTGTGTTCTCACAGACCATTTTTTTGATGAAGACTACTGAAAGAAGAAAACTGCTTACTTTTTTAAAGCTTTCATAAACCTTTGTGTGTGATCAGCTTTCCTCTATAGGTCTCTTTGGGCAGAACTTTAGTGTCGTTGTCTAAAGGCCAGTGTTATGAAATACCATAACCTTTTGTGGCACTTGGGTTTCTCATCTGCCAGGAAAAAATGCAGTCCTTTAGTGTGCTGCTGTCAAGGGTGGCTGTACTTAAATGTTACAGTAGGGAAGTTAAGCCTAGCAGTTAAATATTGGTTTGATCTTCCAGGACCTTCATTTATAGAAGAATACTACTTTGGAAAGTTAAAGCTGCTTGGGAAAAAAAACCCAACAAACCCCAAAGCACAGAAATCACTAGGGGAGAAGAGCGCAAGCCGTTGGCTGGCATAGAATTGGAGAGACTTGAAAATCTGGCATGTTTCAGTTCAAAGCTCCCTGCTTTTTGTAGTTCAGCTTGACTTGACTTAGGTCTGGTTTTATGGTCAAGGAAGATTGATCAGTTATGTGATTCAGGTGGTGGCTTCAGTTTACCTGAATTGGTGTCTGAGATCCTTTTTGCTTACTGCCTGCCTCCTGACAGCTGTTCTAAAACATAGAAAGGCGTGGGTTTTCGTTGTTTTGTTTTTATGCTTGGAAATCTAAAAAGCCTACAGAAAGGCTATAAAAGCTTATGCCAATTGCAGTTGATTATAAAACCTGTTGGTTTCGGTGACATAAAGTGGAGGTTATTCCAGTACCAGTGTGAATTAAAGCTAATGTAGCAGAAATCAGGATTTGATCCTGTGTGTTCTGATAACATAATTCAACTAATTTGTCGTTTCCTGCCTTTTTAGTCTTTGACTGCATCTAGTAAAATCCTGGAGAGTATGCTTGATACAAACTTGCATATAATGGTAACTATAAAGTACTTTTTTTTCCCCCAGATAATTGTGATTAGGCCTCTTGATGTCACTCCCAAACTGTTGCCTAGTGACTGGGTGCTCTAACCAAGGAATTAAGAGAAAATAGAATTTATTTTGAACACTGCTGTTGTTTCAGTTTCTAGTGTTTCACAATTGCTATGGCATATACCACAAAATTTGGTTTACTCTTGTGAATCCCTGCATCTCTATAAACTATTGAGGCACAAAGGTGAAATAAATCAGTAAAAGTCATTTTAGCCTTTTTCGGTAGGATCCACACTTTACGAATGATGGCACCCACTACGATGGCAGTGGGTGCCATCTGCTGTGTTAAAGTACATTTATGAAGGGCATCCCACAGTGACCCCTGTAAAGAAGTTGAAGAAGTGGGAAAAGCATAGTTCATTCATAGAATCATTAAGGTTGAAAAAGATCTCCAAGATAATCAAACCCAACCTTTGACAAAATACCACCACACTCACTAAACCATACCCCAGAGTGCCATTTTTTTAAGGATGGTGACCCCACCACTTTCCTGGGTAGCCTGTTCCAGGACTATGCTGAACAGTCACCCTATTCACTAGAAATCATTACACATCTTTGTGTAAACAAATATTGTTTTTAATTATCTGAATTGTTTTACTTTTTGTGAGAATTTAGGTTTCATAAAAATTGGTTTTGACATAAGTCTGTAGCAAGTCCCATTTTTTTCCTACTAAAAATATAAAAATGCTTACAGGAATTTGTCTGACATGTCTATGGTAAAGACTGAAGATGAAGTCTAACTCCATCACAAATGCTTTCTAGGCAGATTTTAGCCTCTCTATATATTATGTAGGAATTTTGATTAATAGACATCTAAAGGAAAAGTGCTGCACTGTTTTTTTTATTTGGAATCCTCTGAGAAGGTGCTTAAAATATTTTGGTTTATTCACTGGTGAGAGAATAAACTATCATCACAGAGAAATATAAGCCTCAACTATATGTTAACGTTTCTTGCTGCTTTTTCCATCAAGTTAAGCGTGCTTTGCTTTTTGTGTTTCCTCAAGACTGTTTCACTGAAATGGCAGTACATAATTTGGTTCATGATGGTGTAGCTGGACTTTGTAGCTGATGCAGAATAAATTTTTGTAATCCTCAGGGAGGATTCCCTTGCATTCGTTATTATTATTTAGTATCTGCCTTCAAATGGGACTATGACTATAATCACCATAGACTGCATATCAGGCAAGTTGATAAACTAGACTAGGCAGATAGTAATGGCTTGAAAGACAAGTGATACCTGTTTGGTTTCTTAGACCAGACTGATTTCAGGAAAGAAAAATTTTAAGCAGAAGTTGCTGTATAAAAATGGTACCTTTTGTAGTGTGTTAATGTATTTGTGGGCAATCTTTCATGTACATAATTGAGCAACTTGTGAGAGCAGTTATACTAAAAATGGACAATATTGCAAGAAAAAATATGCAAGATTTCTAGTTTCTTGCCATATAAAATAGTCTTGTAAAGCCTCAGCGTCAATACTTGTGAGATACCAAAACAGGATTAACCTAAATGGAAAATGCTTATTCTGTACAGTATTATTGAAAAAAACCCCAAACTCAAACAACCCACCCCACAAATCTGCTAACATGATATCCTTTAGGTAGGAAAAGTGGTACAGGGTGTACAGTTGATGTTTGTATAATTGATGTGTGGCAGAACATTAGCTTTATGCATTTATGTGTCTTGTAGTGTAGCTGGAGGGAGGGAGGGAGGGAAGAGGAGACTTCTTGGAGATAGGGGAATTTGGGGTGAGCACATGGCTGATAGTCTGTAGTGTGGCTCAGTCTGTACTTGGCAATTCTGTGGATAATTAAAGCCAAGATGCGTCTGACTGTTTTCTGAATCACTTGATTTTTACGTGAATAACATGAACATGACAAGTGATAGCTGGGGTTTTTTTTGTCATTGGATTTTTTCCCTCTGCTCCAATACGGATATTTCTTCAATATGAATTCTAAAGACAGTATGAAGGTTCAGTTGACCTCTGTGGATATGCATACACCAAATTGTTTTCACTGATTAGATTTCAAATAATACTTTTCAGTTTAACCAGTAAAACTCCAAGTTTAGACCAGACCTTGTTAATGAAGGGTTGTTTTGCTGCTTAAATAAAAGACTTGAGGAAGGGAGCTTATGCACAAAAACCCTGATGCATTTCTTTATCCTTTGTCTCCTGCAAAAAAAAAACAAACCAAAAAAAGGAGAGTGTCTGTATGTTATGTTGTGGTTCAGTGGTTTTTCCTCTACTCATTATTTCTGTATTTGTGTGGGTACGTGTTCCTGCTTATTCTCTTCAATGCTTCTCTAAAAATAAAAATCAAAATCAGAGTGCTGCCTAAAAATTCTTTCAGGCTTTTAAATTTAGAGCGTACAAGAATCATGGGCTTAGGCCCATAACTCTAGAATCTCCTTGAACTTTCTGAAAATGCTGTATCAAAAAATAGATTAAATTGGAAAAAACGTAATTTTTCAAAAATTAAATTGCTGAACTTCTTTTTCTCTGTAGTCTGCCACATACTGAAAGAAAACAGAGAAGTAGTGGATAGTCATGGGACTGCTGTGTAGCTGATAAACTCTGTTGTGTAGTGCTACAGTATGTGTGCCTCTGTTTTCAGATAATGGCTTAAAATGTGTGTGTCTTGGAAAGGCTTTATATATATTCAGAAGGTGACCTGTCAAAAAAAGTAGTTTAATATCCACACTATTAATTTGGGTAAGAAAATCAACATTTCTACTCTAATTACTATATTCTCAAGGCTTAAAATATCTGTCCTTGTACTGTTATGAGTTGCTGTACGATGAAGTGGCAAAAATTATTGATGTTTAATTTTTTCAACAGGAAGTGCGGAAGAGAAATAATATAGTGCCGTATTCTGCTGCAGAACAGTAAATCTAATAAGGCCTGCTGGGCCCACTTTTATAATCTAAAATAGATTTTGAAAGGGCAGCAGAGGTTCCGACTATGAATTCTAACCATGCTTCAGAAGCTGGTATTACATACATATATAAAATAAACAAATTGAGAGTTATTGGCAGGCAGTAGTTTGGCACTGAAGAATATTTTAAAGAACAACTTCAAATGTGTATTTGAAAGAATATTTATCAGGTAAATGCATACTATCTTGAAGTTTCAGAAGAACAGAATTAGCAATTTTGTGTTGCATGGTGTAGTTGGGAGTGAAGCTAGTTTATAAAATAGCTGTGAGAATAGCAGAAAGCATTTCCAATTTAGGAATGGAAGTGTCTTTTCAGAGACCTATGGCACATGCTGTGGTGAAGAAACTCAGGGAGCAGACAAAGACAGGAGCTGTTCCTCTATTTATGTTTTTATCACCTTCCTTTTAAGAGGACACTGATGGTATCCCATTGTTCAGCATATGAAAATATTAATTACTTCTTTCATTTCCCTCCAAAGTCTTTTTTTTTTTTTTAATCTGTGTATGAATAATCAAATAATACTATGCCAGGCAGTTGGAATTAATTAGGGTTTCAAATTTCACTTAGTCCATCTTTTAGTGTTTGTTATATCAGGCTAAATCTTAAACTCAGGAGAGTGAGGTGCACTTAGGGTTAATATTAAGGCCGTATTCTTTCCCCATATGAGGACGTACTTAGAAATTGAAAGGCTTACACAATGGAGAAAGAGTTCAAAATCTTTGTAGTTAGCTTTTGAAATATTTATGTTCTGGGTGGAAAAAACATTTTAAGACCATCTCGACCTTATTGTAACCAAAATGCTTTGAACTTTTAGTTACTTAAAATTTTCAAAGTTCTCTTAGTCAATAAGAATATCAATACATGCAGCATACTTCAGTGTAGTTAAGGCAATTCCTAATAGCATTTGGAGTTATATGTCAGCATTGCCACCACTTCCTTCTTTTGAATAACATCCTGCATCTTTAGTTGCAAAGTTACAAAGTCTTGGAAGCATGCAGCTGATGGGCTGCTGGATCATAGCCAGTTACTGGTAGACAAAGTCAAACCACAGCTGATAAAGTCATTGATGGAAATAAACAAGGAACAAGTTATTACTTATTTTAGAAGATCAATTTCTTTAAAAGACATTGTGCAGTATAGAAAAGTCTTAGAAAGTTCATCTGTCTTTATACTGTGGTATAAGACCATAACCTTTCTCTGTGATTTTACTGTTTTGTTTTTTTCAGTGTTTTTGGTTTTTTGTCTTTATTTTTGGCGGTGGTTGCAATCATCTAAGGGTATAGTTACAGTTGTCTCACTCATCCATCTTTCCACTCTGTTTCAGGAAAGTCTCATCCAAGAAAGTTTTATGAGTAAAACACTAATTACAGCCCTGTTACTTGTAGCTCCTGTTTGTTCTGGTACTAAACTGAAGTTAGCTATGGAATTGCTGTCGTAGTCCAAAAAATAGAATTAATATTATAATTTGTTAATGTATTTTCCACAGGACCTGTACTAACTCTGTATAGAGTTAATAACTTTCACTAGTAATTACGTAAAATAGAAAAATTATATTAAAACTATATTTGGTCTTCAGTGTTTGAGCTCCGATTTTGGTGCATTCAGATATTTCTGTACAGTTAGAAAAGGACCACATTATTGGTAGAAATTAACTAGACACAAAGTTCTAGTAAACTAATTTCCCTTTTGTGATGTTATGCTTTCCTTTAATAAGTTTAAAATACAATTTGTACCTGGGTGTTTCTATCAATCTGTTTGGTATGTACAGACCCATTCTCAGAGCCAGCTAGCAACTCAGAGTCCTAAATATCACTTAGCTAGTGGTTGCCATGTATTTCCTGTCTGAAAACAGATGAATTATTAGATTTTCCTTAGAGATATGCCTAAGAACAAATTTTCTTAAGAGAAACCAAAAGCTGCAATTCGAAACTCAGAGGATGCACAGATTTTGGTCTCCTGCAGGTGTCCCTAGTTGATACACAATACGGAGGTTTTTGGTTTGGTGGTTTTGCTTTTTTTGGGGGGCGGTGAAGTGGCATGGTTAAAACTTTACTGCCCGCTGGATTTGGAGCTAAATTCCACTTTCTCGACTGTTGAGGAAGAATGAACTTTAATACACAACATGTCAGACATAATTCTCACCAGAATTCTACCAGAATGGCAAATAGTTCCCTTGAGTCTACAATTAAACATTTAAATGAATGTGGTTTCATGTACTTATACTTATTCCTTTCTTAAGATATCTCTGCATAATAAATAGTATTTTCTGATTTTTACTTTATCCTGTCAATGCAGACAATGTGTATATATATTGTATTATGTGTATATGTATTGCAGGCAAGTATGAGAACTTTATCTAAAGTATCACAAGCTCTACTTCTCTCCTGTTTAATAGATAGCCTGTAAGTAGTTTGGAGGATTTACTTAGCTCCTGTATGTTTTGGGGATGTGGGGCTGTTTGTACTCAAAAAAGTAGGCTCTTGGCTGTATTTTCAGTCTTGTTGTCTATATAAGTAATATATCTAGTCTTGAAAACATCCTTAGGGTATCTCATTAAGATCCACTGTAAAAATACTCTAGGGTGTTTTCCCATTGCTGTTTATGAAAAAAGGACTAAATTTATGCTATTAAAAAATGACTTTGAGGAAAAACAACAATGATCCTCTGTGTTCAACCTTGCCAGTCTATCACTGACTATCTGTTTTATGTGAGAGAGGTCTGGTCAATGGCTTCCTGCATGCACGGTTGGGAATTCTCCTTTTCCTTCGAAATATGTTGTCTACTTCAAATGCTGATGTTAATTTTCAGCATATGGGGACCATTAGCAATATTGAAGCTGGATATAAGGCTTAACTCGTTAAATCACTTTAGAATGTTCCATCTGTTTTTTTACCCTAGTGTTAACACCTGGATCAGTTTAGCACCAGCACAGAAGTTTAGGACATATATAGCTGTTAATTTTGAAAACATCTGGGACTTTTTTGTGTATGTATGTATATATATGAGCATGTGTGAATGGCTGGATCTCTGGCATTTTTAAGTTTGATGAAAAAAAGCTTGGTGAGTTGTGCTCAAGGTGTGTACTGACCTGTGACAAATAAGTGATTTATGGCAGGAGGCAGAAGCATTGTTGCAAGTGGATTAGAAATAATGATTTTGCCTTTACAATATTTTTGTCTTTCTTCAGCTTCCCATTTCTGAAGAATTGTTAGCTGACTCTGATTGCTTCCCATCCCACCCCCCCACCTGTCCATTTTTTGTATACTGAATAAGATATCTCTTCCTCCTGGGATGTGTGAAATGGGCAAGCATTGCAAATTGAAAAAAGCAAGTTCCCTCCCTGAGTGTGCAACCCTTTTCAGAGACTGCTTGGAAGTAAAATGCCAGTTGTGTTGGAATTTTGAGAAACGACTTTCTTGGGTGACCTGCTGCCTTTTAGCAAGAGCAGGGTTTGCAGCTCTGCTGAAGAGTGGTGAGTGCAGTTGGAGAGCTTCTCTTATGCCCATTAGCAAAACCGGACTAATTTGCAGAATGTAACCTCAAACTAAACTGTGAGTGAAGCAGGAGGCAAGGCTAATAAGGCATTTTGTACTTTCCTTTACCCCAGTCTTTTCCAGAGCCAGCAATTAATATTATTTTGTCTGCAGAGAGTGAGGGTGGCTGCTAGCATGGGAGGCTTTACTGGAGACGTGATGGCACTGCTACCAGGATGTGAAGAGGTGTTGCTTTCAGAATCGCTGTTGGAACTGGAGACTAAGCAGAGTTAACAGTTTGGTTATTTAGTAACTAGAGAAAAAACAGAGCCTTCCCACAGCCAGGAGCCAGGGCAGCCCAAGCCCTGGGCATTGGGCACCTCCCTGGCAACAAGGACAGGCTGGGATACGGGCCTGGCTCAGCGAGACCTTTGTCAGGGTAGAGCGGGGGGAGCTGAAGACTGGCCCTGCTGAGGTGTCACTGGGGCAGGGGCTGATGGCCCTGGGAGACTCACATGGGGTCCTGGGCCCTGGACAGCACTGGGGGAGCTTTGGGGACCTGACATGAGGTCCTGGGACTGTGGGCAGGGTGTGGGAACTTTGGGAGGGGCATCAGGCTATCAAGGCTCATTAGGGCCCTTGGGGCCCTGACATGAGCAATTTATTAGTATTTATTTTTGTTCTTTTATTTTATTAGATACAGAGCTTGTATTTCTTTCCCCTTCATAGAGGTAAACATTTCACTTCACGTTTTTCTTGCTGGTGTGGTTGGACAGCCAGGCTAGGGATGCAGGTGGGCACAGCCTGGCCGGTCGTACGTGGGCTGGATTCAGCCTCAGCTCACAGACTGTTTCTGTCTGACCTCAGTTGTCAGGTTTCTGAGACTTTGTTCACTTTTATTGAGAGCGAAACGACAGAGAGCTGCCTGGCTGTGGTATCCCAAGTGCTCGTATTCCTGCATTCTCCTGCACAGTCGAGTCTAATGTTGGCCAAGTATATTTTTTCTTACGTTTATAACGTGAAACAGAATAGTTGTTGAACATTAACAATCAAACTGTGTGAGACTTGTTTTCTGTGCTGTAGGACCTCTAGCTTTGCTCTTGCATTAGACTTTTCTAATGTCCCAAAGCATTAGCTAGACTTTTTTTCTCATATAAATATTTAATAAAAAATAACCATATGGAATGAAACTTCATTTAAAATTTTGATTTATAGAAAATACAGCATTTGACCTAACTAAACACTGAGTAAGCTGGAACTGCCAGCTTCTGTATTTTTCATGCTGACTGGCAGATACTAGAATTTGTTGCATTTACATGCACAAAAAACTAGGAGTATTTCAGAATTGTCTGCTGAAATCCATACCCAAATACAGGATCAATACTGTATCTGTAGGGCTTCCTTTTGATTTTTTGTTCTGTGTGGGCTTTTTTTTCCTTGTCTGTTTCTTTGTTTTAATTTTTAATATGAACAGGTCTAAACAGAAAAGGATCAAGGATGGGTCAAATTTGTTCCTAAAGCTATGAATAAGATTTGACTGAATCAATACCTTTGGAATGTACAATAGGTTTCTTTATGATATAGAGAAAAACGGTTTACTTTTGGTGGGGAATAGTTCAATAACAGTATATGCTGCATGAAAACTTCTGCCTTAGAGAGAGGGCAAAAGAAATACTAAAAGCTACCATTTCCTGGGAACAACCTGTGCACTGTCTAGGCTCTTGGTAGCAGAATGCTCTGCCTCGGGGGAGGGTGATTGTGCAGGCAATGTTGTTGCCACTTATTTTCTTATTATTTCCCCAAGAAAAAACACTTTTACAGTTCAAGGTTTCAACTCCAAATCCTGACATCTGATAGCCATTCTTAGCCTATGGGAGCCTGTAGTCTAATATATTATGCTTTTCTCAGAGAAAGAACTCTTTCTTACATAACACCTGCTTTATTGTTGCCGAATTCCTAGTTTTCTGATAGTGGTTCTGAGAGTTATACTACAAATGGAAATCACAAACAGAGGAATTAAGTTTCAGGAAAGGACTATGCGGAAGGACAAGATAAATAATGTGAAAACAAAGATCTTGTTTTCTTCCAGTGTTCTTTTGCGACTTGCCTAAAATGAGAAAAATGTGTGTGGGGTTGGGAAAACAAATACAGGCAACCTGATCCACTGCATAAGCAGAAGTCAAAATGAAAATTTTCAAATATTTTAAAAAGCATCATCAGATCTTTAAAGGATTTAAACTGACCTCTCTATAACCTCTATGTGCTCAGAGACAAAAGAACATGCTGAGAGGAAGCCTGTCTGACAGCATTACAGCAGGATGCTCTGGACAATGGAAATGCTGAGCTGTGTGGTATTTGGAGTATTTGTGTGGAGATTCCGTGGTGCAGTATATCAGTTTTGAGCATTTTTTTTCCAGAACAAGACACTATTCCTGAAACGAATACTATTAAAAAAAAAAAGGGATTTGCATACAGGTTTTAAGGAAATGGAGAATGTGAGTGGAGTCTTGGAATATTAGTTGGAGAATTAGTTGTGCATTTTAAATGCGGGCTTGAGTTTCACACCCTTTTTTTTCCTTCTACATCTGAATTGAAAAATTGTTAAGTATAGGAGGATATTTGTTGGAAAGGCAGATAGAGGTTTTGAGTAAAGAATGAGATATAAATCATCTCTCAGTATTAATTTTTTGAATCTTAGTTTAGTATTTTGAATAGAAGAGTCTTGAGCTGGCTGGATTCTTAATTACCCTAATAAAATAAATGCTAAATGTGTTAAGCCGAGTAGTTACAACAATACATCTTTAAATAATTTCTTAAATAGAAGTAACTAATTAAATTCTAGTCATCTTTTTGCACTAAGCAGGTCTCACACCTTCTCCCACTGCATAAATTTTAAATGCAAATCTTTGGATTTGTACAAACACTACAGGAGACAGATTTTTGCAGTAACGAATTAGACATAGAGACTGCTAATGGCTGGCACTAGTCCTTGCCGGGGTGGTTGAAAGCATAAATGCTGAAAGCTGTAGCATTTTTTTTTTTCTAATCAAGCTGACAGACTTGAATTCATAAGCTAATACAATGTAAAAATGGGGTTTTTTTTCCTCAATTGTAAGTACAAGAAATTTAAAGTGAAAGTGCATTTTAATCTGTAAAATATTCTGTTGTCAATCTTCAGCAAGGTGTTAGCAGAAAATGTTGTCAGTCAAAATACATACAAGACAGTTCAGGGAGTGCCCTGTCCAGAAGCAGAAAATTGTATGCTCCTACCCACTTCTGTATTTATTGTTTATCCATGTCAGAGAGATTCATTCCAACATCTAAATTAAAATTTCAGTATAAAAGGCCAATTGGGGTTTTAGTTCTGTATTACTGGAGGATCCATTGTTTCAACAATAATGTTTGCAAGTTTTTCATGTTTCTTTTTAATTATAACTCGTCAAATCTTAACTGATTACTCCTGGGTTAGACTCAGAAGAATGTCACTGAAGGGTATTTTAATTTAATGGAAACAGCATAACGTCTGTTTCTAATGTTTTAAAAGCCAATTTATATGGAAATTTTGCTCTAGAAGGAAGTCAATAGATATGTAGTTTTTTAACACCTCCTGTTAAAATTCAAAACTTGAATTGAAGCAGCACCAAAGCAATGCCATTTTTTCTTGTAGCAGTGTGACTGCATTTTCACAGCCTTTCATTTGTACCCATTTCCATCTGTTAAAATGAAGTTTTTATTTGTCTTTTGTAGTCGAGCTATCAAGACAAACCAGGACCTTTTGCCTGAGACGCCATGGATCCATATCTTCTACAATGACTTTTGGGGGACACTGCTTACTCACAGTGGGAGCCACAAGTCCTACAGACCTCTCTGCACGCTTTCCTTCCGCATTAACCATGCTGTTGGTGGAATGGACCCATGGGGCTACCACCTTGTAAACGTCCTATTACATGCTGCAGTCACAGGCCTTTTCACAAACTTCTCCCGGATTCTGTTTGGCGATGGGTACTGGACCTTGATAGCTGGCCTGCTGTTTGCATCTCATCCCATCCACACGGAAGCCGTAGCAGGGATCGTAGGGAGGGCAGATATTGGAGCTTGCCTCTTTTTTCTGCTTTCCCTGATGTGTTACGTGAAACACTGCTCTACCAGAGGTTCGTCACCAAGTACTTGGGGCTGGATCTTGGGAGCAGGGCTGTGTGCAGGATGCAGCATGCTGTGGAAGGAGCAAGGAGTGACTGTTCTGGCCATTTCAGCTGTGTACGATATCTTTGTATTTCATCGACTGAAAATGCATCAGATCATTTCTGCTTTATACAAGGTGAGTCTTCTTTGCTGTAAGCTGTTTGTGGGGCACCAACCACTGTTAAAGAGTTGCTAAATGAGTTTTTGAATACACAATAATTCTTAGTAGTTTAGTCAACTCCCAAAAATAAGCACAGATGTCTAATGCTGAAAGAACACTTCAAAAGCTTTAGTCTTTTACATTTTGTTTGAACAATGTGTTATTGGCCATTGCTATTACTTGATGCTGGGGATGGATTTTTTCAATGTCTTCCCTTACTTCCCGCAGTTTCCTCATTCTCTTTATCGTCAAGCACTGGATATCTGAGTCGAACACTGGATATCTTACTGCCTTTTGCAAAGAATTCATTCATGCTCTTATCCTCTTGTATCTTGCAAACTCAGCTTACTTTGGTCAGGCGTGCAAGTGTGGCAGCTGATATCATCTACAGGCTCCCTGAGGCAAAGATAAAACTCTTATTGTTCTAGTTTAACAGAGACCTGGGTGCATAGGACCTGGGTGTGTGCCTTTGGCATGTATTTTTTTCTTCCCCTGGTAGGAGCTATGACTTTAACGGATTATTGCCTTAACAAAATAAGTATTTCCTATATTTATCTTCTTGCCCAAAGATAAGCAAGTAAAATAAGCAAACAAACAAGCTCACCAAACCCCCCTAGCTTCCCACTCACAAAACTGTGTGTATTTTAGTGGTACTCAGAAATCCCAGTCAAAATCGAGTCCTTTACAGCAGTTACTGTATAAATGAGTAAGCTGAGTATATGTAATTTTCTTTTCAGTGAAATGGCTTGCTTTCAGAAAAATACTGTCTTAAGAAAAGGACAGTGTTTCATAAGGACATGTGTTGTCACATTTTTCAGTGACACATAAACAAGAAAAGCAATAAAACAAAATACAGTTTTGCAATCTATCTCAAACACCATGGTTTTAAAATTTTGATTTCTCATCCAAATGAATTGAAAAGAAATTGTAGATTTTGATAAAGCAGTGATGATTTCTGTTTGTGTAGACTATGTAGCTGTAGTATTAAAGGAAAATAGTAGAGTAAAAAAACCACCTCTAGTCACTGGTAGTTTCTTCTTAAACGGCTCTGTGGATTGACTTAGTTATCATGCTCTTTTCTGACAAAATGGAAAGAATAATTTCCTATATATGTATATAAAACCACATATTTGTTTTTTTTACTTGTGTATTGGAGTATGTAAGACCTCTGAATGTCAGTAGCCAAATACTGTATGGTACATTGTGCACCTAATGCTGAGCAGAAACAAACAGTAAACTGATTAAGCTGTTTTGTTGGGTTTTTTTTTTTTCTTAAAGTGCATCTGTAACATCAGGCTTTATACTGAAAGGCACAGGATGAGATTTTTTCAAGTGCTTCAAGGACTTTAGTTAATAACTCAAGTGTTACCCTATCCTATAAACAGTAGTAAAAGCATTTGTATGACAGAAAATTCTGAACATCTAGAAAGTTTTTTATTAATGAACACTCATTGCTCAAACCCCAAATTTTTGCAGATATTTCTGATGGACCTTTAATTGGGAAAAGCTTCTTTTCCCCTCTTTCCTTGTTTTCTGCTCCAGGGTCAGAATAAAATTGGTCCAGAAGAGACCTAAGTGACAGGTGAAATCCTAACTTTTTGAGCACGAGATCTCTCTTCCTAGGTGTGGCCCTCTAAAGTTGGACACCTGGCTTGTGAGGTTTTTTGCACCCAGCATCAGAGTTGTCTTGGACAGCAAGCTGGTGGCTATGAAAATTTATTTTTCCATCTGTAATGATACAAATAATAATTCTGTGCTTTGTAGATTACAAATTTTTATGGAGATTGGATTTTAGCTGGAGACAATTTTACAGGGAGAGGCTATTTTGATTAATCACCTAGAAATGCATTTCCTAATTCACTAAATTACTAGGCTACCTGTTTCTTGCATGTATGTTCAGGCTGAGCGCTGCTGGCAGTTAGAAAGAATTGTGTCCATGTACCTGTTCTGGAATTTGTGCTTTGTGTTTTCCCAGTGTGATATGGGGAGAGGGCAGCTTCAGGAGAAAGGGAAAAAAAAAGACATCAAAAAGGTCAGTCGGGGGAAAAATTTATGGTCTTTTGTAGTGCATTGGAGGGCAAAAGTATAGAATGGAGCCGAGGAAGAAAGGAAAATAATTTTAAAGTTGGTTAGCTCAAATCTGTACTACCTAAGTAAGCAATAACTGAATGCTTTGTAATGGAATAGTAGAAAGGTGCTACCCCTTTCAGTCTACCTAACCTTTAGCTCAGTCCTGTCCAGCTGAGCTGACACAGCTGTTTCCTAGGCTGTGCTGCAACCTGAACTGAGGAAATGCAAGTAAAAAAATAACCTTTAAACACCACATCGCTGCCTTGCCTCAAATATCCCAGATATATATTTTAGGAGTTCTTTTAACCTGAATCAGTTCAGTTATATTCAGTCCTTGTCATTGCCATACAAATAGCTGTACTGACAAACACTGAGAGTCAAGGTGCGGCGTAGGAACAGAAACCAGGAACGGAAAGAGATGGATTTGGGGGAGTGGTTGGTTGAGGGCCTGAACTGCTATGCTGCCGGACTATGGCTTTCAGCTTCTATGAGGTTTTACAGAATATACCACTGAGACATGATTTTATTTGTGTTTAAAGAACAGTAAAACTACTGACCATCTTCGGGATGGTCAGTAAAGTATGAACTGGTAAAAGCAACTTGAAAAATGCTCCAGCTGATGGTAGGATACGGTATTTGGGTGACAAGCCCATTTTTTTCCATTGTGTTCTTATCTTGGGGTTGAGTATCCATTGAATATAAAATGATGGGTGCTACACAAGACCAGGTATCATGTGCATCCTGATTTGTCACATAAAACACATGAGAACATCCCAGTACGATTTGAGTAGACTGTCAGGGCTTCTGAAAAAGGCAGCTGCAAAGCTGGACCACCAGCAAAGCAGATGAATGCTACCCTTTATTTAGAAGCTGTTATTGAGGCATCTTAAAAATTTATATTGTAGCCACTTATTTAACTATCCAGCTATTTTCTGCCTTCTGCATGTTGGTTATTCAGTAGAACTTGGCTGCCGATTTTTTTTCTTTGCCAAGTCTTGTATTCCTGTCTGCCTGTGATGCTCTCACTCTGGAAAAGTTGTCAGTCTGTACTCCGTTTCATTTTGTCAGCTCTATTTTATTCTGATTGGCTGACAAGAACGTATTCACTGTCTTTAAGTCAGAAGATTTTGATGGAATTGTATTTATTGTGGTCATAAATGAGTTGTCTGAAATGAGAATAATTAAAAAAAAAGGATGTTCTACTGGGGCAAAGTATTCCTTATGGAAAAAAGTTAGACTTTCTTTATTTTTCAGTGTTATAGACCTTGAGTCATTTCCAGTGTAAGTTGCATAGCAGATATGCAGATTGACTGAGTTGTCAGGTGTGATAGGTATCAGATGATTGTACCTGTCAGCAGCTTGTGCAAGTTAAACCACCAAAGGTGTAGGACTGGAAGGGAGGAACTTGAATATGGGAGAGAGCAGTGATCAGGTTTTTTATTATAGAAAATATGCAAAAACAGAGGCCTAATTGTTTTGTACTTCCAATATTCAACTTGAGTGCAGAAACATTAATCAACAGTCTTCTGTCCAATTAATAGTACAAAGCTAATACAAACCCTACTGTGCTGCTCTTTTTTCATCTTGTGGGGTTTAGGTTTTCTTCTGTTTGCTTGGTTTTGTTTTTTTAAATGCGAATGGATCTGAATAACATTAGCAGTTAAAAAGATGGGGCAAACATATTTAAAGCTCATTTTTAATATAATGGTAATGATAAAGTATTTATTGCTCTGTGGTTTATGTGTACAAACTGCCTTACAGAAATAGCTAAACCAGATGTATGTTCTACTAATGTTTCACTGCTACAATGCAGTAACATTTTACCAGATCAACATATGCTGGTACGGGGGGTTTGTTATACTAAGATAAGGAAATGTCTCTTTTCCCATCACTCATTTGATTAAAATCTCCCTCCGGGAGGTTTATTTCACATGTGGAATTAGTTATTGGTATCTATAGCTTAACATGAACCACAAATTGGATTGCAGGATGCATTTTCTAGCCTTCTGTGCTATAACAGTATTGGTTTTGTAAAGGGCAATTTTATTGGAGGCCTATATTTTATTTAAGGTAATGATGTAAACCTGGGGCCTCCGTGGATGACATGGTCAACCACCAAACCAAGTTTCATAAAACTCTACTTTCTTTTATGGCCTTGGAACAGCCTTAGTTATGGGTGATGTGCTGCTGGGTATTAGATAAAGCTACTGATTTTTGAGAACACTCTAAACTTCAAGTAGGCCACTTTCTGCATTCTTTAGTCTTTGAAGTTGCTACTTTTAGAACTATTGTGCTTTGAAAAGCAATGTCAAAATAAAATTCTACTCTTGATTTGAGTTTGCAGTTTTATCCTTCTGATGACCTCTAAAGCCCTAGTAGTATAGTACTCAGTGTTGCTTATTGTTCATCTCTTCTCCATTTACAAGTTATGCTATTTTACAGTAGTGTTTCATCATTATTTAAAATCTAACTCAATGGTTTATTTTCTGCTAATTTTCCACCATCTAAGGAATTTTATTATGCTTGAACTTACCCAGAGGTCTTGATATTTTGGCAGGTCTCATCAGTAACCTATTATTTTGTAAGTTATTTCTCTTTTGAGTGGGTATGGTCCAGTCTTGGCCCCATGTCTTTGAAATATAGTGTGTACAGTGTTTAGGCTGTTAGGGTAGCAGCTGCTCCTTTCCAGTACAGACTTTATCCTTGGACTCAGGTATTTAGTAAATACTGCTTTTATTCCAGTTAAAAATAATAAATAACTTGCAGCTTCAAAACATGAGTTGGCCTCTCAGGGATTCATTTTGTCTAACAAGAGCTGGATATTCAAGTGCACTGAGCTGTTAAATATTGCATTTGTGGGCCGGGTAACCTTTAGCATTTCAAGAACTATGGAAAAGATTGGGGACTCCATCGCCAGCTGGGGCCCCATTTATCCCCTAGCATCTCTCATTCTGCAGTGGTCAGCTGGGGGTTAATTTTCTAGGCAGCTTTAAGGCAGTAGTCGTGGAAATGCTGAGATGAATGTGCCTGCACATACATTGCTCATATTTGTGGATGAGCCAGCCTGATGCTTTTCTCTTCACTCTGCTGGATGGCAACAGCATGAGGCCTGTGCAGCCTTGACCATCGCTCCCCCTCCCCCCAGCAGATATTTCCGAGACAAAAGAAGCTTTTTCCATATTATTCTCCCTTGACAATTTCAAGTAGCTAATACTGCTGTTTCTTGTAGTTCCCACAGCTCCTTGCTGCTTTTCCATTTGATCCTGAAATAAGAAAAGCAAGATTGGCCTCCGCTATCTTCTCACAGATATTGATCTCCAATCCCTGTGATGTTGGTGGAGTGGTACTGAATTGGACATCAATATGTATAAATAGCTGTTGTTTCCTGAAAATATTTTCATGGGGTGATTTAAACCTCTGGAACGGATCACATATGACAGAAATACAGAATCCTAAGGCAAATTTATCAATGTTGTATCTTTTTAAAAATGAGGAATCATAAGTTGTCTTGCTGAAGTTGCTGACACTGGCATAATATAGATTATATTTTAATATTAAATCTGTAACATCTTTATTGAAATTGCTGCTAAAATCTCCATGACTTTTATCTATCCACTTGAAGTCTACAGTAATATTTAGGAGCCTATGTTTGAGAATGCCTCTCTAGAAAGATGAAAAAGGTGCAGTCTTCTTTAATAAATGAATAAGTAAATAAAAGAGAGAAGACTTTTCATATTTACAGGAACTGTGGAGAACCTTCAATTTAACAGAGAGGTTAGTTTGCCAGAGAAAGTTGTTACTGTCTTCAGTCCTGTATAAGATTTATACTGCATGGTAACGTACAAAGTATGCTGTGTTGTTCCGTTCTTCCCTGTTGTGGTTTAACCTCAGCCAGCAACTCAGCCCCACACAGCTCCTTGCTCACTCCCTCCCGGTAGGATGGGGGAGGGGAAAAGTTAGAAAACTCAGAGATTGAGATAAAGGTAGTTTGATAGGTAAAGCAAAAGCCGTGAGTGCACACAAAGCAAGGAATTAATTCACTGCTTCCCATGGGCAGGCAGGTGTTCAGCCATGTCCAGGAGAGCAGGGCTCTATCATATATTATGCTTACTTGGGAAGACAAACACCACACTGAATATCTGCCCCTTGGTGCTTCTTCCCCCAGCTTTATATGCTGAGCCTGACGCCATATGGTCTGAAATATCCCTATGGTCAATTGTCCTTGCTGTGCCCCCTCCCAGCTCCTTTTGCACCTCCAACCTCCTCGCTGGTGGGGTAGTGTGAGGGGCAGACAAGGCCTTGACATTGTGTCAGCACTGCTCAGCAATAGATAAAAACATCCCTGTGTTATCAACACTGTTTCCAGAACAAATCCAAAACATAGCCCTATTCTAGATACTATGAAGAAAATTTATCCCAGACAAAACCAGCACATTCTCCCTGTCTTAAAAGGGATCTATTTAAGAGGCAGAAGGTGAGAAAGTTTCCACAGGCTTTGCATAGTTTTTGTTAGCACTTACTTTTCATTCTGAGGTTACATGCCAATTACTGACATCAAGAACAGCATGACTTTTTCAGGGTGGTTTTTAATTACAGAGTGTTGGGGGGCTTGCTACTCTCCAGTCTACAAAACCTTTGCAAATAATAACAATCAGAAAATGTTACTCTCCTAATTTTTAATGTTTTCAAAATATTTAAGGAATTGAAAGCACCAAGCTTATCATAGTGTCTAACAACTGTGTTTCAGAATATTAGGCATGCTTACAGGTTTTTCTTCATCTTAGTGATTACTTAGCTCCTTAATTAAAGAAGCTCTGTAAAATTGTTTTTCCAGAAGCTGGCAATCTTCCTGTTTAAAATATCAGTATTAAAGAACAGTTTAATTTCATGCTTTTTGGTAGGGTTGGTCAGTGTTTAATACGTTTAATATTTAAATGTATTTTATGCTGAGATAAGGGGACTTGGATACCTGTGAACTTTGAGGAATAAGAAATATATGCAGCTTTGGCCAATCTTCATTTTTTCCATTTGTTCACTAGCTAGAAAGCCACGTTTCTTTCCCCTCTAGCTCTGCTTCTCCCATAGGTCGGTTGTCCAGGTACTGGCCACAAAATGGGAAAAACACCATACAGTGCTAAAGCTCAGTGGTGTTTTACCGAGTTAAAACATTTCCTGGTGTAATTCCTTTCGTGCAGATTTGCCTCAGGAGTTATGCCTTTCTGCTTGAACCTGGTTTAGTGCTGCGGTTAAAATGCATGCATTCATGGTTGTATTCATCAAGTATGGATTGTGTTTTTTAAATGCCACACAGAAAGTTTATACCTGTGCCTGTTTGTTCAATCATGAGTGCTTTACATTAGCTTCCTAATGTCATGTTTAGATGCCTAAATGTCCTGGTTTGATGAAGTGCTGAATGCTTGTAGCTCCTGGTGAGCTTTACCTAATGAACCCATTGCACTTGGTAAATCACAGCTAAATGGCAAGCTAAACCTTCTGCTCCCAGAAGTCAGGGCATACAATAATAGTGTCAGAAGAGGGAAAACCTGGAACTATGTCCTCAATCAGAATCAAATAGATTAGGGAACAGGTGCAGCTTCTGGATTCTCTGACTCCCAGCAGTGTGATACAGCACCTTTGGGAAATATAAGGCTGCTTAGAGTATGTGAAGATCAGGCTCCTGATTTTTTGAACATCTTAACTGTAGTCATCTTAAGTTTCAGCACTGTAGTGCTCTGGCAGCATTGCCCGAGTCTATTCGATAGAACTGCATTCTCAGTTGTGTTCCAGAGTCCTACCTACCCGAGAGAGAGCCATTCCTGGTACACGAGCATGAGCTCTGATTCCAAACCTGGGAGAACTTGTTTTGAAGGAGCAGAAACACAAGCAAATCCTGAGCCACAAGGGTGACTTTTCTTTAGAAGTTAGGTTTGAATTTTCTGGCTTATGCTCATTTTCATTTAAATTGTAATGATTTAATGATTATGTACATGCTTCTTCTAAGTGAGTGATTCTAAACATTAACCTATGTAGACAGTAACAATGTTAAAAAGAGGGGGAAGTACAAGTGTGTGAGATTTACAGTGGAAACAGCCAGTTGTGATAGAAGACAGTAAACATTTTTTGGCATATTTATTGGAGGAACTGAACAATATTTTGTACCTATGCCTGTATTTCTTTTTCCAGCTGCAATATAGATTAGGTATGAGGAGGAAAGGAACCCAGGCTTGCACTTTTGTAGCTGTCTTTATGGGTCAGTTATTACGAGTTGAATTTCTAGCCTCACTAACCTTGAATGTCACGTATAAAACAGAAGAATCTCTTGATGCTGTGGATAGTTCACACTGGGAGAAGGGAAAGCAAAACAAAATATGTGTTATTCCTAAGTTTCTAGGAAACTAATTGAAAATGTGCATGCGGAAGTTAAGTTAAAATTATCCAGAAGCTTTTGGGGGAAGGGAGAGAGAATTTTTGTACTTGGCTCTTAAATGCCAGGTAAAACATATGTACCTTTTTATGATCAGAATGGTGAGACTTTCAGGCACATACGCAGATTGTTTTTAAGGCTGTAGATTTGATTAGGTTGTGCAAAAGTCAGAGCTTCTGTGACATTTAATCACCAAAATCTTGTTTTTCTCCTTGGCAATAAAATATGGAAATAAATTCCCATAGCAACCAAGTCTTTAAAGTGAGTGTAGGGACATATTGAGTTAATAAAGGCAATGAGGGAGCAAGGGAAAAGAGAGGGTAGAATTGTATTGAGTCTCTGTAAATTCTGCCTCTCCCAGAAAACAGGACTTCAGGGGTTATGGATAAATTTTTTACATGTTTTAGTCTGCATGTTTTAAAAGTATCCTGGGCAGCTTGTACTGCTGTAGAGTACAATGAAGCTTGCATCAACAGCAGTGTTTATTTAGTAGGGATTGTGAAATTATGGTTTATTTTTTAAAATACACATTTATTATAGTTCTGTCTCTTACTTGGACACTTTTCTCCTTAAAACAGTATTAGAAGTGGCAAAACACCACCACAAAATAGCTCTCAGAAGTTTTAAAATAGAAGCAATGCCAATTTTTTTAACTTTAACTCTTCCTTCTTTGGACTACTTCATATAAAGCATTTTTGGCTTCTTGTAATTTGAAATCTGTGAAAGTCAGCTGTAGCAATTTTGTAGAGTGATGTTTGTTTGTTTGTTTGTTTAAACCATTACATTTTTACCTCTTCTGACCTGAGCTGTTAGCCAAGAACTTGACAATTTGTGGGTAATTCTGGTTGAGAATATGGATTGAAAAATATCAAGTTCCATGATTATGCAATCCTGTTTAGTTACAAAGAAAATCCCAAGTATAATTTCTTCCAGAACAAGAAGTATCAAACTATGTATCTTTATCCCAGTTTTTAAACCCCTTTCAGCTAGAAGGTACCTGCATAACATATATTTTTACCTTGCTTCCTTTGCACCTTCTCTGACCTCTTACTGATTCACATGCATACATACATACCATGCCCACCACACCGGCTTCTGTCCGTATATCTTTGTTCTGGTAGTGACATTTTCTCTGGAAGAGGACATCAATTAATTATTTCAGTCAACTCCTGTAAAAGCTAGCTAAGGGATCTTGGTACAGACTGAAAAAATGGATTTAAAGGCAAGGTAAGCAGGTAGGATCCTTGGCTGCCTGATACTAGACTGGTACTAGTGCACAAAGTTTGAGGCTGGCCAGACAGGTACATATATACTGATTTTACAATTTGACCCAAGAATTTATGAGCCCTCTTTTTATCGGGACATCTTGCAGTCAAAATAAGATAGCACTATCATAATCTCAGGCCTTTCAAAATCAGAAGGAAGTGTTAATAATTGAGAGGTAAGCTTTGGAAAGTTTTGTCTTCTGTTTTGTAAATCTGTAGAATAAACCTTTCCAGGATTTCATCTCTAATAGTGAAGTCTGAAAAGGGGGAAGAAAAATCCCTTACTTGCTCAAAATTGGGCTTCTTTCTGGATGTTAGGTTACTTTCGGATAAAACTATGACCTGGCTGCAGTTGTAGCAGATTACTTGATATCTAGAATCTCACTTTTTACCTGCAGTTACACTTTAGGTACTACATGTAGCCCAAATATTTGGGAGGAAAAAAAAAAAGAAAAGAAAAGCACAATTAATATCTGTTTATATTTTATATTTTAATTATTGTTTTGATAGCTCTGTGTTGATGTATTTTGGAGATGTGGTTCCTAGATGCAACTTTAAAAACCATACCTCTTTTAAATCTATCAATTTTCAGTCTAGAAAATTGTTTCAACTCCAACATAGACCTTGATATCTATGGTACTATATTAGCTCTAGATCCTAGCAAATAACAATTTCTACCTTGGCACTGCCCTGCTCATGTTATGCCATGTTGTCAGCAATCTGTGATTACACAGTAGCGAAAAAGGTTGATGTGTCCTTGTGCTCTCAGGTTGGTCTCCAAGGCTCTGAAATACCCAGATGGCTCCTCTGTGCTCTGATAATCTGATAACTACCCCTGGCATCATGAGGTAAAATACTGAAGATACAGGTATCAGTGTAGCCTCTTCACTATTACCTGCCTTACTCATATTTGTGACTACAAATCTACATCCAGTAAGGAGGTGATATGTCTGTGTAATAGCTACATGACATAGATACCTCCTTCAGTTATAGCCTGGTTTTCTACTAGAAACGAATTCAGCCTGAAACGAAAACCTTATTCTGAAGCAGCAGAGGTTTATCAGATGGTTTATTAATGAAGACAATTCTCTTTGACTTAGTCCTTATTGCTCAGTGTTTTTAGCTTCAGGTCTATACCAATCCTAATTTAAATGTTTGTTTTTTTCCCTGTGATATTGAAATGAAAGGATTTCATTCCCTGCTTAAGTCCAACCCTTTAGACTACCTCCTGAACTTATAAGGAAAAAAGGAAGAAATTAGTAAAGGTGAAAAGAAAGAATTGATTAGAAAGTCGAGTGTATGAAAATTTGGGAACCTATACAGTTTAAATATCCTTATATTAATCAGCAGAATTGTTCTTATTAGCCAGATGATATAGCTCCTGTCCTCTGTCCTTATTGTATTCAGTGTTTGTATTTATAAGTTTTGGCAGAGTAATAAAAAGTGAAATTTTATAAAATCTTACTTGATAGATATGTGACCTTCCATTCTCTATCATTGGTGGTTAGCAACCAACATACTGCCTCAGTGGGGTAATAAATTCATGTTTTAATACAGTTACTTGTTTTGCTTGTAGTGTAGCAGACAGCTTCAAACCCTCAGGGGGAGCTTTTTAAATCTGTCATTTTTAAAATTCATCCTCTGGGCATGGTCACAGTATTTTCATTAAATGTTGTACTACTGTGATACACAAATAATTTAAAATGCTAATATTTTTTTCTCAAAAAAAGGTGTTTAAAAGAACCCCAAATGTACATGTCTGAAAACTCACTGCAGGCTTAGCCTTTTTGTGAGTCCCAAAGCCATGCTGCTTCACACCAACAGACTTCTTCCAAGCCTGTCAACATGAAGAGGTGCAGCAAAATGACTCCAAAATTTTCCAACTAGAAATACTAGAAGTGCTTTTTAAGGAAACTAAATTTTGTCCCCCCCCCCCAGCTAATGTCAGTAGCTGCAGAAATTTAAGTCTATCATGTTTTTTACACATAGTTTTTTGGTAAGCTGATATATTCTGCCATTAACTTGGCTGGTACAGCCAGTTGTGAATTACATAGGCTGCTTGCAGAAATACAGACTTCTTGTGAAAGCCTACTTAGATGTAACTGCCCTGGCAGCCAGGATGGCCAAGTGTCCTGGAGTGCATCACGCACAGCATGGGCAGCTGGGCAAGGGAGGGGATTGTCCTGCTCTGCTCTGCACTGGGGCAGCCTCACCTCAAGTGCTGTGTGCAGTTTTGGGCGCCACAATATAAGAAAGACATTAAACTATTAGAGAGCATCCAAAGGAGGGCAACAAAGATGGTGAAGGGCCTTGAGGGGAAACTGTATGAGGAGGAGCTGAGGTCACTTGATCTGTTCAGCCTGGACAAGAGGAAACTCAGGAGACCTCATTGCAGTCTACAACTTCCTCGTGAGGGGAAGCGGAGGGGCAGGTACTGATCTCTTCTCTGTGGTGCCCAGTGCTAGGACCCAAGAGAATGGCCTGAAGTTGTGTCAGGAGAGGTTTAGGTTGGATATTAGAAGAAGGTTTTTCACCCAGAGGGTGGTTGGGCACTGGAAGGGGCTCTCCAGGGAAGTGGTCACAGCACCAAGCCTGACAGAGTTCGAGAAGCATTTGAACAGCACTCTCGGGCACATGGCGTGAGGCTTGAGGATGATCCTGTGCAGGGCTAAGAGTTGATCTTGATGATCCTTGTATGTCCCGTCCAACTCAGCATAATCTGTGATTCTGTATGTTGTCCTTTTACTAGAACTGAGGATCTGAAAAGGGTGCTTTTTTGGGGAGGGCAAGGGAGGGGTGCATACTAGACTCAACCCCGGTGCCTCTTTGCACCTTGCCCATCTGCTGCAGTTTTCATGCTGCAAAGTGTTTCTTTAATAAGCGCTCTCTTGTGCTTGAGTACACATTTGGAACTGGAAGGGGGGACCTAATTTTAATGATGTGCAATTTCAAAGTGGCTTTAAGAAATCAGAGTGATTTGCTTCTAAGAAATTGTAATCTAAAACTAATGATCACGGATGTTCGCTCAGGTATAAGAAATAATTACCATACCTAAAGTTAGGCTACAGCTTTGCCCTTCCTATCTTCCAGTTAATGTTTCAAAGTATTACTGACTTATGCTGTTTGCTGTTACTTTAGAAGACTGCTCTTGGGATTGAATTAAAGAGGGTTTATAGTCCTGTATTTTATGAGGATATATGTGACCATTTAGGAACTACTACCAAAATGGTAGTAGAAATGTGGATATGAAAATTTGTTTCAAGAAAATGCTAGTTAATGCAGGGGATTTGTTTGAAAAAAGGACAGCTGTGTAAAGAAATTTTGGCTGGTGGTGTTGCAAAATACAAACGAGATGTTAGAAGAGGAATAATTTGAAGATGCTAATTGTGAAAGGGTGTCCTGCCATATTTTTCCTTAAGGTAAGGATCAGTGAATTCAACCTGAATGGCTGTTTGCTGTGGTAGGAGAGAAACTGTCATTGAAATAGGTTCTGTGGGCTGTATCATTCTGTCATAATGCAAGAATTAAGTTATTTCTTGCTATATAACATTTTAGCATTTAAAAGCCAAAACGTTTTTTCAGAATTTTCTCCACGTGATATAATTATGGGTAAAAAAAGTTAGAAACCAGACAAAAGCAGCATAAAATCATGGGTTAGATGCTTTTCTTTTTCTTTTTTTTTTAATAAGGGAAGCCAGAAAACAGAATATGCAAGTTTAGCGTGATGATGACAGAGTTGACTGTTAATTTATAAATAATTGAATAATGTAAATATAATGCTTGAAGGGACTTCTTTTCATGTTCTCTAGCAAAGAATGAACCTCTCTTATACCAGGTTGTGGGAATATTTCTTCAAGTTAAGATGGAAGCCTTTTATTTGGTGTGAACAGAGCCAGATTGAAAAGGTTTATCATCAGGAGGAAAAAAGTAGATAAATTGTAGAAGTGGACTGTGTTCCTAATTTGCAGTCTGATATCTTAAGATCTTGTCTTTACCTCCATGCTTTGTCAGAAGAAAAATGTCCTATAAAAATGTAAATCTTAAGGAAGGAGAGGTGAAAATACAAGTTAGCTGTATAATCTTATTGGCAAGACAAGTCAGTCTAGACTCTGCCATAAACACACAATAGATTAGGCCAAGATGTGAACAAGACTTTTTGACTAGTTTCTGCAAAATAGCCCTTTACTTTAGAAGAACGGTGTCACACAGACCAAACCTAAACATAATTAATTTATACGTGCCAAGATTGTAAACTTGCCATAGAGGGCTTTCTTTTAGGAAAGACAAAAACTAATTGCTCTCATGTTAGTTCTGTACAGTCCCAAGGACTCTTTATTCTTGTTTTAATGTGGTCAATGATAACCTAAAGGCAAAAAGTTCAGTGTCTTATCTAAATATATAATCTTGAAAATTCCAGCAAGGAAATGAAGTAGGAAAAAAATCACTGAACCTGAAAGACCTGTTAACTGCCCATGTATCTCTATCAACCATGTGAAGAGTTACTTTGTCGGTGAGATTGAATGGTGTGTATGTTGCTCTACATCTAGTAGTTTCTTATTAAAAAGAAGGATTTAAAAATGTATTTGACCAATAGTACTTTATACTGTCAGATCTTATTTGGAGAAATGTTAAACAACTGATTAGAAAGCCTAGACAACTGAGTGACAGCAGATTTTTTTTGAATTTATGGGATAAACTGAAGAGCTTTTAGCATATTTTAACATTGTATTGTGTATCTCTGGATATTACCAACCTCTCAGAAAGTTATGCTGTCATTTCTCTCTCCTGTCAAGTAAATTATCATAAAAATATGTGTGAAGCACCAGGAGGTTCTCACTTCCTCCACCCATCAATCCTAAAAGGGAAAATATCATTCCTCAAAATTAGTGAATGTTATGATACATTTTTACAGAAAACTGAAGTCCCCTGCCTTCTGTTTTATGAACTGTGATTTGTATGATACCGCTTAAAACTAAACTTGTCAGTCTGAAGGTAACATCATTAATGAAAGTTGATCAGTCACTGTATTTATAATGCACTCTTCAGACCTCAGGGCACTTCTCAATTAGTAAGCAAGAGTAAAGCTTGTTGAGGTCTGCATCACTGAGATAGCTTAAGAAATACTCAGTGGGAAAAGATAAGTCTTAAGCTGACAGTTCTAGTGTCTAATCTGTAAGTGCACACATGACCGCTGGTAGCACATTTCAGGCATGAAGCAGGAAAGTACCATCCTGTCAGCCCAGCACTGTAAGGGATACCAGGATATCTGTCACAACCATTGGGGGCACCAGGAAACAAGGGGATGGACTGGTTCAGCAGCATAATTCCTTGTGTGGGGGAGCAAGGGGACAACACATTTTGGATCTTGCTTTGAAGAACTGAAGACCTGATGCCAATTACTGGAAGTAGATAATTTGTTATGAATCAGAGAAATAGAAATATATTAAACCCCATGTCCGTGAATTACAGGTGATTAGCACAACTGTGTTCCCTTCTGAGTATCGCCTTTTCTAATTCTTCAAGTTCTATTTTGTACTCTGCAAGGAATTTAATTTCAAAATTCTTCCCGATAATTCTTGAACCTTGGCATTTTTGGCTGTCTCAGTGTTAACTTCTTCCTCCCCATTCAAAAAAATAACACTGTTAATATTTTCCTCCCAGTATCCTCCTAAAGTGGCCTCAAAACCAGATGTTAGTTCCAAACTTATTTCTAGAATTTATAGCCTAGCTATAAACATTGTTTAGGTCAAAATTTGGCACAGAGCATAAAACGACAGAAAACAGATTTGGTATTCCTGAACTATAGGTAATGCTTGCTAATTTTCTTTCTCACAGAAGATCTTTATAAAGTTAACAATCTCTGGACAGTGTTGTCTCAGAAACTAGTTTTAGTGTAAGTGTATTTTAAAAGACACACAGATTGCATTACTCAGCTTGGTATTTCTGTCCACCTTTCTACTTATTTACTTTAGTGTCCATCAGTCAAGAGGAAGCCAATTTGACAGAGGAGCAATGTTCTCAAAGGTGAAGCACTTACAAGCTTTGTTAAAATTGTAATAAGAATGGAGAAGAGACATCAGGTTTCCCTGAGAGAAAAATAATTTAGGAGCACCTTGTTAGATACTGAAAATCCAAGCAGCAGCAACACATTCTGAGTTCTGAGAAACTGCATTGTATCAGGCATGAAGTCTCTTGCCATGGTATGTGCACTCAGTGGAAAGCAGGCTTCATTAATGCTAATGCTTGCAAGCTAATTGTGTGTAGAAGGCTTACAACCTTTTTTTTGTTTGTTTCCTTCTCACTCCTTTGGAATACGTAAGCTTTTATGGAATGCTGATACATATTCCTACTCCCCAAGGGCAGAAATAGACAGAAGTAGGAAGCTATTCTATTGGAACATCTGAATTGAAAACAAAATTTTCTTTCAGTCCTTATCACTGATATACAAACCCTCATTAAAAATATTCAGAAACAAATAACAGAATAGGATTAGTCAAAAGGTGTGTTTTCAGTCTGATTTTTTAAAATTTATTTTTAAAGGCAATGCTCAAAAACAATTGCTACCAAACTAGTCCTCTCCATATAGACCTGTGCTCACTATGACCCAAGTCATGTTATATTCTCTTATTATTTTGCTTTCTCTTGCTTTTGCATGGAAATTCCAAAACAATAGTCCCTGTACAGTTTTTGGGAGAGTTTGGATGCTATGTGTGTACATGAAAGTTCATTTTATACAGCATGAAGAGTAGTGCTCATCAATTAGCTGAAAGATTCTCCAGTTTGTGGCCAAAGTGTTAAATACTTAGAGCAGCTATTAAAAATGTTCTTTAGTTTTCCTAGTATTTATGAATCACTGTCAAGGAGTGCTACTTAATCTTTTGTTTGACACAGAGTCACTTAATCCTTTGGTTTTGCCAGTCTGCTTAAAAATGTTACCAAGATGGTAATTAGCAATTGTTTTTCCCCTCTTTTTTTCCTTCTTTGTAATGTTTAAGATAGAATATTCTCTGTGGCTACTTGATCAAAGTTCTCAATCCCTTATGGGTTTTCTATAACTACTTCAGAGAGTTCAAAGAAAATTTGTAGTTGCAGGAAATGCTTCTTGAAAATGGTTAGTCTTTTAAAAAATATTTTAAAATAATATTTCATTTTTCTTTGTTTTCCTAATAGTTATAGAAACCTCTGTCTATTCTAGAAAATATTACTAGGAAAGGGCAATATAATGTGACTACTATTCTTGTAGCTGGTTATCACAAAAATTTATCAGAAAAAGGAATGTTTATCTCACAGGGCAGTGCTTCAAAATGTAGATTTTCCCCTGAGAAATATGACAATATTTGCCTTTTCACCTCTCTGCCATAATATTTCTGCTAAAATACTTTGTAGTAGTGCTGTGTTTACCAACATGCTGTGGCAAGACAAGAAGGATTTTTAAGAATGTCGGATTCTGTCAGCTTCTGCCATTGACCCGTTATTACCCTAGACAAGTTCATTACTCTGTCTAGATTATTTTTCTGTGGATTAGGAATAATAATAGTAGACTGTTTCCGTGATTTCCACAAGTAGCTATCCTCTAAAAAGCTGAATCTCTATAGGCTGGTTTGCTGTAAGTTTATTGATATATTTTTGGAAGTAGTACAGTTAAACAGCTCAAGAGAATTCAGGGTGAGAAATAGAAAGGAATGGGATTGTCTGATATTTGTGGTGTAAATTCCTTTTCCTTGAAGGATGTACTGTATTTGTGGTTTCAGGTTTCAAGTATGAATGGACTCCTTTTATAAAGTTTCTAAGAGACCAGTAATTTTACAAGACATCTCTTTTTTTCTGTGAGATTCCTTTACTGAGAAATTTTCCAAATAGGACTTAATCAGAAAAAAAGATAATGGAATATTCAGTCTTAAAATTTTGAAGATGAATTTGTGTCAAGAAAAGGCCTTGTGTTGGAAGAATTTCAGAATATGATAATTTTGTCTAGTGGTAGAATTGCAACTTTTCACTTTGTAATTTTACACTCTAAATTAAACTCCATTAAAGGAGTTTTTTAGATACTTTTCTCATCTACCTCTCTTTCAGACTGCATTAAGCCTTCAGTCCTTCAAGGGGAATGCCAGTTAAACTGAGTGGTCTATGTTCCCCTTCTTTTATCAGAGTCCAATCAGTTTTGTCATATTTTGTAATATACAATAACCACGAAGATAGCAGTGTAAAGATTGGAAGTACCTTAGTCTTTAGAGAAATGTGATTTGCATAAATATCTCATAGTTTTTGGAGGAAGTATCTGTGCGGTACACTGATTCTTCATTCATGCTTTATCTGCTGCTCTGGCCACTGTAGCGTTATGAAAACCTGCTCTATCGCCATACTTCTGTCAACAGTCTTGCAGTTGCTCATCAACAGTTCACTCTCTACCGCAGCTAAGTTTGTTTGGCACAACGGGGTTTTCTCTTAAAGAGGTGGTTTTTTCCCACCTGTACAGGCTTCCTTGCTGATCTGTGGATCTGGGACCTCACGTGGGCCATGTTTGCCTATTATGCCAGATGTGCAATCCATTAGGAACTTGCACTGGAACACTTCACACCTACTTAACAAAAGATTTCTGTAAAATAACGTGACTGTTGGCCGCCTGGGACATGGCAAAAATCAAAGCAAAAGGTCAGATTCCACAAATTTGCCAGTGCCTCCGCTGCTGCTTCCCTCCCCCTGCTCTCTGTATGATTGCTGCATCTGATAAAGCACCACCCAGCACTTCCCCAGCAGGGTCATGAATCCTGAAAGCCCATCAGGATATGATTGACAACTTGATGGAAGTGCCTCAGCTCAGCCATGATGGCCAAACCAGGCAGAATTCCCATTAGACATGCTTACCTAGGAATTAATACAATTACTTTAATCCATTGGACGAGTTGTCTAATCTCCTAGGTCAACAGAGAAGAAGGAGTCTTTAAGAATGTCAGTGTTGGCAGTGGAATTAACACATACTGATGGTTTTCAATCATTGTGGAAAAATTGTGTGGGGTCAGATAATCACTTTCTAAATAGATTCTGAAATTTGTTAATCTTTTTTAGGTTTTCACACGAGACTGTGTTTAACATATACAAAGTGCTTGTTGTATGATGTGGAAAAAACCACGTCTACCTTTGCTTTAAGTTATTCATGAAAGTATTTCCTCAGTAGTAGGCTCTTGCGATAAATGTTTGCAAGGTAGCAACTTTTTGTACAAGGTCTTTCTAGTTGCCCAATGGCTGTACAAAGTAGGATCCAAGATGGACAGAAGAAGGTAAGAAAAGCTAAGCTAATTCCTAAAAGAGGCTTTACATTCCCAGATGTATGTTACACTTTCCAGGCTCATATTCCTATTTTAACTTTGTTTCCAGGATAAAGCATTATATGAGTTGACTATGAACAGTGCTCCGTGACCAAGTAGCATGTGCACATGTCTATCTAGTATAAAGATGGACTCAGCGCTGTCCCAGAAGGTTTGGCTTGTGAGAACAGCTGGCTGGTCATAGATAGATGCTGTTTTACAAAGTACAACTCTTGTAAACATTCAATAACTTTCAGTGTTTGCATATCAAGCATATGCTAACGATATCAAATTTCTCTTTGTGTTCTTCACTGTCTTATTTTCTAGATGCAGTGGAGGAACGTGGGTGAGACTTTGAGATCATTTGGGACTGTTCTGGTTTTTCAGTTTCTCGCATCTTCTTAACATCTTTTTTATGGGCAGTACTGTTGAAAAGATGTGGTTATGGCTGCAAAAACAGCAGTTAGAGATACCCAGTAATACTTCTTTTGTCATTCTATTTACAGTTCAGATGCACAGACCAATGAAGGCTTAGGGGAAATTTTTGACTTCAGATAACGCAAAGACGATTAGCCAGCCAAAAATATCTCCAAGTAGCTTCCTTCATTGTTCATTTGTTTATCCACCCCAAGAGCTGAGCTTGGATTTCTCAAAGCTGTTTTAACCCTCTTTAGACTCTGCTGGAAACTTTCAGGCTTATCCCTAAGCAGTTAATGCTAATGAAACAATGAAGGTAGTTAATTCAGAAAAGGAGATCAGTTTGTGTAAGCTGGTGGCTATTGTCAGTTGGAAACTATCATGGTCAGCTAAAGAACAGTTATTTTATTCAGCCAAATAAATTTACCATTGCAATGGTAAAAAAACCAAACCAAACCACCAAAAACCCCCAAATCAATGAAAAAATTTGCAGTCTCTTTAGGTGTTGTAGAGATTGTCTTTATGTCTCGAAGAATGAGAGAGATCTTAAGTAGTTATTCTAGCAGCTCATGCAGCTGACTCCCTGCCAATTGATTGTGTGCTCTCTCTGCCTTCAGTATCTGAAATTGTTCCTAAGTCTAAAGTACTACAGTGTATCAAAAATGTGACTGTGCTGAACACTTCATCTTTAGTCCACTTACCAGCTCATTTGTTTTCGGGAAGTGTTGTTCCGCTGTCATGCAGATGCCTTGCAGAGCTCCTTCTGCCTTGTCGTGCTTACTGCTGCCCTGCCCTGCTCTTCTGTTACTCCTTACCAATCTGCAAACAGAAGAGCTGTCCCAGCTGGATGCTAAAGAGGGGGTTTCAGCTGGGACAGCTGGGGGAAAGGGTGAGGAGAGAAGAGGAGTCTGTATTGCACTGAGAATCGAGGTGGGCAGGGGAAGAAGAGCTGGGACTGACATGGGAGAGTGGGGAGGGAAAGAGTGTTTGTTGGAGCAAGCTTTTAGATGCTGCTTTTGCTCAGCTGGAGGAAATACAGTGGATCTCAGGAGCAAGTTCCTGTACTTTGTCTTAATCCCACCCATATTTTGTTCAGTGACACTTCTTATTCTTCAGAGTATCCTTCCTGAAAAGTTTTGCCATGCCCTTTGAGGTACCTGTTAAACTACTGGTAAAAGGTTTTGCTAGGTATGTGAAGGCGAATTAATTAAGTATTACCAAAAGAAGAACATAGAATTAAAGGAACAAGGGGATTAAATAGTAAAAGGTTACATAACAGGAGAATGTAAAGAGTTACTTTATTGCCGAATTATTTAGTACCTGCATTTGATCTTGGTACAATGATCCCCTACCTTGTACCTGGTGCTTTTGCAAATTTGCAGCTTCTTAGTGGGTTTTTTGTTTGTTAGTTTGTTTGTTTTGCACTTCACTAACAGAGGTTTGGGATTGCTGATTTTTTTTTTCTGAGTGTATTCATTTTACATGCTCTCACAGTCTGCAATCCAAAATGCGGTTACTGTGCAGAGGAAAACAAGCATATTTTGCTTATAGATTTCTTCTTTTTTGAGATTTTTCAATGGCATGACTTAGCTGGTATATCCTGACTAGTCAGGTAGTTCTAAAGAGGTTTGAATGGTACACTTTCAAGCTAGAAAGATTTAAAACTGGGCCAATATGATTTAATTATGGTTTTTAGAGGATATAAAATCACTTTGCTGAGTCAAAGGACATTTTTCCTCCCATCTATTTTGGGCTGGAGGGAGAAGTGTTAGCCTGTCAAATTATTTTAATCTAAAGAATTTTGATTAAAATTTGGAAAGAGCTTGCACATTTTTAGTTGGTGTTAACACATTCACAATAACATGTTCAGGACTGTAAATGTCTTTTCTTATATAGAAACCCACAGTGGCAGAGGCATAATGAAGTTTCAGAGGATTTAAAGCTTACCACTCTTCAAAATACAGTCTTCACTTGCTTTTACAAATTTCTTTTCTCCAGAAATCAATAACCTGTGCACTTATTAAAACAAGTTGAAATGGTTTTCCTTTATTGCTCTTTGTTTTTTTTTCTTTATCTCAACTCTTCCATTAATGTATGGCAGAAAATAATTGAAGGGGGTTGCATAATGACACCTAATATGTTTACTTGAAAGAGCAGTATTTAGAGTACTCAGTCATGTGTATCTGTCCAGATCAAGAACTCAGTCACAGAATAAAGGGGTTTAGGGTTACATTTTTAACATTCCTCACATAAATACATCAAAGCTCAAGTATTTCAAGAGCAACCTAGATTTTTTATGCTTCAGCACACTGATGGATCTGAAGAAAAACCAATATGCCCCTTCTCCTTTTTGTTTTAATGGAAGAAGAAATATTTGCTGGAAAACAAAGATCTTTGTGCAGTGATGCAAGTTAACTTGAGCATTAGCTAGATGGCACTGAAACGTGCTTGTCCTGAGGTGTCAAAGTGACTTGTCTGGAGCACAGTCTTTGTTAAATGAAATGTCAAGAATAAAGTATCTCTTAGCTGCTTCTTTTCTTTTTCTAACCATACTTATATATCCATAAGTCTTCATCTAAAAGTATTTTTCTTTAAAGCATGCTCTTAATTTCACAAGCCTTTTCCCATTCACTATGTATGTTGTCAGAGAAAGATAATGTGAGATAAACAATGCTGAAATTTTTGTAAGCCATTCTACATTTTTTGATTTTTATTTTTTTTCAGAATTTGAAAGTCTGTACTTTAACATATGAAGGATACCCTTTTCATTCTCACTGGTTTGTAAAATAACCTTTTCCAGGCTATAGCTATAGGAGGACAGTATGCTTAGCATTAATAATATTTTAAAATATGAATTCTGCATGAATTCCAGTTGTGGAATAAAAGAAACTTTACCTTCTAAGAAGTTAGCAAATGTTCTACCAATAGCAGCTGCATCATCAGAAAAGGTTAGATGCTACCCTGCTGCAAATCCACAACTGTCTGGCTTTGTAAATAATTAGGAAATATTCAAAAGACAGATAGGTTGGCCTAAAATACAGCCTTCGGGTAGCTCCAGGGTAAAAATGAACAAATTAGGGTATTCAAAAAGAAAGCTCAAGCACTTTTTACTCATCTGTGTTCCTTTCCAGAAAAGAACTTTATTCCTGCAAAATCCCTAGACATACTACATTATTCTGTACTCATCCACAGTAACTTAAAGAATCTTAATGCATGTTTCTGCTGTGTCACCACCGCATGAAGCTGCCACTGTTGTCACTGTTGTGTTTTTAGAACTAATGAAGTAATCTTCTGATATGCTGAACCACTTGCAAACAAACAGGCATTTGCTGAAATACTTTTCTGGTTACACTTCTTTTTTTTTTTTGGTGAAGTTAGACTCTAAATAGCCAAATTGGCTATCAAGTTCCTGTCCATTAAGAAACTGACTAAAAAGCAATAATTGAATCTGGTGGGGAAGTGGCAGGTCATGAACAAGCATACATAACATCCTAGACACTTACGTTGCAGTCCTGGGCTGGAGGAAACTCTTCCAGGACCATATCCTAAGGCAGTCCAGCTTTTTCTGGGCATGCTTTTTAATATCTGCTGTCTGTGGAGCCAAATTTCCTCCTAGGTTGGTTTTGCTTATGACCTTAGAGAAATGGAAGACTTTTGCTTTTAGTTTCAAAATGTTGTGTGTTGATCTTTTCCATTTGAAAAATCAAATCTCCTGTAAAGACAAGTTGACCTTTTATTCAATGAGGTTTCTTTCTGTCAGGGTCAGTGACGTTTTTAGAACAAAGGGGAACCTCCATGTAGAAAGGATAGTTTATTGACATTAGAAAGGAAAGCACCTCTTTGCATCTTGAGAAAGAAGGCACCTCATGCTGTTCCAACAGGTGTGTCAGTTTTCTCAGCATTTTCTGCTTTAGATCTTAGGCCAGTAATGCCATCTCAGAACTCTGAGAAATGTCCTGTCTAAATATTTTCATTAAAGAGAATACACCTAGAATCTTTTAAACTTTTTTAGGGTTTTTTTGGAATAAAAATATTAAAATAAAGCAGACTCTCATAAAAGAGATAGTAGATTTGCTGGGTGATGTATATTCAAATAATTGTGTTTGAAAGCAGGTTTTGTCTTTGTCTGCTGTCACCCTTGCAAGATAAAAGCCTCTTCCATTACCCTTGTTGGATCTTTGTGGTCTCCTGTAGGTCTCTGGAGAGCTCTTCAGTTGTCTGAGACGCAGTTCCCTTCTTTTCTCAAGCCGTCTGTTTCCATCCTCGTGGCTCATTGCTTCCCACAGCTTTCCCTGTTGACCCCTGCACTGCAGCAGCATTTCCTGGTTTGGTGCTCTCTGAGAGCGAGCTCTCCCCTTCTTTTCAACATCCAATTGAACCAGTGCATAATTGCTGGGTAAGACAAGCAGGCAGCCCAGTGCTCTTCTGAAAAGCCACAGCCCTTTAGCAAAACATACATGTACTGTGGACTGGGAGCAACGAATTATACACTTGTAACATCTGTCCCAGTGAGAATCTCAGCTTTCATGGAAAAAAAAACCCCAAACCAAACCGATGTACATAGTCATCATGGTTTTGGCCAGTGCTTAAGAATGTAAACCTCTTTAATATGGGATTTCAGAAAGCAAATAACAAAAATTAAAACGAAGTGGGTTTTCTATCCTTCCAGTTATTTCTGTGATAAGATTCAAAGGCTGACTGTGGGTTTGACAGAAGTGAGGTCAGCCCCAGCTGTCAATGTTCTTGTCCAAGGGAGGCCTGTTGCAGGCAGTAGGAGGTGTTCTTCATAATTTAACTCTTGGTTTAAACTCCTCTCTGTTTATACTTGTAGTATGTGGAAAGTATTTGGCCAAGATGCAAAGAAGGAGGTAGGGACACAGTTGATTCAATACTACCATGTTACCCAAGTCCAAAAATTGTGTCTTAAGGTCCTGTTCATCTTGTGTTGCCTGCAGTTGAACCAGATCCCTGCATACCATCCTTACCTCCTTTTAGGCATATGCTAACAAGTTTATCTGCAGAATGTTTGTAAAGCCTGTCCAACTATGCACCTTTACTTCTCTGTTGGTAAGATTTTTCAGTGATTTATCCCACTTTTGCTCTGGCACACCAGGGCTGCTGTATGCATGATGAGCTCTGAGCAATGAGAATGTGCTCAAATAGATACTATTAAATATTTATTCAGTGAGATGGCATAGCTCAGGTCTCCTCCAAAACAAAGGACTCAAATCATGCGCACTCATGACAGTCTTTGCAAGAGAATGTCTGTATAGTCTGGAGTCTTAAAAAATTCAGCAGTTGTCATTTCTGTCCCTGAATATATTTTGGTTAATGATTTTTGTGTTCTTGTGTAGATAAGAAGGAATTTTAATGAAAATTTTAGGTACGTAATTTAAAATGTTAGTCTCTTCAGTCAAATTTTTCATCACTGAAATGAATGTTGCTAGCCAGTTTAATCCATAATGTGTGAGTACTCCTAGACTTTAAAGATTATTATTTTTTTATCTCTAAGCAATGTCAAGAAATGTATTTTGTTCACTGATTGGCAAAGTTGAGAAATGCATGAATGATTAACAACTTCTGACTGTTTTGCTGCTCTGAGCAACCTGATCTAGTTGAACATGGCCCTGCTCATTGCAGGGGTGTTGAATTAGATTTCCTTTAAAGGTTCTTTCCAACTCAAACTATTCTGTGACTCTGTGAATATTGTACATGGGCTTCCTAGGATGCAGTGTTCCATCATGTTAGATTTTACAACACACTGGGTATGAAATGGTGGACAGCGCCATTTCGAAAAGCACCATTGCATTTCAGGGTAATATTTGGCAGAAGCAAATGAAGGTGCTAGGGGCAAAGAAAGATGAAAATAAAGTCATTGAAAGGTGCTACTTAGGCTGGATATATGTGCAACAGAACCATGTTGGATGAAAATTTCCAGTTCACATAATACAAGAGTTCACTGCTGTCTGTAGTGCTTAATTATTTGTATAATTGATACTTATGGAGGGGTAGAACCTTCTTAAACTCCATAGAAAGCATAATTACAAACTCCTACTACTGTTAGAAATACAATATCTGAGTTTAGAGGCAGTGTGGAAGGATTAGAGCAAAAGGAGACAGAAGGTGGTTAATCAATCTGCTTAATATCATTCAGCATCTCTGTCAGAACTGGTGACAGAAGCATCATCTTGATCTGTTGTTTGGGTGCATTTTGTCATAGTACCTATAGTAAAACTTTGAAGAATCTCCACTTTTTGGAGTGATTTGAGAGTAACTATACCATCTATGAGGTATAGATGAAGAAGGTTTCATAGGAGGACTTAAGGTGCTTTCGACAGGAGAATGATGAGCTGATGAAGGATCTGTGGGTCGGTGTCCTGTGTTAGTTATATATTCTATTACCACCCACAAAAGCTGGATAAATTTCATAATTACACACCTGGGACTCCTTATCTCAACTGAGATAAGCACTCCAGCCCACAGCAAGCACCACCCACCCTGGTTATCTGATCTCAGGTAATGGTCCATTAGCACCACCCAGCCTGACTAATTTGCCTGAACCCCATCGGAGGACCCCGGATCATCTCTGAGAACCCTGTGGAGCATCTCGGAGGAGCCCAGGGCTCATCCAAGCTCATTACCGAAGCAACCAATAGAACATCGGGAAGACCCTCTTCCATTGTGAAAGTCCCCGCCCCTGGGGGAGGTGCCAGCCAAGAAACACAGCATAAAACAAGGGGTTTGGATCGGAGAAGGGCACCTTTACTCGACGGGACTCTCGACTCGACTGGACTCCTCTCCTCAGAATTGTATTCAGCTAGCTACTCCACTCCTCTCCTCAGGATTGGACTCAGCTACTCCACTACCGGGGCTGGACTACCAGGCCTTTCTGCAGGACCAGTGCCTAACTGGACTGCACAGCTACTACCCTGGTCAACAGGGTGTCAGGTTGTACCATGACTCTGTCAGTTTGTTTAAGCCCGTGTTTCTGTATTACTGCATTTATTTTAACCTTTTTTATTAAAATTGACATGTTGACCTAAAATCTCTTGAGGTATTCGGTGTGGGGTTAATTTCCCCTGCTGGTTTACAGCCAAAACCAGCACAGTTGGGCAGGTCGTCTGACGTGCAGACAAACACCAGGAGTGAAGTTCATCCTGCTGAAGATTATCATGAAGCTGAAGATATGCATACTTTCAAGGGACAAGCAGATATGTCACATAGTTGTCTGAAAGTTTCAGGACTTTGGGCCTTTACTAGCATGACATCTAGGTAACCTATGTACTGATCCTGAAAGCATGCAGCTTATGTAGAATGGATATTTTGAAGACTGTCAGGGGGGAGGGAGTTTTGTGGCCATGTAATGCTTCTTTGTGCGTGATAGCTCAAGGACTTCTTGCTTTAATGTAGGCTATGTGTCTTATGTTTAGTGGAACTTGTTTATTTTTCAAGTCTTAGAAAAATGAAATGTTACTCTTGAGGTATAACAGTTATAACTGGTCTCATATAAGTATTTCTCTTACAAGTCTCAGTTTACTGAAGAAGCAGGGACCTGTGTGCATTTTCTTACCATGCATGGCAGGATTGCATCTGTCCTGGTGATCTTCTTGGAAGTCACAGTTTGATAGGCATCTTTGGTAGCAGCCATGGCTTAACCAAGTTGCACCACTTTCTTCAGCTTTCCACTTTTATACTTGTTCCCTCCACTGGCCTGACACGATGTCACTCTGCAGAAGGAACTGATCACTCTGGAAACAATAGAAAAAACCAAACAAGTTCCTAAAGCATCATTGCTGTCTAAATTCTCCTATTGTCAAGAAGCCACAGTGTAAATTTACTAGTTAGAAAATAAATGCAACCTGACTCAGTTATGCCTACATTTTGATTTTAAGAATTGTGGCATAGTGTGCTCCACTGTCTTCTTCCCACCTTCTTGCTGGCATCCTTCCTTAGCAAACTCAATAGTGTAATCTGAAAGCCAAGGTGGATGATTTCTAGCATGCAAAGCCCTTACGTCCCCATCTCATGCATGAAGATTTTGGCATATTGTTTACTGAAAATGTATTTATTTTTAAATCATTATTGAAGGATGGATGTAGCTTTGATCTGGAGGTGGATTAAGGGGAGGATCCAGGTTTGTGTGTAATTGAATTTGACTCATCAGCACCCTTAGCACTCCCGTGCAGGGAAAAGTGGTGTAAGGAGCAGGTAACTGCAGGTAACTCAGGCCTGTCCTGAGTGTGTTGAGGAATTGTACCTCTGTTCTTTTACTGTGCCTTTGCCAAACTGTGTCTTGCTTCAGGGTACAATTTTTTCTTGTTTGCGCTATGGAGTGCCTGACCTTAGGCAACCTAGTTTAGTTCATTAAACTTTGCTAACTTTTTTTATACTGAATTGTGTCTATCTGATAATCTCTACAAATCCATGTTTTACATTTGAAAGAATTTACTAAAAACAAGCCAAAAACTCAAGATAGGAACAGCTCTGAGGATTTTTCTCTTGGTGGTTTTACTGTAGCAGAAATGTTTAGTGATGTGGGTGTCTGCGTAATGTAACACATCCTTTTCCAAATCTTGCCTTTTTTGAATTCTTGAAGAAATCCCACACTCATTAAATAGCTTTCTGTTATGATAGCTTGGAGAGAGAACTGCTGTACTTCAACCTTCCTACTGAGCGAATTCTCATTGTAAATCATCTCTTTATGGCTCCAAAATGCTGCACTTCCAAACTCGGCTCATTAATGAGACTGGAATGAATTTAATAATAGCTGGCTGTTTGCACCAGAGCTGGGCTAAGGAAAGACTGTTACATTTATGTCCTTTACACCCGAAACATGTTTGCAATGCATTGGGCCTACAAACCAGGAATTACCAAGGTTATCTCTATGTATAGTGTGTGTGTGTGTAAATGTGGATGAGTATGTGCAGGAAACATGATTTCTATTTGCACTTCTTCCTCTCTTTTGTCCATAAAAAATGAGAAATTGGTTTAAAACAAATGTTTTGCTAAATGTTTTGGTACTGAATGTATTTAAGAAGAAATAAATTTCTTCCTTTCTTCTAAAAGAGTGTGTAATTTTTTCATTTTCTTCAGAGAAGCTGGATTGTTTTACAGGTAGACTCATTTGACCACAGATCATTATCTCACCATTATCTTTATCTCATCATTATCTTTATTTTAAGCTAAATAAGATAACTGTGCAGGCTTTTAAGTAAATTTAATATAATCAGTTAAGGGATTTCTGCACACCTTATGGTACCAGTGACTGACCTCTTTCAAGTGCTTTACCCCCTACCACTTGAGAAGTATCTTGGTGTTGGTTCACAGGAGATTGCTACTAACTGCCTCATTTCTTCACATTAGCTTGATGGAGAGTAATGACATTCCATGTCATGAAATAAGTTTTGTAATCCATATTCTGCTTCACCATTTTTAATATCTCTTTATTTGAATTATTAAAGATTTGGTTTTGCATTGCGGAGGTCAATAATTGCTTTAACTCTGTCTCTGATTCAAACCCTAGCAATGCAGTTTGTATTTTTAAAAGGCTGTGCTTAAATGTCTTTTTCAATACACCTTAAAAGGATACCTAGAATAAAGGTAGAAAGAAATTAACACCAATGTTTTTTATATTGTTTTCTTCATATTTAATATATAGGGAAACAAAGTAGAGGACATCCTATTCAAGATATCCTGTTATTTTTATCAAACATACTTTTGAGGAAATTTTCTGTTGAAGTGTTTGCAGGTTTTATTATTGGCTAAATATTATTACATTTGTGCATTTCTACTCCTGTGATATCTTTGCAACACTCTTCACTATCACTGAGTATTAATTACTTATGAAGTTAGCCAGGGCTGTTTGCTGCAAAAAGTTCAATTTGTTCTCTTTATTTTCTATTTTCTAATAGGTATTCATTCCCATTTCTGTTTAGTTTATTCAATAGGAAATTAATACAAAAAACTTCTGCAGTAATTAACATAGGACACACCAAGCTCTCTCTTCTTCAAATTAGTCTTTGAGCATAACCAATTCTATTAAAAAGGTGACAATCTAATGAAAAAGAGGAACAAATGAAATTGTTATTAAAATGATAGTTTCCCCAGTCTTGCTTCTCAGGATTGCAGTACTTGCTGGTCAGGTCTTACAAAGGTTTTTCATTTAATTTCTTTTATGAGGTGTTTATTGTTTGTTTGTTTGTGGGGTGTTTTTTTGGTTGGTTGGGGGGGTGTGGTTTTTTTGGTTTTTTTTTTACTCCAATGTATTATTCTTCAAGCTTTCAAGCATATATCTCCAGAATTTTATTGCTATTGTTTCATAGCTACTTGGTTAGCTACAGGGGAGGCAAGACTAGGTTAGGTGAGAAAGGAGGCATGTAGATGTGCTTCAAACTGCGTTTTTTGGCTAGCAGTTTGAGAGGAGTTCCTGTCAGTACACTTGGAAACAAAGCTTTTCATCAGTCGTGGTGGCCTACTATTTGTTAGCATTCTTTGTGAATTACCTTTCATCTTTGAAAGACTTTGAACCTTGAAGGTATGTAGTTCTCACCATAAGTCACTTTCCTCAAGGCTTTCCAAGACTGTTAGCCATTATGTGTTGCCTTTAGCTTCTCCAGTTCTTCGTGCTTCCCATTTTTTGAAATGTGATCCTTGTGGAACATGGAATAAGGAGTAATTAAACAGCGATTGCATCCAGATTGCAGGAGATATCTTTTAGGCTGCTATTTATAATAAGCACTGCATCTGCTTATAAATGACTAGTAAGTGGTTGATACTGTGAAATTTGTTCCTACTTCTAAAGAGTACTGATTTCAGACATAATAGTTACCTCCTTGGGAGTGTCGTTTTGGCCATCCTACTGTACCTTCTCATCAATAAATGTATTTTCTGGGTGTAAAGGAAGATGATATTTTTTTAAAATAATTTTTTAGTTACAACATAGCCTCTATTCAGTTTGTTGCACAGATAGGTTCTGTCACTTAACAGTCTTTTCCATATCTTACTGAACTGATCTGAAAATAAAGTAACTGCACCAAAAATCAGCTTTAAATATTCTCTTTCTTCTTTAAAGGAAATAAGTGTCTACTTGTATGATCTTCAGCAAATCTTTCTTGATAGTATAAAATGCCTTCTGAATTGATAAGCAGGTTCTGTGTTTTGTATGGACTTTCAATTCTATTTGTTTCTCTTTGAAATGTTGTAAGTTTTTAAGCTTTACTAGAATTGCAATTAAATGTTCAAATATGTAATTTTTTTTTGTTTTGAGTATAGTTTCAAGATGACTTTTCTACTTGTTCTTTTGACATATTTTAAAAGTACAAATAAACAAAACACCTTGATTTTTTTTCAGTAGGCAAACAGAAAAACGAAAAAACCCCACACATAAGATGCTGCTTGTTATCCGTGATCCACTCTAGAATTCTGTTATCTACTGTAGCAACTGATTGTTGCTTGATGGGCTTCCAGCTGATAGATTTCTATTACACCTAGAAGGGTTGTTCTGTGAAACCTAGAGCCAACTTGCTATTTATACCATGTGCAGAAATTGGTTATTGATGACTTTGTTCTACTGGTTTGGTAAAGTTACTTAGTCATTGCCAGAGGCTTAATCTGGGATTTAATGACTTTTTTGTTCAGAAAATCCATTAGTCAGTATGGGTCTATTTACATTCTTATAGTGTGTGTTTTTCTTCCACTGAATATTAAACCAGCTCATAGGCTTTAATTTTCTTTTATTGTCCCCTTATTAGTGTAGGAAATATGAAATGTGCCATTATAATTTTTGGTCATAGGTAGGTAGGATTTCAGTCTGTGCTCTTAAGAGCCATTTTATACTTTGTTTCTTTTTTTCTTAAGCATGGGTGTACATTGTATGGAAGAGCAAGACAAACTTTGGTGAGAAGAAAAACTGTGTACCTATCCATTCAAATAAAGAGGGTTTCAGTAAATTTTGTCGTCAGGTCAGATTTACGTAATGCGATGTAGGAGATATAAATGATACGGTGAGCCTCAGCTGTGGGTACTCATTTTCATGTGTGTTTGTTACTCCAGAGGACAGGCCAGCTACACAGCAGGTACAGCCTTTGCATTCCTAGTGATATTGTGGCAAGGCTTCCTTTCTCTTTGGGACTGTGCAGGCCTACTGATCGATTTGCTGAAGTGTAGTGCTGAACTGTGCTGCCCACCTCAGATGTGCCACTCATCTCTGAGACTGTCCTGCTTCCTTGCAGTCCATGTGACAGAAGCAAACTAGTTCCATTTTACACAGCTGGAATCTTCCTTTGGTCCCCTGTTAACATACACAAATTATTTTGTCATGTTGCTCTATCCAGTTCCTTCTTTTATTTCTGAAAGATCTGTGTTGGAACAAGACCCTTTTAGGATTTATTAGTATTGATAAGAGTGGAAGGATTACTTCACGTGTCTTGGAGGGTGTGCTTTCATTTGTAGTCTCAGTACAGTGTTTACCTTTCTAGCAGTGGTATAAAAGAGTTGCTTATGAGCTGTGATAATCCCTTATGCTTCTCTGAAGATAAGCCAACCACTTGTTCCGCTTCCCATACTTTTGTAGCTTTAAGCAGTCAGTGTTGCCCCTGCCTTTTTTACAGGTTTATTTTTCTGACCATTCCTCTGTTATTTCAGAATCATTTTGAATTCCAATTCTGCCTTACAACATACTTGCATGTTCAGTGTTTTGTCTAGCATGGAAAGTGCAGCACCCTTCCTACACTGCAAAACCTCTCGATGAGACAATACTTGTCCAACAGTCATACCTGCACTTCATTTAACCACCTGTCTACCTGTGCGGTGGTAACAGTAGCACTGGACAGCATCCCTGAGCAGACTGGCAGTCCAGGAATGTCTTGGTCCCAATGGATTTCTAATCTCTTGTGTAAAGTTCTTGCTGCCACAGATAGATAGAGTAACTCTGGGTAGATATCCATAGCATCACCATTGGCACACAGTGTTTGGCTGTGTGAACTTGTAGAAAGCCTTTTCCTTGCACTGCGTGCAAACAGATTTATCAAGGTACTGTAGTCTCATACCAAAATCGACCAGATAGGAACTTTCTAGCACGGTTTGGAGTATTAGAAAGCAGACATTCTTTATTGCAGTGCTGGGCACTCTGAGGATGCTTTCTCTAATCGAGTGCCCCGAGTGCCAGGTAAACAGAGTTTTTATCATACATACTGATTACATATTCATCAGCAGTCCCTGCTTCCTTGATGTGTAGGTACTACTTTATTTTACGTAGTTGCATCCCTTATCAGACGTCCTTTGTGTGGTTCTTCGGGGTCTTCTTCAGTGGTCTTCGGTGTCCAGCATCCTTTTCAGGTGGCTGTTCCTCGACCCCTGCTTTTGAGTAAGCTCAATATCATTGTTTTGCATAACTTTTGCTTTGTCAGCCTTGCAGAGCTGAGCTGGCAACTTGGTTGTGTTTTGCATGACTTCTGTTTGCTTAAGTTACATCCTATATCTACTTCTCCAAGGCTGTGCTGCTCTGTTCTGTCCTTATTAAGTTCTTCTGCTCTTGCACTACCTCCAGTCATTTGTGCAGTTTCTGATCTTAATGCAGTTTATCTGTTCCCCTGAGTCCTTATAACTGTTTTTTCAGTGGAGAGGTTAGAGTCTTTGTGGTTTGGGATTTTTTTTCTTGTTTTGTTAATTAAAGATTCATATTAAAGAATTAAGGATTTTAGAGTACGATTTCTGCAATTTTAAGTGCCAGTATTTATAACTCAGTTAAATTATTGTAAGGCAAGTCAGTAGCAATAAGGACTGTTTACCTTGTGCTATGGCTAATTACAGTAAAAGTATGTAATGAAGTATGAACTTCAGCTGTTTTATGAATGCACTGACTTTCTTGTTGGAGAAGAATTGTATAGGATCATAACACTAGAAGTAAAGGTCATTAAATATGTTCAGTTGGTCCCAATATTGGACAAGCTATAGACAAGAGTTCCAACTCTGAGGAAAAACAGACCTTCAGGCCAGTTGTTCCATCACCAGTGAAAATGAGTGAGCCTCATTTAGTGGGTTTGTGCAATCAGGAAAAAAACTGGGCAGGTGATCAGGCAGCGTTAAAGGCCACTTCCATCTCAGTATTGTGACTCAGCAGGGGTTGTGGCAAATAGCTTCATTCCTGGTGGGGATATGTTTTGAATTCTAGTTTGGCTCCAGCTGGGCTGAGCTGTTATCCAGGAGCCTCTACCTACTGTGGGAAGAAGATAATATCATTTAGTGATCTGGCAGCATTTTACTACTTTCGGAAGTCCCAGTTTTCAAGCCAACATATTTCTAAGGAGCTATAATTTGGAAAACAAACTCCTGTGAGTAATGCCTGATGACATATCTACTTTTATCTCAGCATTTCCTGAGTTCTAAAAATAACATTTTGTGTGTGATGATTTTGATATCTGGACTGTCTTGACCATGTGCCATATTTAATGCTGCTTTGTGAAATGGACAAAGTTGAGGTTAAAAGCACAGTGTCTTTTGAAAATGCTTTTGATACCACATAGGTGGTGATTGAACTTTGGCAGGGACTGCCCAGTGAAGAAATCTGCTGCAGTGCCTTATTTAAGGGCAGTATAATGAAGTGAGAAATTAGGATTTAATGCAAGGGAAATGTGACATTGTGGGTGGGTCATGCAGATGGATTTTGATAGGGCAATGAAAAATGTTTTTACAGTCACAAAGACTAAAATTGCAGTGGTGGTACTTGCCTGTTAGCAGGCAGGAGACATGTTAAATCTAATCTAAATCGGTGCTCGTTTTTTTCCCCAGATGAAAATGACTGCTTATGAAAGGTTAGAGGATTTATGGGGGTGTCAAAACATATGGCAGATGGGCTGGATTAGGACTCATGAGTATAGTAATCCAAATCCTTTCTGCCAAGCATTACAGACGATCTCTTCTGCTTCTGGACTGCACTGAGTGTACACAATCAGATCAGAAGAGCACAAGCTGTCAGGGGGCTCAGAGGAAGAGTTACTAGTGAAAGTGCTTGTCTGAGCAGAGTTCATTTTGAAAGCACTTCCTCTGCAGGCAAGAGCCTGCTGGGGAATGGGCTGTATTATTTAATTTTAATAAATTGCTGGAATGATTTTATTCCAAAGCCTGAAAGTAAGTAAAGCCAAAATGTGTGCTAAACCTTTCTCATTATCTGTGACTATATTAGCACAGGGGGATAAAAGCTATGCAAAAGTCATGAATGTTGAGAGAGGAAAAAGGGAGAATGGGTTTTTCTCTCCCTTCTAGGCCAATGCTACGTGTGTGATTTGAAAATTAAAAATAAAAAAAAAAAGGAAAAAAGAGAAAGGAAAAGGCATCCTACTTTAAGTTGTTGTGACAGACGTGTAAGTGTTAGGGCCAGTTTTTCTTGGCTCTAGACTAAGCCTCCTCTGAAATCTGAAAATTCACAATGGCATGTCAGTGTTACACAGGTCATTGCTAACTGTAGTTAATGTAGTTAATTTTAAAAAGTTGTAAAGCTACTGGCTAATGAAAAGTTTCATGTCTGGAATAGTTTCTGGGAAAGATTGCAAATCATTTGTGTCTGAGGCAGCAACAGGAAATTTGCACTTCACTCCTGTAGTTGGTTAACTAAGCTTAAGAATCTACCAGTTAACTAGTAGAACTATCAGAATCTTTTCAAGTTTACTAGTGCCTTACAGCATGATCAATTGATATGGTGGTGTGGTAAACCACCTACTCAGATATCTCTGAGCTCCATGAGTGAATGCTTAGATATTTCAAATGGAAGTCATGTAAAATGCTTTAAAAATAGTGAAAAAAGTTTTGTGACAGCATGAAACACAAAATTGTATATGGATAATCTGTGTTCTTTGTAGAACCAACAAGTGTGAGGATCCAGATATTACAGATCTTAAATGTAACCTTAAAAGAAAGGCTGCAAGTAGTCCAGCAGTGAAGATTGATTAGCTCTGAGGTACAGATTGTTAACATTTCTAGGGATAGGAGCAAGAGGCAAACTTTTAATTGTTGGTATTTGGTTAACATATGAGGAAGACCTGAAAATTTTTAGAAGGTTTCACTATTATCCGTGAGGTATGGCATATCTGCTCTCACATGGTTTTGGCAGAGAACTTTGTAATGTGAACTTTCTTGGCATTTAATTGAAAAGTGCAGTGGTGTCATAGTTTGACCCGGTGTGAGACAAATTTGATTGGTTAAAAACAGGTAAAGGACAGTTCTATGAGCCACTTAGTGTTCATGTGACGTCTCTGTGAAAGGAATGTTATAAAAAACATCTAGGAAGTGACGCGGCACTTGCTCTTACTTCCTCTCTTGCTCCCTAGCTCCCTGCTGACCATTAGCAAAGGAGCGGCTCTTCCCCGACCCCCGGGCCAGGGGCCCATGGCCCGGGGGGCCGGTGGGGGCAGCCGGCCTCACCCCCCACCAGTCCTATGTTGTTCCAGACGTGAGAGGAGCTGGTTTATTATCATCTGGACCAAGGCCAAACAGAGAAGCAGCTAAACTGAGCCGAGCCAAGCTACGCAGAGAGAGGGCCGAGCTGGTGAGCTTGAATAGTGACCTTGCTGTTCTAGATAAGAAATTATTAGCAGCCAAGAGACTTACTAAAAATTTGGATGGCTGCCGTGCAGAACAGATCGGGGGGAGAAAGGAGCCTTGGGCCCAGGAAGCAAGCCTCTTACAGGTGCATTATCTTATGGGAGCATGTAAATGGTTGTAAATACTTTAGTAGGCACTTTCTGCAAATATTAACCTCTTCTCTAAGCTAGAGAGAAAGGAAAGCAGTCACATGAAAGACTAAATATGGAGGCCAGCAGTCCAACGGAAGAGAAGACAAGGAGTGGCAGGAAGTGCCAGGGAAGCCATCTTTACTAGCACTGAGATGCATCTTTTTCTGTGAGCTGTGCTGTGTGATCTGGAGTAATACCAAACTAAATATCTTTTTAAATCACAATTTAGACATGGGGGAGTGAGAAATTTTAACATCCTAAAATAAGAACATTTTCATGTTGTGTGCAGATGAAATTTGCAGCCTTTGCAGCCTTTGGAGATTACGGGTAAAGCAGGAGCCTATACCTGAGTGCCTTTAGGCTGGAGTGACTTACTCTTAAAATGTTTAACCCCATCAGACTTTTCTTGTGACCCACAAACTGCAGAGTGTATTGTGGGAGAGAGGATACACCACTGCAAAAACCTGGGCGAGCTGTGGTGTTTCTGGAAGGTTTGAAACCACGCTGAAGATACTTCTTAGGGAACTGTCTTCTGTGGGATGGATCGCACTACACTACAGAAAGAACTCTCTTTATCCCATAAAGTGGCAATAAGAACTCTTAATCTTAAGATCAGAATTTCATGTTTATGTCCTTTGTGTGATCAGTGAGAAGGATTGGAATGTATGGGGGGAGAATGATATTTGTATATTATGCCTTAATATTTTCATAATTTTTTTTCATTCTTTCTATTCTTAGTAGAGTTAGTAAATAAATTATTTAATCATTTCTCAAGTTTGCAGCCTGTTTTTGCTGTCTCCTCTCCTCTGAAGAACTAAGCGTGGGGATCTGGAGTTTGCCTCCAGGTTAACCCTTGACAAGTGGTTAGGACATTAGAAAAGTGAGATTTTCTTCCAGTTGTTAAGTAAGTATCAACAAAACAGCAGTCTAATTAGTCCATGAAAGCTCACTTCTCATCTGTTAATCAAGCTTCATTTCCTTAGTGTTTGGGATATCTTAATCTTTCAAGTGGTATGTAGCCTTCCGGCAAAGACTTGCTCCAAATTTCTAACTCAGACAAAAAAGACCATCTTCCACTTCCCAGCTTCTGTCTAGGCAGCCTCCTCATTCATAAGAAGGATGTATAAAAGAGCAAAAAGGTCACATTTATCATTTGAGAGTTGTTTATATGCATGTTTGAAGGAAATGTGTTTGAAAATAATTGAGCCAGAGCGGTGGGGAGAAAAAATTTCATGTAGAAAAATACGATGGGAATGAAAGGACAAGTTGAGCCAGGGACATAAGGTTTTACTATGAGGGTGTACATGCAAATCCATGGAATCTGAATAATCTTTTTATTCCAAATATAAAATTAGTTGGGAGCTTCAGTGATAACCAGTTTACACAGCTTTATAACATTAAAAGCATTTAAAAAGTTTTGGCAGGCATGGATGAAACCATATGTGAAATGAGTTGTGAAGTATTATCCAGCTTACAAATAAAAGTAAGTTGTTCTAATAGGCTTTCCAGGGAATGTAGTTATCAGGAAGTGTAGACCAGCGTTGTGATTGATATATTACCAAAAAATTGTGGATTTTCCAGGATATACAAAAGCCAGTAAATGAAACAGGTATTAATATGGTAAATTAAATCTGTGGACCCAGGCTTTACTTCATGTATAAAAGGTGCCATTGTTTTTTTATGTGTTTGCAATGCAAGTGCATAAACGTTTTCATTATAAATTTGTTTGTTCCCTACTAATGCCTCCATTAAATTCTTCCATATTATATCAAAACTGAATGAATTAATCTGACATTTAATATTTCAAACTTCACAAGGAGGAACTCTATAGAAATGTGAAAAGGAATAAATTTTTTCATGACAAATTATCATGATTAGACTGTGTCTTCTTAGTAGAACATCAGTAAGCTGATGGTAGAAAACTATTAATGGTTGACCTAAAACGAAACAACACAATCATCTGTATTTCATGATATCAAGGGTTGATCCCACCCACAAAGGAGAAAAATGAGCTCTTTTGTAGAAATAAGACAAAACATTCCAGTGTGAGGTCCTGCTTCTGAGTGACTAAGTAAACAGTGAATAATCATCCCAAGAATGTGTAGTGTGAGATGGAAGAAACAGACCTAATAAAATGAAAAATGATTGACGAATAGTTCTTTCTAATAATGGGGAAAAGATTAGCAAAGCACTTATACTGTATCTGGAACTATTTGGCAAATGCGGGGGAGGGTTCTTACAAAAGGCATCTGAGAAATTGAAATATAAAAATACCCATATTTTAGCTTGTACAGATTCTTCTGTAAAGAGAGAGTAATGTAAACCAGCTTTTGTTTAAGGTGCCCATCGAGACCAGAACTTACCCCAGGAAGCAACTCCTGCTGAAAAGTGTTCAGTTATTCCATAAATAAGTGGAGATTGTTGAAGTTGCTAGCATGTTGATATTGGTAGGTGGAGGCAGCTACCTGCTTCACATAATATTATTTAGATGCATATGAGGATGTGAAAGGTTTTGGAGTGCTTATTTAATATGGTATGCTTGAAGAAAAACATCCTATGTTTGGCTCTGAGATCACAGAACCACGGAATAGTTAGAGTTAGAAGGAACCGCTGGAGATCATCTAGTCCAACACCCCTGCCAAGGCAGGGTCACCTAGAGCAGGTTATGCAGGAACTCATCCTGGTGGATTTTGGAGGGAGACTCCACAACATCCCTGGGCAGCCTGTTCCGGTGCTCTGCCACTCTCAATGTAAAGAAGTCCTTCCTCATGTTGAGGTGAACCTTTTTGTGTTTTATGCAAAATGAGGCGGGATTTCTGAAGTAGGTAGATCTGAAGGCTCCAAGTGATCACTGTAGTTAATAGGTAGGAGTTAGGAGACCTAAATATGGAAGCTGTGTCTGTTTTCCTCTCTTGCTTTCTTGGAAAGTTTAATCAGTTCTCTGGTGAAATGCCTCAGGAGAGGCTTTGATTAAGGAAAATGGAACTGGAACATTCTTTAGACTTTAAATCTAGTTAAGGCAAACTGGTGTTTTGGTCACAGCCAGAAACAAAGAAAGGATTTGGGAGGTTATGTAGGAACTATTGTAAGATTCCATAAATTCCTCTAAAATGAAGAGTTTCCAAGGCATTACACAACTAAATCTTAAGTGAGGACTGACAGCCCTAAAATGTCTGAAGGCTTGCCTCTGATCCAGGCTTGATACAGCTTAAATGAAAGAGCCAGTTCTTTTAGTCTGTAGTCAACAACATACCCCCAACATTGTGTGATTTAAATGTAGAGACCGAGATCTATTGTGTTTGTTTCCATTACTGAAAAAAAGTTTTATCAGATGTTTTCTTGGTCCTTTTTTGTGTATAATTTACAGAACTAAATACTTAATCTTGATTTATGCTATTTTTTTTTTTTTCAGAGAAAGAATTTGACCCTGTTCTTCAGCATTGGTTTATTGACTTCCTGGGGAACAGCACTGCTGGGTGTTCGTTTATACTGGATGGGCAACAAGCCCCCAAGTTTTTCCAATTCTGACAATCCAGCAGCTGACTCAGACAGTTTTCTCACACGTACCCTGACCTTCTTTTACTTGCCCACGAAGAACCTCTGGCTGTTGCTCTGCCCAGATACCCTCAGCTTTGACTGGTCTATGGATGCCGTGCCTCTTCTAAAAGCAGTCAGCGACTGGAGGAATCTACACACTGTGGCCTTCTATACTGGACTCCTCCTCCTTGCCTACTTTAGCTTGAAGGGCTCCAGCGATGAGAGAGAATGCAATGGGAAAACTGTAATGAATGGCAAGCAAAATGCTAATGGGCATAGCTGCCACTCAGAGATGGAGTACAAGACACTGGAGGTGAAGTCAAGCTTTACATCAAAAGAAGAGAATGGCCTAAAAAAGCATGAAATTCAAAAACTGCAGCTTCCTTCAACTGAGAACATTGTCATTCTGTCTCTGTCTTTGTTAATAGTGCCCTTTGTTCCTGCCACAAACCTATTTTTCTATGTTGGCTTTGTAATAGCAGAGCGTGTGCTGTATGTTCCTAGTATGGGCTTCTGCCTCCTGGTTACAGTAGGTGTCAGGGCCCTTTATGTCAAAGCCCAAAAGCGCTTTCTGAAGAACTTGGTTTTTTGTTCCACTGCTGCATTAATTGTTTTCTATGGACTCAAGACTGTTGTCAGGAATGGGGACTGGCAAAATGAGGAGATGCTGTATAGGTCAGGGATAAAAGTAAACCCTGCTAAAGGTAATTTTTGCTCTTTATGGTGAATGTCTTACTTGTTCCAGTCTGTCTTTGTCTTTGAACTGTCTGATTTTATCAGCTACATCTAAAGAGGATACTTTAAGAAATGTTCTTTCAAGTTGCAGTGGTATGTGCATTAGTAAATAATGGGGAAAAGCAGGAATGTGTTTTGATTAGGTGTTACAGGTGTGGCAGTAACATGGAGAAAATGAGACCCTAAGGTAAGAGGATACTTTCTTTTTCACTGATATTAGTTCTGTATTTTGAAATTAAAGGTGAATTATTAGTATTACAGACCCCACCTTGGTGTTTTTCCATTTGGAATCTGATATCTCTCATGCTAACGAAGATTTTTCATGTTTTCCAAATGTTCTGTTTTCTTTGACTAGAACATGTAAGAAATAGTAAAGGACAGCATCAGGGAAGTGCTGTTTCTTTATTTCATCTGATGCAAATAATGTCAATACTACATAATAAAAATGAGGAAATGAGGTCATATAATTCAGCCTAGGAAATGACTGTAGTTCCCCCTGCACATGAGTACTGTAAAGAGTTATTGTGAAATACTTATGCCTTCCTGTTCATGTATAAATATCAGCTATTTATAACATTACCCAGCTACGTCTCTCAAAGGTTATATCTATGCTGTAATGAAATGTGACCACAGCTAGTGTAAAGACATCCAAACAGGCAGTAAACCTGCTAATTTAGGTATCAGTAACAATGTTTAGCTGTGGCTCTGTGGTTTCAAGCATATATGGCAGATCCAGCTGGGATCCTGAACTCTGTGCTGCCTGGCTGTAATGCTCTTGGCACACATGCGAGTTTCTATGAGAATGGTCAAAATACCACCTGTGAGTGCAACGTAGACATTGACTAAGCCTTCCTTATTCACAATTCATCAGAAGTGAGAAGGAATCAGTTGATTGCTTTGCATGTCTGTGAAGGAAAAATTTGACAGCACTTGAATACCCAAGTTTTTTCATTCCTCTGCTCAGAAATCCGTTATATGATGCAGTCATTTGCTGATAGAGTTGTGCTTTTTGACTAGACAGTTATATCATGCCATGGTCTAAAAACTGTAGTAATAAGAGGCAAATGCAGGTGGTTACTGTGAGCTGATAGGGAGTGAAAAAGTAGATTTGGCAGATAAAGTGCCTTGCAAAGCAGCATTTTAGTAGTTTGTCAGTCTGATGTTGTAATTCTTCTTCATATCCTTTCTCACCATTGGAAAATTATTAAACTTATTGCTGCAGTAAGTGGCTTTTGTTAATTGTGAACAAGCACATCCCATTTGTTTTACTTCTTTTTTCAAAACTAGCACAGGAGGGCAAGAAATGAAGTAACTGAGCAGCAAGACTGCACACCAGAGTGATTATATGAAGCTCTGAGACTTACAAGTTTAGTGACAATATAAAACTTGCGTTAAAACATTGGAATTCCTTGGAAAGAAAAGTGTGTATGCACTTGATTAGTTAATGTATGTTCTATTTTTGTCCTATGTGAAGATCCCCAGACATTACTAGTTGTCTGCTTAAAATGAGACAAATTTTGTGATCAAAAAAACTATACTAGTTTTTGTCCAGAAGTAGGATTGACTGCAGCATTGTCTAGAAATTAGACTACGGGGTATTATGCTCCCAGGAGACAAGATAAGCTATTTTCATCATACACATCTCAGTATGCACAGACTCATGTATATATGATTGTCTGGTTTCTTGCCATATAAGCTGACATTAAGTGTCTTGTAAGATGTGTAAAAGCAAAGACAGTATGTCAATGCAATGATATAGACATGACTGAGCTGACTTTAAATCTGCTTAAAATATCCTGTTAAACTTCTGCTGAATATTTACTAGCCCACACACGTTGTAACAAGGCTAGGTATAAGAAACCCTTAGCTAATGCAACCTGCTACCCAACTCTATTCATTATTGTGAATATTTCCAAGATTATCCCTGCCTTTGACTGCGCTAATTTTATTTTGTATTTCTCATACAATCAGGCAAGTCTGACCGGACTAGACTGGCTGCCAATCCTGCCAAAGCATTAGGAGATGAACAATTCAAACTACTCTTCAGTAATTAAATGAGGTTGACGTAGGAAAAACAATTTATTTTTGTTTGCCTCTTTTTCTTAGTTTTGTGAATGCTAGTGATAAATAGGCTATTCAGAGAGTGAGACAATGGGCTGCTCAGTCAAATGGTAGAGTGGAAAAGTGTTTTCCTTATTTTTAGGCTACTAAGAAGAGGCTGTCACTCCTCATTTCTCTGTTTTCCTCAACTTGTAGCAGTTTCTCCTCAATAGTACTTTCTCACTTCTGAAAATTTTGGAGTGGCAGGATCATTTTCCCTGATAGTTCTGTTTTTTCTCTCTTCTGCAAAGAGCTTCTTCTGAACAAGAGCTTCTTCTGTCCTAATCTAAAAAGCAATGAGGTATCCCTTCAAAAACTCCCAGTGTGGGAACCGATAAAGAAGTATAAATCTGTGAAGACCAGCTTTGCTACAGCAAAGAGATGAGTGTTTTGTTCCAGATCCATCTGTATTCTGGACTGGCAGGATGAAAGCCCCTGATGGCTGGCTGCTGTGCAACATTGAGCTGATGTGCTGTACTCATAAGGGCAGGCTTTTAGCATGACTGCATTTGTGTTCTAATGTGGCTGAACTGCTTTGGAAATTGAGTTGTCTCACATGGTGATGGTTTATATTCAGGTCCTCTGTGTTGTAATATGTGCTAAGATCATAATCTTGTCTGCTGCTGTGGGACTTTCAGGCAAACATATTCAGCAGCTTCTCCATCTTCAATCTTCAGTGAAGAAATGGGTGATAATCACCTCAGCAGCACTCTCTTCTGATCCCTTCAGAGGTACCTTGCAGCCAGTGCAGACAGAGTAGTGTTCTACCTCAGGTGAGAAAATCCCTCCCTCTGCAGGCAGGTACAGCCTTTCTGCAATTTAGATTTCTCCAGGGTGTTTTTGTCAGTCACTGAAAATGTGGAAAAAATACTCAAAAGCATGGAGCATGGATTATCTCTTAAAAAAAACCAAAATGCACCGTGTGAGAGTCAAGTGAGAAGAAGGTAGTGATGCTGCCTCCAAACTACTGTGTTTGTGCCAGCTTTCCTGGCTGCCTCACTGTGTGGCAGGCAGCTGCTAACCCTTGGCTGAGGGAGTTCTAATGAGGACTTGGGATGCCTTAGCTGTATCTCTACTGCTCTTGTTCTGCTATTTTGGTTATGACTAGTATTTCAAATAACTTTAAAGTGATCCAAGCAGTACCTCATTACAGTTTGTGAGCACTTGTGGGAGAAATATACAAGACTGACTAATTTAGTTTATGGATCCTGAAGTGGGTGTATGCATGTTTTGAACATAGGGAGGGAAAGACACAAGTGTTTCTCTGTTCTGCCTTCAGCTTAATGAGCAGCCCAACTGATATAAAGCTGTTATCATTATCTGAGTGTTCTTTTATAGCAAAGGAAGCTTCCCAAAATGTAAAAACAAACAAAAAAGTTAAAAGTGGGTGGTTGCTGTTATGTCTTTTTCGATTAGACTGTGGGTCATTCTGTGATGATGATTACCTTGTGTTTAATATAAAATTATAATGACACACAAAACAATTGTGCCTGTTATGCCTCATTAACTCTGTTTTTCCCTGTAGTACCAAAAATAAGCTTCAAAAAACATAATCTTTTTCCTCTGGGCCATTTTGTACCTTGTAGTCCCCATCTGAACATCAAAGATCATTATGATATATTTGCTGTATCTGGTACAGACATTGATTAAAGAAGCAGAAAATAGAGAGGCTTAAACTGCTAGACTGCCACAGATTAGTTGCTTGGTCATATTTGCTTATTAAATATTAGTCTTCTAGTGCTCTGACATTTGTAAGTAAGCTTTGAAGATCCTTCCAGGAAATAATTGACCTGCTACATGACGTGGATGCTTAACTAAAAATTCAACTAATAGTGCAGTGAGGAAAACCAGTTACAGTACTTTGTACTAAACTAGGTAAAGAAGCCATATTTCCCTCAAACAAAAAAGATGCAATAAAACATTATTTTTCATTATTAATAATATTTTTGTATCACTACTGATGACTGGAGACCAAAGGAGGAGAAATATTTTAAGGTACGGCATTCTTCAAATATGCTTATTATTAAGAGTTTACATTATGCTGTCAAGAAGCTGGTTTCTCCTCTAATACCTTTAGAGCTTTGTTTTCAATAGCTATTGCTCTGACACACAGCTTGTTGTGCAGCACACATTTTTTACCTGCTAAATAGAGCAGTGTGTGTACTAATAAATATCACGTTGGGCATTTAAAAATACTTTGAGCATTTGGGATTGCATTTCAGTGTTTTGGTGCATATATTCAGGTTTTTTTGTATGTAACTTATCAGTAAAACTCAAACTCATCTTTGACCCAACAGCCCAAAATACTACTCTGCACACTAATTATTTTTTGTTTCTTTGGTTCATTCAATTTCAATAATAATAAAGTGGTTATGGTCTCATTAACATAACATTGCACCAAATAGAAAATATGGGTTTTGGAAAAAAATACTTGAGAGAAAGTGGTTTCAGTGCACAGATTGCCATACAAAACATCACCTTTTAAAAGTATAAAACCTGCTAATAAGTACACTTAAAATTTTGCATATTATCACTGTTAAGAAACACCAGTGATATGAGCATACCATCTGGAGTTAGGTACTCATGAGTTAGTTTTAATTTTGCTAATGAACTCTTTTTTAGTCTTTGAACAAACCGCTTTAATTTCAATTTTTCCCTCTGGAATGGAACTCATATTACCTATTATCGTAAGGTATTGGAATTTTTTTTTAATTTTAGTTATTCAGGATTGCTTTAAAATCTCTCCATATTTATGGCAGTATAATGTCCCTCCTAAGCTAGTTGATAATTATATATCAGGATATATAGTCATTATGGTGATTCTTTGCATTCTTTTTAGTTAATGTTTTTAGAAAAAATTGTCAGAGAAACATACCACCAAGTAATCACCAGTTTTCCTAACACCTTTGCCAGAACTTTCTGATACTTAGTCTTTTTTGACTAAGTGTTGCTTGGTTATTTTCCTTGACTTCTAGTATTATTTTCAGCTTTAGCTGGTTTTTTATGAAGAAATTACTGTAAGATATATCTTCTGTCAGTGGTGTAAAGTGTTTCCAAGCACCAGTAAGAACCTTTGTAACAGCTACTGTTTGGCAGATGCAATGATCTTATTTAGGTAAAAAATTCATAGGTTAGAATTATACATTAAAATTATAATTTATAGTATATAATTTTATAGGGCTATAAATGTCTGTTATTGCCATATATATGTTCGGCAGGATATACTGTGTTCATAACAAAAATGTCAGAATTTGAAGGATAAATGTTGTACAGGATGCTTCAAAGTTCTTAAAGTAAGTAGGAAATACTTTTTGTATCAGCCACTCTTAACAGCTTGGTGTGGTTTAGGAACAGTGTCCCCAAATCAGTAGCCCTGCCGAGACTCCCAGATCTGACTGGAAGCGAGAGAGAGCTTTCCTTACTCCCACCCCTGGGAAGTGATGGGAGATGGTATCCAATAACCTTAGGGTCTGGCCATGCCTGCTGGGGTAGCTGGGACTACAGGCATCACCTTGCCTGGGTACTGTAAAAAAAGTTAACTCTGTCCTGGCCGGAACTAGGACACAGCTTTAAAAGAATTAGCTCCAATGAACCACACAGAGTTGTTTGACAGTTAAATAAAAAACCTACTCCCTGAAAACAATGTGGGGCTCTCTAAATGGATGGTAGTGCTGCCCTGAATGATTAAAAAGTGTAGAAGGAATGGTCATTAGTAAGTTGTTTGGGAAACAGTGATAGTTATTTAGAGCATTTGAGCATGCCACAGGCAGCCCAGCCTCAACAAAACAGTCTGGTTATGCCAGATATGTTGGAGAGCTGAAGGAAAGTGGTTTACAGTTCAGTTCAAACTCTGAATTTATTCTGCAGTGACAGTGTTCTCTCTTTCAGTTCTTCAGTGTAATGTAATTTCCTCTGAAACCCAAGTCATTGTGGGATGTGCTTCTCCTTCAACAGGATACGAGAAATCCTGATATTCTTCCTTTATGTATGTGTAGAGGTCTGGAAACAAGGATTTTTTTTTCCCCTTGGAGTCTAGTACAACAGCATCTCTAATCTGTGAATCTTAAATTGCAGGGGGATAGGAAGAGAATTTATTAACTACTAGTTAGACTTTTTTAAAGGAAAAAACATGAGACGTTGAGACATGGACCCATCAGACTGTTACTTCTCCCTCTGCCTTCCCTGAGGTGCTCTGCAAAATCATTCAGCAAGCTCATCTGGGCTAAAAGCTATAGTGTAGGAAAAAAAAACCTAACAGCCCTGGTCAAGGAGGAATTAGCTTTGGCAAGATGAGTTTTTGTAGCATATCAAGTAAAATGGATTAAGTTTGGTTGGTTTTTTTTCCAGAAAATGATAGATTTTATTTTCCAGTTTGATTAAAAGACGTGCCTTTGGTCCATATTTGTGTGTTCCGTGAAACTAACCGGAGGTTTTTTTCAAAGGGAAAGAGTTACTTCTAATTAGAGGAAAATGAGATTATCTGGATTGGTTCTCAAGCTGAGCTTTTGTTTAAGTGCATTAGATAGTCATCCAATTTTTTTCATTATTTTGCCTTTTTTTCAAAATATGACAACTCTGAAAAAATTCTCTTTATGTAAAATTTTTGCCATGAATTATGTGTCTTTCTTTTCCTATCTGCAGTGGATTTCTTATTGGTACATATTCAGGCCCACTTACATCAATCTGACAGACAAACTAACCTTTAGTATGTACTGTAAAGGACAGTAATTTACATATATGCCTTTTTATACCACTTCTGGTAGGGTAAAATCCCAGTGCAGATAGATACATACAAGTATTTTAAGATTTAAAATACCCCACCTTTGTAACAGGGGTTTAAGCTTGAACTGTAATCATTGCCAACCCTCACGCATCCAAAAAGTAAGGGATGGCTGATGCAGTTATAGTATGCACAGCGGGCTTGCATATAGTTTTGTTTCAAATTGCAGAAAAGATCATGACAGAGAATGACTGAATTCTCAATGCCATTTCCTTCTCTTTCCTTGAGTGCTATGGCACACTGAACTTTTCTTTGAGGTCTTAAAATACAAAAGGTATTTTGAATATGGACTATCAAAGATGCTAGTTAATAGTTGTAGTGTCTTTAATTGGTTTCCCTACTCACAAAAAATGAAGGAGGTAATTTTATGACCTACCTTCCTTTCCTCCACCTGTATTTCCATACCAGTGTGGATATGTATTGGCTGGCAAAGCTTCATAGGCTCTTGTCTTGCCTTTCTAAGTGATTTAAAACAAAACAAACAAAACCAGACAACTTGAAGTGTTATGGAAAGCCTGCTACCAGGATATGCATTGATTTGCCTTTTCCAAGTCTGATATATGTTGTTTGAGCACATCTGAAGATTCTCTTGGTTTGACAAACCCAAATGCTGATTTTCTTCTCGACGTGGCTCCTCTGGGATATATTTCCAGGACACTGCTTGCTGTTCCCCTTTTCTGGAAACAAGCCAACAATGATCCATCTACTCTTAGCTTTGAGGACCAGGGCTGACATTTCAGTGCACCCTGCCATTGCTGCAGGAGGCTGTCTTGCAGTTCATCGCTTGGGACATAAGTGATAATTTTGAATGTATCACAGATAATTATTTTTAGAAGCCTGCTGTTTAGAAGGTTACATAATTTGACAGATTTAGTACATAGCACCTCCTTGCCTGAGTCAGTGTGGGGCTCTGAAGAGTTCCTCAGGATTCTTCCTGAGATCACTGGGGTGCCCAGAGATGCCCTCTTCTTCCACTTGTATTTTTCTACTCCTTGTCCTCCTTTCATTTTCTTGCATGATTTAGTTCCATCGCCTCTGCAATATACAGTTCCTTATATCATGAGGGTTTCGGATCAGCACTGTTCACAGCTGTGTTCCTGACCGTTGTGAAGTTTCATGGAATGGGAACTTTGTGGCAGTAATGTCTTACAGTGTTCACACACTTGCAATGCACACATAGCGAACAAAGCTGTGCAAAGATGCGATCGGGGTCTGCTGTGAACAGAACAGTGACTAAATTAGATGTTACAGGTGCTGGGATTATCCTTTTCTCGTTTTTTTCCCCTAACTTGGATCAGTTTAGTTGTCTGATTCATACCACACCCTTCCCAGAAATCATTTTAGCATGAGAGGGCGTGTGGAAGAATTTAATTGGGTGTAGGGTGATAGGTAATGGTGAAGCCAAAGACCACTTTACCAGCTGCTCAGCCTCATCTCTCAGGTTCATTGAGCTGCCATAGTCACTCTGCTATTCTTTGAGGAGGAAGAGTTAATCTTCTGTAAGTGCAAGTGAAGGCGGTGTATCAGCAGTGGTGCCAAGCATGGAATAATGTCACGAATTCTCACCCATTTGCATCAGGGTTTCGGAACTGAGAAACAAAACTGAAGCACTGCCTGCCAAAAGTGAGCTGGTTGGTACCTATGCTGACATGTTGTTGGATAGCTTTCAAAGCACTGAGTAGTTTTCAATTCTGTTTTTCTTTCACCTGCTGTCATTACAAAAGCCCTGCAATTGATCAATAAATGAACTGTTGAACAAACGATATAAATAACAACCTTAATAAAAAGAAGAATATGTAAAAGTTAAGAGGTGGTAGATCTCTAACACAGTCTGTCTCAACATTACCAGATACCCACTGGTATAGAAAAAAAATCAATGTGCAAAGTAGATTAAACTCATAAATTATGGTTATATAGAAACCATTTATCCCTTTAGGAAACAAAAACAGGGCAGTTTCATGGTTGAGTTGGCAAAAGGAGGTAACTTTATCAAAATGTTCTATTAGCAAGTGAAGTTTTTAGAGGAAAGTTATTGCAAAGGATATGCATGGATTTATGACGTATTTTGAAAAAAAATAATTATTTCTTTGAAATACAATGAAAGGTATAAATACCTTATACAAACCATAGTACAGAACTTAGACAAAACCTGACCCACTTTGAAAGTAGTAACCTGTAGCATTTAGATGAACTTTTCCATTCTCAAACTGCTTAACAAACATGATCTAGTTGATCTTCTGAATATCTTTGTGAGTGGTAGTGGCTCTGGATTGTAGAAAAAGTGTTGTAGATATTGAACTCCATCACTTTTTTTTGAATGTGCAACTGAGCTTTCAGAAGTTTTCTTGGGGAAGTTTGTTGTTCCTCTGTTAGTGAAACTGTTTCCCCCTTGAGAAAAAAATGATTGATGAAATGTGAATGATAAAGACTGGAGCACCACTCTGCTTTATCAAGTAGGAAAGGAAAAAGCCGTAAGCTGCTGCTGAATCTAACCTTTTGACAAAAAGGAAAAGGTAGTGTTCTTTATAGCTATGGTTATGACCTTTCAAATGGGAATGATGTAACTGGTGCTGTGCTATTATTTCTTCACAGTTTACTCAACAAAGGTAGTTTCGAATATTTGGATATTGGAAACTTGTTTACCTCTGTTGCAGGTATCAGCCTTTTTTTTGTTTTTCTCTGCACTAGGATGAACTTTCCATTTAGAAACATTGTTTTTAATGTTTCAGTTTGTCTCATGATGTGGATCATGCTCGGGAGTCTTCAAAAGACTCAGGGGAATGATGAATTTTCTAGCTTTTTTTTGTTTTTTTAATAATTTTATTTTAACCAAACAAATGCTTTGTCTGCTCCCAGACATGTTAGGAAGGTTGACCCTTTAACCAAAGTTAAGGATATAGATAAAATATGAAAAGCATAGACTAATATCAATGTTCCCATGATGTTTAGACTGTAACATAGTTTACATGGTCCTCATTTTGTGAGAATACTAATTATGTGGGGAAATGATCCTTACATTTCTCTTCTGTAGTGTAAGAACACTTCCTCTTCCTCCTTTACTTCATTTCTCCAGAGATTATAATGTATTTATCTGTCAGTACCTGCCTGCATTGTTAGAGTAGTCCCTGTGCAAACCCATAGCGAGATACAATCCTTGGCAGAAAAATCTTGTAATCGGTCAATGAGTAGCAAATGTCAAGAATACAAATAGAAAGGCATCAGGAGGCAAAGCTTCCTGAACAACAGACCAGTAACAGAATAGGAAACAGAATATACCTCTTTTAATTCAGTTTAGCACCTGTAATTTCAACAGGAGAGTTCTGTAATCTCTAATCTTTGAATAGTCTGTAACCTTAGCAGTGGTCCAGTGCCTGTCGTAGGGCATTCCATGGCTTTCTGCTGTTAATGTGGAGATTGAGACAGGTGGTGAAATGGAAATTTTTTTTCTTGAAATATCTGATCTAGATATTTTCCATGTAGATGCTAAGAATGAACAGAAAAAACATAGTCTAAGTTTTATAAATATTCAATGTTGTTTGCTCCCCTTTACCACAGAGCTGAGAGATTCACAATGTGCTGCTGCACTTGTCTCTGCATACATCATGGTGATCTTGTCACAGGGTGAGGTGGAAATGTGAATGTTTGTAATTCATGACTTTCAGATTGATAGCTGTAAAGTATTAATTTATAGTGCAAAATGAAAAAGTGTTAAGAACAAATGGTAAAAAAAAAAAACCCACAGAAGAAAGGGGCTGAAACTGGAAACCTGGATTGTTGTGCTCAAGGAATGAGTGTTAAGTGCATATAAAAGTTAATAGCAAAAGAGAAGAGGTTATTTAATTTTGTTTGGTTTCATTTTATGCTCCAAACTATTAGAAGTTAATTCAGTTAACTTCTAATTAACTGTTCAGTTAACAGTTTAACTTTGTTAAACCTTTTAACATACACAGTATGGTCAAGGTCAAAAGCATCTTCTCCATGCTCTTTTAGTCACTGCGTGAGAAGCATCACCTAGAAAATAGTAAAACCTCCTAGTTTTCCATAGTTATTTTAGTTCTTTCAGATATGATTCCATTACACTGGTAACAACTTAAGTAACTAATGTCTTGGAAAAAAAAAAGCCCAAACCTTGAAAAATCACACATTACTGGAAAGCATCACAACATGTTGAAGTGGAAGGTGAAATTAGTACTGTTTCCTCCTTGTAATGTTTTAAATTTTGTCATACTGCTCTTAACTGTTTCCCCTCAGATATTCTTACTCAACAGGTTTGTAATGAAAGAAAACAAAACTTTGCATCAGCTGTAATGCAAATTTCAAATATTAATACTGTGACCAACAGGAGATTATTAGTGAATTGATGTGCACATATTATTTTTAATTGAATTGTAAGACTTGAGAGGGAAGAGAAGCTGTCCTTTTGAAAGGAAAATCCTTTTGGACAGTATTGGAAACAAAAAAAAGTTTTTATGAAAAGTAGGATTAGAATTCTCACCCCTCATTTATCATCCAAATAAATGACTTACCAATGGCAATGGCTAGGAATTTCGAAACATTTTGGGAAAGATGCTTCTTTGAACCCTTACAGCATCTGTTGGGCCCACATGCTTAGTCATCTTTGAGTCTTGAAATCTAATGTCTGCGAAATAAAAAGGGGAACAGTAAAAAAAATGGAAGGCTTTCTTTCTGGACCATTACCGCTTCATCTTTAAACACTGTTGAAGAAAAAGAGTAGAGATTCTAATTGTCATGAGTTCACTTCTTTTTCATAGATGAGTCAGAAGAAATGCAGAAAGATTTTAAAGAGAGGGAATGCGAACTGGAACTGCTGTTTCTAATTTCACAAGCTAAAGAATAGTAAACAATGCACAAGTATCTGTAAACCTCCATAGAGGTTTTCTTGGCTTGATGTGCATTTTTCTGTGAACTAAAGCTGCTAGTTTGGAACTGCTGACAAGTTGATTACAAATGACTCAGCTGTTCCCTAAATACTTCAGTCTTTGTTGAAGTAGTTTGTTTTACTCAAATAATAATCTAGTTCGCAGTCCTTAGTGCATTCATCAGGTTGTGGTTTAACTTTTGTGAGTAAGACTGATAGCATAAGATGAGAACAGTATTACAAAAAACGTCAGTAATTTGTTCAGGTGAATAGTGAATGTCACGTATCAATTTTTTTAAGTTCTGCATTTTGTTTCATTAATTTTCAAGTATGCTTTCTTGTACTAAGATTTGCAAAAGGTAGTGTTTGCCCCTGGCGTAACATACTGGGAAAGACAGTGTTTCCCTTTGCTTTGCTATGTTATTTTTAAAAGTTTACCAAGATTTATTTCAGTGACTTAATAGGCAATTTTAGTTGGATTTTTTCGTCTCCATGTTTCAGCAAAGGTGTTTGGACAACAGATATATTAATAGAATGGGAATTTCCAAATTGATTTCATTATTACCTAATTTTTCATGGTTTATATAGGAGTGATGGGTAGGAATGAGAATCCTGCTTTAATACTTTGGGTTATCTTTGTTAATGATTTGTGATTTTAATTTTTTCTCTTTAATTTAAAGCAAATTTTTTGATCGAGTAATCAACATACATGCTTTTAATCCAAGTGCTCTTCTCTGACACTTTACTTTGTTGCTTTATTATCTCCATTTCACTGAATAGCATAGCATGATCTTTGATTCAGTAGAAAGGGAAAGTTTTATTTAAATGGAAATGTTTGCACACATTCATTTCCATTTCTCATTTGTTTTCATAATTCAATTGCAAGCTGAAAGTTTACCTGTTTTCTTCAGTAAAATGTGCTTTTTAAATCCAGACTAGATTAGATTGGACAATGTTGGTCTTGCTTTGCTGTTATTTGTCTTATTCTCTTCCAGAATGAAGGTGCTTGGAGAAGGGTTAATATACCAGTGTGGTATTTTTAAGTCTTGTTAAATCTTAATCCTCAGTTTCAGTGAGATAGTTGAGAAATTAGGCATGTTAAACTTGAGACTAACATTTGTCATATTAATTTTCATTGTGAAAGCAATTAAATGCCTGAGAACTTGACCTACTCTCACTGCAAGGTGCATAAATGCAATCTTTAAAGTTTAATAGAAACCTATTTTGATATGGCTAAAATTATAACACTTACACAATTGTTTATTTTCCTACTTAGCACTGCATAATTTCTCCTGCTATTTATTTAAAAAAATCCCAAACAACAAATAGCAGAACAAAACCCCTTTAAAAAGTTTCATTTTCATGGAAAGAAATGTAACTAACATAGGAATTCTCAAGCATTAGGGAATTCTTCAGTTTATAATTGACTTACAATAAAGGTGATGAAATGGATTTATTTTTTAATATGCCTATTTATATTGTGTATGATCTATGGAAAATTAGGCAATGAAGTAAATTTGAATGGACTGTTTTGGGGGTGAGATGTGAATGTTACAGTTTTCCCGTGCTATGGTGGAATATTATTTCTAAAAGACCTGGGTCTGTTTTGGTCTCATAGTTTGTGCACAGGGAATTAAGCAGCACACAAAAAGTAAATATTGCAAAGCTCTTTCATTCACAGCTTGCTTTTTCTCTTGTGCTGAATAGGGTCTTCAATACAGGAAAATTTGAATTTTCAATTAAAGGCTAAAATGTGGTGTGTGTATATATATACATATATTATATATATATATACTTTAGTATCTTCTGAATGTTAAATGTTCTCTTTTGCAACTTCCATTAGTACAGATTTTATATGAAAAAATATTTATAAAGAATAATTGGAGGAAACATCCATTTTAAATTCCAGAACTACTGACCTAATTTCTTTTTCGTTTGAAAATATTTATTTTTCATTTCTCACCATGTACAGATGGAAAATAGTTGAGTGCTAGAATTTAGTTGGAGTCCTAGGGTATGTTTTTAACAAGAATGTGGCTTCACTTAGATATAACCTTGTTTCTATCTCTGAATGTGCCCATAGTTGAACCAGTGTTGTTACAGTTTTGAAGAAAAAATTTTGTTCGAGATATGGAACTTAATAATTGAAGTTCTTTTTTTTTTTTTCCCAAAGGTTAGTTGCATTACTTAAGACAAAGGAGGAGTGAAGTTCCATGAGTAGCTCATACCATCCTCTCCCTCATATACTAAAAACCAAGATGATGTGGTTGCTGCAGATACTAGCTGTTCATAACTTCTAGGGTTTATGAGTATGATCTCTACACATAAGCAGTTATTCTTGAAAATATTCTATGTAGCTTCATCACCAGCCACAGCTAGGTCATTCATCTAACTAGTTCTGTATTTAAATAGATGTGATGATTTATACCAAATTCGTATAGTTTGGATAAGTGAAAAGACCTTGGTTTTCATGTTTCCATTAGTGATAAATTGTCAGATTATTGTGTTTTATGTTTGCTATTTTCTGCTCTTGTTACTACTTCTAGTACATCACATAAGGTTAATTATTCACAGTTTTATAAGTTTAGACAAAAGTCTAAATGGAATACATTTAAAATGAAATAATGTAGATTAATTATTGATTGATATTAAAAACTTGACACAGATTATTTTGCAAAATGTAAATTAAAGTATTGCCTTAAAAATTATATTAGCTCAGATAACTATTAGAACCTATGGCATGAAATGAAGTGTAGAGGAGAAACTATTACATTGAACAGTGTTAACAGTGTATTTCCAGTCTAACAGAAGAAAAGATGAACTGAATCATCCTCTTATGCATCCTTTCATTTACTGAGCTTCAGAATGGTTGGGAGTAAATAGCTATGTGGCAGGAAATTGTTGTCAATAGTCCAAGTGATCATTTGATGTAATGCTCTGTTATGGAAGATCAGAGTGAAAAAAAAAGTCCCTACAGATTTTATGAAACATACGGTTATGGAAAACTGGTCTTTTACTGCAGAAGCAACATCAGGTTATGTTTTCATAAATTAATTTAAAAAATGTATATAAATCTATGTTTTTCTTACAAGGGTTAGTGTTTACAGGCTGGCTGGTCATCTTAATTGATGCTTCCGAAATGTTTTCTGTGTGTAAAAGGGAAGAGTAGCAGTAATGTGGAAATTTAAGAATTCTGCACGTATGCTAGCAGAGTGTAAAAGTTGAGTGAACCTGAGAATAGTTTTAGCAGCTGTATTTCAAAACGATGGAGCATTTTATGACTTTTGTTGATTTATTGATAAATAACGTATGAATTACTTCTCATTAAATTCTAGGCTAAAATGAATTGACTCACAGAAGCGATAGTTTCTTTTCACATGGAAATATTGCATATATTTTTTCTTTGGCTTTACAGAATATGTTGTGTGCAGTTGAATGACATGATTTTTATGAATTCTGAAAGGATTTAATAATTTTTTCCCCAGAAATGACTACTTTATTCTGCTCAGAGGAAATTCTGTGTTTGCTGATGTTTCCATCCCTGTGGTAGGATGATCCTGTAACAAACCACAGTGGCTTGAAAGTGATGCACTTTCTGAGGAAAAAAATGCATATCTCAATTATCAACCTATTTAGCAGTGTTATATTAAAACTACCTTGAAACTTTGCATTAGTCAGGACTGATGCAAATTAAAAGGGCTTGACTGAAGCATCAAAGTTAACTGCTACCTGAGCTAATACTTATGGTTAGTGCATCTGGAGGGAAGAATATTTTGACATATATTGTGTGTTTGGTGGGAAGGACATGCATCATCTTTCCACTGTTTTTTTTTCATTTTAAAAAAAGTGTGAAAGTAGAACTTTTTTATGAAAACACTTTGTATTTATAAGCATAATGTGGGGGTTTTTCCATGTTCGCACACACTGTAATTATAATGCCAGTTAAATTAGCTTCCTAAATTCTGAGTAGCATAGGTTGTGTTTTCAATAAAATGTTAGTTCCAATTCCTTTTTTAAGTAATTTTTGTGCCGCTCAACAAAACTGCAAAGGGAACCCATGTGGAGCTTTAAATATTTTTTTACCTAAAGTCCTTTATAGAAGGGCTATAAAAGCACATTGTATAACATAATAAATTGTATGGAAAGGGACCACATGTTTTTCTAGTAGAAAAAAAATGCATTTTAGTGATCTGTGTAGTGTGCTTATATCCATATGGCATATTTTTAATCCTATTTACTTACCTAACCATTCTTTCAATTCCTGTGTCATATGTCAAATTTTCATACTCCAGTGAGGGCTACTCTGGGAAAATTTCTTGCTGTTTAAAGTCAATAGGCTTAAAAAAAAAAGTCAAAACTAAGAAGATGCTTCAGTTACACATTTCACTCTGGAGATTTTTATTTATAGGTGATATATTTTAAAATGCTCCTTTCCCTTTGCTGCAGTAATTTCTAGAGACATTTTTTTGTAAAGAATTTCCTTTTACCACCTGAAAGCTATATGCATGCAGAATGCATGTAAATCACCTCTATGAAATGTGAGTCTCACAGTAAGATGCAGAGAACCAGAGAACTCGGAGAAAAAAATAACCGACCTCCTCTCCTGTTCCATAAAAATAGTTTCTTTGTGGGGTTTGTCTCCCTGAGAAACTTCCTGATACTTGGATACTCTGTCATGTGTAATTGGATTGCAGCTCTTTCTGAATACTGTTTTCTCCTCTTGACAGCATGGGGTAACCTTGGAAATGTTCTCAAGAGCCAGAGCAAGATTTCTGAAGCTGAAAGCGCCTATAGAAATGCCTTGTACTACCGCAGCAACATGGCTGATATGCTTTATAATTTGTAAGTATCTGTGGCTTTCCTGGGGTTGAATTGTCTTTGAAACCTGTTGTGAATGGAGCTATTGATTTACTTGCTGGAAATGGAGACAATGTTATTTGTTGCTTTGTAATAGTCATTTCATTAATTGTGCCCCTTAAACTATGGGGTGGGCAGGATTTTTTCTTGGTCAGCATTCTTGTATATTCATGTAATGGATATTGAGAAGGTAAACTTACAAATCTGTTTGCTTTAAAAGAAGACCCCCCCACCAACTGAACAAAGTACCAATAGATGAGTTGTCAGCTGCAGCCTTCCATCTGTTTGTGGCTCGATTAATTTGTGAGGTGTTATTTATATTTCTGTTTTAAGTCTGAATAACACTTGGTGGGCAGAGTGGGTGCAAGTGCTTCCAAGCATAGACCAATACCCCTCTGTTAGCTCCAGAGGTCTGAAAAGTTAAAACAGCAAATTACTTTTCTCCTGTGACTGACTTCAGAGCAGCATAGGTTAAATAAAGTTTAATTGCTAGAATCCTGTTGTAGGTGTGTAAGAGGATAAATAACATAAGCATCAAAATAATTATACAGCAGGGAAAAAGATTTCCCAACTCATTAATGTACCAGATCGTGAGCACAGAAGCGAGCACCGTGCCAAGCTTCTCACTGAGGTGGGATGGTGCTGCATGTCCCAGCAGGGAGGGGACTGATTCAGATGGTGTCCTGGCTGAGTGTCGCGTGGGCACCCTGCTCAGCACTGCTTGTGCTGGCCCTTGCCTTTCCTCCACCTCCTGCCATGACCCAGCCAGCCCAAGCCCTCGGAGCAGGGCCCTGCTGCAAGACAGACTGGTCACCTCCACCAGCTCTTGTTTCGTGGTGTGTGTGGAGGACAAAATCCAGGTGACTGCTATTCCATAGGTAGCAGTTTGAAAATAATGTCCTGTGTGCAGTAGAAAAGTGTGAACCTACTTTTAGGAGGAAACTCCTGCTCACATTTAAAATATAACTTCTGAACCCAGCAGAAGATTGTAGGAAGTGACAAGATTGACACATGTAAATTTCTCATATGCCATTCATTTTGAAGATGAAAATTATAACTATTAAATTTTTTGTGTGCCTATACAGTACTTTTGTCTCTTACTGTGTCATAGAGAGAAGCTGAAGTTAATACCAGGGTAAGAAGAGGAAGGGGGTTTGGACGATAAAGACAGGGACATAAAAGAAATCAGATTTCAGTCGTTTGCTATTCTCAGAATAAGCTGCTAGTCTTCCGGTTTTCCACTGATACGCAAAATATATGTCTATAAACCTTCATCTCTGTTAAACAGAAAATTTTTTTAAATTCTGCTGAATTTGTGTGGAAGGATTTTAATGAAAATGCTGGTTGGAATATATAAGGCATAAGAAGTAGAGTTTAAAGCTTAGCCTTTATACTACTATATTGAATACCATAGAATCCTTTATTTTTTAAACAAGCTTCACAAAACCTTTAGTCATTCAACAGTAGTTGAAAAATCTTGCGTAATTTTTTTCTTTTTGTAGTCTTTCTCAGTGTTGGATGCTTCAATATTCAGCATGAAAAATAGGTGGTAAATGGAGTGTCCTTTCGTAGTACACAAATGGATCAATTCTTTCAAGCACAAATTCTCAAGAGTTTCTTTGCAAGTTAAGCCCATCCTTGGCATGTAGTTCTATGGAAGCCTTTTACAAAAATCCTCTGTAATGGAAAAATGTGTGTTATATGTGCTTACAAGAGGCCAGTTAGTTTTGGTGTTTCTGGTTTTCAGTATGTGCCTTTGAAACCGAAACAGTCAGTCAATAGAACTCTAGGAAAAAAGCATCCTTACAGTTATTTAGAAGCATGTGTCTTTAGAAAGGTATGTCTCACATGTTTTTTATTGTTTCTAAGCACTTATGCCCCAAAATTTGATGCAAATTAATTGGCATATGGAGCTCAGTGTTCACTCATAGCAATAACAAATTGATGATCAAGAACAAATTATTAAGGTTGAACTCATAATTTTAATGGATAACAATCAAAGAGGGAAACTACATAAACAGAAGTGTTTGATCTCTTTCCTTCTTTTTCAATAAATTGAAATGTGAGATTGGCTTAGATGTTGGCTATTAATACATTAAAATCTGAAGAATTTAACAGATTAGATGAATGGCTGAGTTCAGCGCTGTGTTTTTGTTTTCTGACTTAAACCTCATGGCTCTGAGTTACAGCTGGTTTTGCCATTTAAAAAAATTTTAAATGCATTAATGCATAGTTACATAATCTTCATTTGAAGGTTTGCTTGATTTTGAACATGTTGTATTTCAGTGTTCTCAAAGCTGTGTAGCTCTGCTCATTTCAACTAGATTTCACAGGGTAGTAAATAAGCATAAAATGACTTATCTTTCTGTGCTTGTTTTTTTAGCTGTGAAAGCCATATACTTTAATACTGTGAAGTACCAAGGACAGAGCTGTAGAGAAATGATAGTTTATTCTTTCAAACAAGGCAATGTTCCATATATTAAAAGCAAAATATTCTGGTTTGTTTTGGCTTTTCAGTCTTTCTTGCATTACAATTGTTACCTAAAGCTCATGGGGTTTTTTGTGTTGTTTCAAATTGCTTATAATTAGTGTCTAAAGTAAAACTGCTTATCAGTTAAAAAACATTTTTGCATAGATTATTTCACTTATATTTAGGCTTGGCTGTGCTTAGAGTATTCTTTTGTCATCCATATTAGTAATCTACATTACCTTGAGTTTCTCATCTAATTATAAGCGTGTTCTCAATCTCACATAAACATTGAATATTGCTTTAAAATTATACTAATTACTTGAAATGTTGTGATTTTGGAGTATATATTATACTGTAGGAGTGCCCTATAAAGGATGAATTTCTATCAATCAGCTGTCCCCTTGCTTCTCTCCTGAAATATCTCATTTTGCCTTTAGTGATATAGGACTGTGTGTACAAGATAGTTATTCAAATAATTTAATTTCTTTGAATAAGGTTGGATTATGAATTTCCATAAAATTGGAAAACTTAGGGTATTATGTCAATAAATGTGGATTTTTTTAGATTTCTGTTAGAAATTTGAGCCACTACTGAAGACTTTGCATATCCAAGTCTAGGATTGCGGAAGTGTTTTACAAGCAAGGTTTAACTCTGCATCCTGGGGTAAAAATCAATATGAGCAAAGTTCTTCCTTGTCTGTTGTTGTAAGCCTGTATAACATTGGAAAATGTGTTCCCTGCCTTTTAAGGGTGCTGGCATAAAAATCTCGTTATCAGAGGCAAAAAAATCTAAAAGCAGGCTGACCTACAAACCTGTGCTGAACTGTGGTTGAACCTTACCCAGACAAAGTTCCTGCAGCAACCACCTAGTAGGAAACAAGTCAAGGTTATGGTTCCTCTTCCTTGAAAGCCCAGAAGATTTTATCATTCAGGATGTTGAGTTAAAAAGTGAAGAGGATGTGTCATCTGGTGTCTAAGTACTTGATTATTGTTTTTCTCCGCTATGAGTGCAAACTTCTCGCAAACCTGTTTGGAATTAATCTCTGCTTTGCCAGCTAGTTCTTTCTCTATCAAAGAGAGCAGCTGAAATTTGTATCTTGCTGTAACCAAAAATGTCTTGCTAAAATCTTGCTGTGTTGTCAGACTGGCTCTTGATGTGGCACCCAAAGGTCACTTAGGTGACTGGTGGTTTCCTGCAGTGCAAAACTCTGCTCTGGGACACTTTGTAGGGCTTACATGAAGTACAGATAGTTTTCAAAGTCATATTGAGAGGTCAAAGGCATTTCGTTGATATAGCTATTCAATTACTTGTCTCAGTATTTGAAATTGTGGTCACCTATAGTCCTTACATAAACTTTCACCCTTTTATAAAATTAGGAAAATAATTGTTTGAGTCTGTGATTCAGTTTCAAAGAAGACCCCTCTTGTAAGAAGTTCTGTCAAGCTCTCTATCTGTGTTGACTGCTGGGGCCCATGAGGGAATAGGCATCTGGTTTGATGTACAGACACAGCACAGCACTACCCATTGTTCAGAGGAGTGAGAAGACAGGAACAGTGCTATTCCTCATCCCCCCAGCAGCCCTCCCTCCATCACGGAAATAGAGGTTGTGAGAATTGATGCGGTGCTGAAAGGGTAGTATTCCCAATCAAACTGCACCAGTAACAGAAAAAATAAAAAGTGGGACTGTATTTGCCGACCAGTTTACTTGCATTTGAGAAGCTCTTCTCTAGATCTGTGAGAACATAAGAGTTTACTGTGCTGTCTGAAAGACTAGAGGTTGTTTTGGGGATGATTGTTTAGTTTTGATTTTTTTTTTACTAGTGGGGCTATAGATTACTCTGCCTAGTGAGTTCTGGAAAGGAAATGATCATTCTCTGTATGTTTGGGTTCTTACTGGTTAAAAAAAGTAGGGTTTATGATAGCATCCATACCTACCTTTCTACCCACTAGTTTTGCAAATGACAGTGAAAGAGTTGCCTTAGGCAAAGCACATCCTCTCTTGCTGTGTGGCTGGAGACATATCTGTATGGGGAATAAAAGAGGATTTTCTTCCATTTTTTTCTTTGTTTGCTGGTTCAGCATTTAGGTAAATACAGTCCTTTGTAGATAATCCCACCTAAGATCAATGGGATGAATGTAGCTTGAGGCACGGAAGAGCTGCAGTCATGGCAAAATAATAGCTAACAGGCCCTGTATTAGTTGTTATAAACCAGTAAACAAAATTGATTAAACTATTTCAATATTGTACCTGGATTGAAAATTTTATAACTATTGCACTAACATACATGTTTACTTTGACAGTTGCAGTTCCTGCGTATCATACTTGGCCAATTTATGCCAGCTGTAGTCACTGAGGAGTTTGCTTTCTAAGTAGACTAGCTGGCTCTAATAGGACTACCAACAGGAAGAAATTAGTATGAAACTCGAGAAAGACCATAGAACATCTACTGCTTGTTTATATTGTGTGACTGCCTTCCTGAAAACACTTTTGTGCCCTTAGGATGTACTGACTTTCGGTCAAAGCCAATCAGAGGAGGAAGACAGGAAGATTGTTCATTGTTGGTCAAGCAAGATAGGTAAAAGTTGGCAGCTTGAAGAATTCAGGAAGGTTGCAAACAACTCATTTGAGGGAAATGTTTTCCTGCATGAATTAAGTGAGCAATTCTATTTATAGAAGTGATGTGCATCATCTCTAGATAGTCAGAACTTGCTTCTTGTTTTTTTCTTTTTATTTTTCTTATTATTAGAAAAACAGGATTCTGAGCCACTTCCTAAGTCACTTGGAGAAGTCTGCTTCTCTTGAAAGCAGTCAACACATATCCTCCATTTCATAAATGATTAATACTGCAGTGTAAAAGTAGATAAAAGTAATGCAGGCAAAAAGAAATCCTGTGGTAAGGTTCCAGAATCTTGCTATTTATGATAGTTAGAACCTGTCTCCTAATTAATCCTGAATGAATTCCTGGACAGTTTATAACTGTCTACTGTGTGTCCTATGGTTTAAGTAGCTTTTTCTCTTCCAAACACTTTCATCCTCACGTGTTTCACAGGAGCAAAGAATGTGTAAGGTTGGAAAGGACCACAGGGGGTCATCTGGTCCACCCGCCCTGCTCAGACAGGGTCATCCCAAGAGCACATGGCACAGGATTGTGTCCAGACAGTTCTTCGATATCTCCAGTAAAGAAGTTCTTCCTCATGGTCATGTATTCTTGCACAGTACTCATCTTACTAAACTATAGAAGCCACATTTTCCCAGTTATGTCAGTAAACTGTCTTTGCACAGAAGTTGCATATTTCATTTAACATTTTCATTTGTCTGCCTTATAGCTGAGAAGGTGATCTGGACAGAATAAAAGGTTTTGGAAGTATCAACTTGAAGCAGCTGTTCCTGTGTTTTGATTTTTTGGGAGGGCATTTTGGGATTACACTTTTTTATTTATTTAGCTTGGCATTCTTAGTAACTGTAGAAAGTTTGTTTAAAAGTGCCAGAAGACTTTAAACTCTTCATCCAAGTTTATCACTTGAACTTACTCTTCTATATCAAGCATCCTTACTTCAAGGACTTGCTTTCCTTTATTCATCCTTGTGTAAGGCAAAAGGAAGGCTTTATATCTTTGTAACCACAAAAGATAGGTACGTACTCAACGTGTGTCAATTGCTCTGCTCCACCTCTGGCTTATATCCAATGCTTCGTACTGTATTGATGCTTTTGTGGTCTTTCTCTCTGCTCCTTCTCCCCTTTGCCAAAAATCTCCAAAGAGCAGTTATCATTTTGCAGTGTAAGCGAAGTGAAAGGCATGTCAAGGACAGATCTGCTCCTGGCTATACTTCCTTATACAGCTGTGTGCCCTGGCCACTGAGAGGGGTAAGATATGGGAATCTGCAGTGTCTGCAAGGTGTGAACTCCAGCTGAGGGATGTTCTTCCACTGCATCTAGAAAAATTAGCTTTTTCCTGACTTTGTTTAATCTGAAACTAGAACTGGAGACTCATAGCTAGTAATTTTTGTACTGCCAGAAGCCACAGTGAAAACTAGCGATCAATCAGGACCAATTTCACAAGAAGAGGCAGTTTCATGCCTTGGTGAGATTATATCCTTCTTCCTCTCTTTCTTCTACCAAACCTCATAACAAAGACATATAAAACACTAATTATTTGCTGGAATTCAGCACTCAGTCCTTCATCTGAGCTGCTTGGATTATATTTATGAGAGAGACTGACAGGCAGACTGACAGTTAAAGGAATAGCTTTTAAAACAAAAAAGTCTTTTGGAAGAGAAGTTGAAAAAGACCCCACCGAAAGTATCAAGTAATTGATCAAAAGTGTCAGTATTAGAGCATGTAGTGAACACAGAAGATTAATTTGTAATAATTGCAAATAAAAGTTATTTTAATCACAAAACCACAAATTTACGCATACCAAAGTAATTTGTATTGGTGAAGTTGACCAATTACTGTATTACTTCTCTTAATATGTTACATTATTTATTTCAGAAATAAAATAAGAATGGAATTCCTTAGATAAATTGTTTCAAAATTGTGTGTGAGAATGTTTTTGCTTTTTAAAAAATTAAGAAGCAGCTTAAATGTCAGACCATGCATATAATTTTTTTCTGTTAATTCTCCTGCTATCAATAGAAAACGGGATCAAAATACAATAATTATTTTTCCTTGGAGTAATTACAGTGTATAAAAATTCTTAGAGTAAACAAAATTCAGCTTGTAGAAAATTTGGAAAATGTTATTTATATCTTGATTATCATACCTCCTGCTATTTGCAAGATACTTGACAGTACTTAAAAATCTCGGTGCCATGCCAAAAAGTATCCTGAATGGTATTCCCTCATTGTTCAGTTTACTGCAAATACCTACTAAATGTAGATTCTGTTAATATTAGAAGTGATTTACTACCTAATCTGAAGTTAATTGAGTGACAGTTTCAAAGTGAGGTCATGTGGTGCTAATAGGATAGTATAGAAGAAAAAGAGGATATATTCCTCCATTCTGTTAAATCCTAACCCAGTGACAGGAAGCAAACAACATAGATAGATGGTGGCTACTTGTTCAGCTAACTGCCCTTCTCTTTTCTTCCCCTGAAGTTTACTGGTTTAATTCAAAAAGTTTTCCTGAGATGTTGAAGGGAAATAAAATCGTCACTAATTCCACTGGAGATGGAAGAAGTCCAAGCTCTTTACAGTTCGAAAAGCTATCAGCAGATAAAAGCATAGAGAAAGAAAAGAAAATTGCCGTAGGTTAGGGAAACTACAAATAAATATTATAGCACTTCCACCTAAGTGGAGTAACTGTGTTTAAGATCTGAGTCTCTGAGACTAGTTTTTAAGGATTTTTAAATCATTCTGGTTTTAATATATTTATATATGCTTTTTTTCAGTCTTCTAAAACTTTGGAAAACTCTCATGCTTTGGGTGATGTCCAGACCACTTCTCAGAAATCTGTGGGTGGCTGGTGTAAATTGTAATTCACAAGGGTGTTTGTCTTAAAAACTAGATCAAAGCCCATATATTTTGAAACTGGAAATATTCAGTATAATTTTTAATACCTGTTCAGTTTAGTAAATTTGTTCAGAGCATAAAGAATACAGGAATAAACAGAACTGTTGCAGGTGCTCATCTGCACAGTGAATAATCTAGTGAAATTGCTCAACAAGGGGAGTCCTTACTTGAGCCCTTGAGCCCTATGTGAAGGGCTAGGTGGTTAACTGTATCAAGCACTTGAAAAAGACCTGTGCTTATTTCAGGTCAAGAAGAGATGCCAGGCTAATCATTAATGACTTTATTACAAGTACTTCCATCATGCTCTATCCATTTAAAAAAGTCTTGCAGGCTAACATTTTCTCAACTGAGTAAATGAATTTCCTGGTTTCTAAGAAAGCCAAAACTATTGTGTTTAACATCTGCTTTGTTAAAGCCATATGGATGCACCTGATGTCTATGAATTCATCTTTATACACAGAATAATTTTCACACTGAACTCTTAATAAGAGAGTGCTTGTATCTCTGAAATACCAGTCAGAGCATTTTTCTTTGTTACCCAAGTTTTGTTTTCAATATTTGTTTTCAAGTTACTCTTTGTAGTAACCTCACACCTCACTCTCTTTTCTTTTTTCTTTTTTTTTCCCCTTATGCAGAGGATTACTACTTCAGGAAAACAGCAGGTTTTCAGAGGCATTGCATTACTATAAACTGGCAATTGGTAGCAGACCCACACTAGCTTGTAAGTATTTTAACTATACAAGCTTGTATAATATTGACTATAGGTTTCATAGAAAATTTTCCTACTCTTTAATAATGCTTTCTTTTTTTTTTCAGAAGTTTTTAAGTCATTAAGGAAAACGTGAAATTGTGCCCTTGAAAGCATGTGTTTATTAGTAAACAACCACATTTAATGTGGTACAAGTAAGAAGCAGATAATGAATTAATGCTCAGCAGCACTACTTAAAGTAGTATTTTCAGCAGAACTTAAAATGCTTCCGATCTGGGGTGTTGAGCCACAGATACTATTGCCCAAATTTTCAGGCTCCTGTTTTCTGTTTCTTTCAGCCAGTCCCTGATATTTATGGTATGTGGGAGTGAATAATACAAATATTTTTGAAGTCCTTGCAGTTTTTCTTTCGTACCTGGGAAAAATAGAGAATAATCATTGGGATGTTGCCAGTAATAGGGTCCAAATTTAAGTGATGCTTTTTAAGATTGCTGAGACTTTTGTAGTGTCAGTATAAAATCTTCTCTGTATGTATATATGTTTTTATGTATATTTTTTGTAACACTTTGAACAGTGGTGGTATATGCTTCATACAGTTGTAATAAGAGGAATGAAATGGAATACCCTGCCTAATGAGTCATTCTTTCCCTCCTTGCTCAGTCTTTATAGTCACTTTCTTCTTTCCTTGTCTCTAAACTTTTACCTTTTATACGTTCACATATATGTTCGTGCTCACACCAGTGACTGACTTATATTATTCAAAAAACAAATTAGATAACAATGGGATCTCTATCAAATACTACTTAGAATTAAAACAGTAGATATAACATAATAGAACTCCATTAAGAGATAATATTTTTTCCCTTTTCACAGCTGCCTATTTAAATACTGGTATCATCCTGATGAACCAAGGGAAGACAGAGGAAGCCAGGAGGACTTTCGTGAAGTGTTCAGAGATCCCTGATGAAAATCTGAAAGACCCTCATGCTCATAAAAGCTCTGTTACCAGCTGTCTTTATAACTTAGGAAAACTTTTTCATGAACAAGGACACTATGAGGTAAGACTCCAGATTTGTCTATAATATATTGATAAAACCTTCATATACAAATAATACCTACTGCTTCTGCCCAGACTTTCAAAATACATCACAGGCACAAATTGATTGAATTTCACCAGATCAAGATTAGCAGTCTCTACAGAGAATATTTGTTCTCTACAGCCACTGGTGTAATGACATTAATTAGCAGGGTGGTGTTCTCATGTCAGAGGCAACATTAGCAGTGGTCACATCTGATATGTGTTAGTTCATTGATTTTGGCTTTGTATTCATAGCCGGTATGCAAAGGATAAAACCTGATTAAAGACCAGTCAACCTAAAGTTACTGGCTTTATAATTCAAAACAGAGTCTAAGTCCATCTTTAGTTGGAAAAGTGCAATTATGCTTGCATTTGAGTCTCCAGAAATAAGACCCAGTTGAAATAATTTAAAAATTCAGTGATTAAAAACATCCCACTATGTGCTATTTTCAGATAACTTGACCTAAGTTCTAAAGTGGGCTGGATATTTTTAATGTAACCATATACTGCACCCAAGCCACCTCATCTCATTTGCATGTGCAGCTGTGACTGTTGTGATTCCTCTCCATTTTCCCTGATGAACTTAACTGAAACTGGACATTCACTTGAGGTTGACCTTTAGCAGTATTGGAAAAAAATTCATTCTCTCTTTGCAGTGCCAGGCATACTTCAGAAGAGGAGTTGTGAGTAGTTTTGATCCGTATAAGCGTTCCTGACCATGACAGTTACATCAGGTGTTTAAGGTCAGGCATGCACAAGCTGGACAGATTCCCTGTCATCTGTCGTCTGCATCCAGCTCTGTCAGATGGAGTTACTAATTGGTTAAAACACAGCTAATGCATATATACAGAGAAGAGAACAGCATGTTGTCTGGACAGCCAATAGAGTGTAGAGTTGGAGTTCAATGCCTGTGAGGTACAAGGGAATTTAAGAATACAAAACATCAGTTTTCTTCCTGGTGGTCATTGCAGTCTTGGCTTGATCATACATTTAGATTCTTCTCAAGCATATTTCAGCCTTCATAAGCTGTGACTGTTTGATGCAGAGCTAACAGACTGACCAGTAAGCATCCAAAGTGCTGAATGAATAAATGTGTGATCAGGTAATTTAAAGCACAGCATATTTGCAAAGGGTTTCCAGTTTTGGCATTCTTGACTTTATAGTGCAACTCATTCTTTCTGTGGAGCAGACTTAGGTTTTGAGGATTAGGCTTGGTTATTTCTTGGCAGTAGACAATGATTTCTTTATTTTTAGGTCACTCAGTGTAGTTCATCATCAGAAAGTCCTTTGTCTGCAATTTGATATTACTCCATATTCTTTGACAGCCTATAGAATTTTATATCTGTTTATAAACTCATCAGTCATTAAGGGATATAAAAAATATTCTTGTTACTTCTGACTGGGAAAAATGTTGCAATATTGGAACTATTGATGTCTTGTCTATAAGCCTCACTGAATGTGGTAAAATTCAGGTAAAAAAACTTTTTAAAAGGAGAAATTTTGTACTTTCTGTGATATTTTTGATGCTGGTGTGTTTTCTCTATCCCTGCACCTTTCATTTGGGGAAGGAAGATAGTTTGGTTTTACTTTGTATGTGATAGAATGCTTTTGAAGTTGGTGTTTTCCCACTTGTGTATCTCTTTTCAGGATGCCCTTAAGGTTTACAAAGAAGCAATACAGAAAATGCCAAGGCAGTTTGCACCACAGAGCTTATATAACATGATGGGTAAGTGCATTGTTAGTGCTTCAGAATTATATTTAAGGAGGAGTTATATCCTGAGGAGTCAAGCAGAGTGAAACAAAAGAGCTTGTCCAGGCAACTGGTGCTCAAATTAATAAGCTAATAAAACCCAAAAATAATTACCTTCAGTAGATACAAGCCAAACTAGGTTCAGAGCTTAAATGCCAGCAACTGCAGTGCTGGATAAGGCACAGTAAATTATGAGACCATTAGATACTGGATATCTTTAAGAGTGTCAATGCAGCAGTTTTATATTTAGAATGCATTTCTCTGTCTCCAGAATCTCTCATCCACTACCTTAGAGGCCCCATGTGCCCGTGTGTGTGGGTATTAGATGTTGAATTGCCTTGTAAACCAAGAAGGTGTCCAAACAGACCCACAGAGATAGTTGGACTTTTTTTTTGGGTTGTGCCAAAAACTTATTTCCCAGCTGATGTACTTTAGTTTAGACCTCTACAATGAGAGAATTCTTCTTCTTATTCTTCCAGGACCAGCTATCTGTCCTTCAAAATTTTAAGAGTCCCTCGAGTACTGCAAAAAACCATCAATTTGTCTGTAAAGGTGTTTTTTTGTTTAACTTCAGTTCCTTATATTCTTCATCACATTTTTATATGGGATACATTAAACGGAAAAAAGAAAGAAGATAGTATGAATTATTACTTATAGTACTCAGATCTGAAAACAAGAGGGCTGGTTGTTATTGTTCCAGAGATGCTTGTAAGTGGAATTCTCTCTCAAAAGGCATGTGTTTCTGCTAAGCAACTTCAGTGTTTGGCCCAGTACTCTCTTATTTGGGATAGAAGAGGAGGTTAGAACCTTTACTTTAAAGTAGTTCAAAGTGGAGCAATTAAAAATATATGTGGAAACAATTAGGATCAACAGGAATCGTGGGGTCTTGTGTGGTTCCCCCCTGCCAATGCCTAGTATACAAGGGAATGTATTGGTTGATACCAATTGGTTTGATGCAGTTCCTGACTACTGTGCTGATTTGACTGTAAACCAGCAGGGGAAATTAACCCCACACAAAATACCTCAAGAGATTCTAGATCAAAACTACAATTTTAATAAAAAGGTTAAAATAAAGGCAGGAATACAGAAACACCAGCCTAAACAAACCGACAGAGTCACGGTACAACCTGGCACCCTGTTGACCAGGGTGGTAGCTGTGTAGTCCAGTTAGGCACTGGTCCTGTAGAAGGTCTGGTCTGGAGACCTCTGGTTTTCCAGTCATCTGGTAGTCTAGTGGTCTGGTAGTCTGGTGGTCCAGTGGAGTGGAGTCCAGTCGAGTGGAGCAGTCCTGAGTCCAGTCGAGAGGAGTGTCGAGTCCAGTCCGGAGGAGTGGAGTAGAGGGATTTCTCCCATCTCAAAACCTTGCTTTTGTGTCGTGTTTCTTGGCTGGTACCTCCCCCATGGGTGACGACTTCCACAACAGAAGAGGATTTTCCCGATGTTCTGTTGGTTGTTTCAGCAGTGAGCTCACATGAGGCTCTTGAACGAGTGCACGGTTTCTGACATTCTATTCTTATCAAGTCTGATAATGAGCCATTAATCAAGATAATTCAGTCAGGGTGGTTCTGAAGTTCTATTGGTCCATGCTTATCAAGCCCGCTGATGGGCTGTTAATCAAGATAATCTACTCAGGACAGGTGGTGTAATGGGCCATTAGCTGAGATGATCCAATCAGGATGGGTGGTGCTTGCTGTCGGACAGAGTGGTTATCTCTGCTGAGATAAGGAGTACCTCAGGGACCAGGTGTGTAACTGTGAGCTATCCAGTTTATGTGGGTGGTAATAGAATATATGCTTAACTGAGGACAACTACTTATTCAGGAAAGGCGTCTTTTATTAGCACCTCACAAGTACTAGGGTGCAGGAAAAAGTAAAATTTTAGTTGTAATTGATGCTATGTGTTTGAAAAATGTAAATGCTAAATTAACTACTTCTCTTGCCACAGTGACAAAGTATCTAATGTCAGTAACAGTGTAAACACTTTCTAAGCAGTTCATACAATTCAATGAAGAGTTACTTCTCCCTGGATGCTAAACTTTAGCAGATTGATGCCAATGGCTAAAATCCATAAAATGCACAAATTGATTTTTACATATACTTTTGTTCGTTGTCAGTCTTAGCAAAATTATTGTTTTATCAGTTTTATTTATCAGCATTTGCTGATAAATTTGGTGGTGGTATCAACAGTCACCACTGTGTGAATTAAAACTCTGCTTACTATTGGTGGCCTATGACTGCTGAAATACTGCACTGCTCCAGCAAATCCTCTGAAGTTTGACTGCCCTCTTTAGTGCAGGTAAATTTTTCATAATTCTGATAAAAGTGTTCCTCAGAATACAAAATTGGAAAAAGTAAACCAGTACTGTTTCTAGGATGATGGTTGTCCCATTACAAAGCAGGCTTGTGCTACCCATTTTCTTTTCCAATGAATAGATTCTTCCTTTAAAACCACTATGACCTATAAGTTTCTTCAGATTTTTACTCTTCTTTTGTTGCTTTTTTAGGTTCTGGAGGCCTTTCTCAATTTCCTTTATAAGCACAATCCGTGATGTCCAAGTTCACTGTGTTCCTGGGATTTGCATTTATTAACTCACAAAACCACAAAAACTAGCTCAGTCCTTTGCCCAGACTTGGCTTCTGCTATACTTCCTCCCTCCGCTCCTTAGGCCATACTCTGGCTTCTGCTTCCTTTAAGCATCCACCAGCACTTCATGGATGTTCTGGTGGCATAACAAGTTATGGTCAGCTGGGTCTATCTTAGTCCCTTATGGAGCTCTGAGAATTTCAACTTACCGTTAACATAGCATATATTTGTATTTTGGTTGTTGTTGTGATGGCAGCTTTTGTAGGGAAAACAGAACTTGCTTCACACTGGTTGCCGAAGTGTTGCTTGTAGGTTATGCTGTGAAGGCAATCCAAGAGGCTACATGAAGTTGGATAGTGACTTGAATTGAATGCAGTGCATCTATGCTAACAGGACTCAGACTGACGTGTTCAAAGCTGTCCTGGATGTGTCTGCATAAGCCTACATAACTGCAGTTAGTCTCTCCTTTCTGTAATAGTGTAAAGGTTGGATGTCAAGAAAGAGTTAGGTAGCTATGTTTGTGTATAGCGTGGAAAGAAAACCATACCTCTGGGGAGTAATGAAGCCCGTGTGATTTAGACATCTATTTTAGATTATACACATAATCCCCTGCAAGCATACTTCTCTAAAAGGAGCTGGGATGGCTAACTTAGACTGAGTAGCTCAAGTTGGGTGAAATAAATCCTAAATACCTATTCAGTCATCCCTTCGCATTGTGTGTGACAAGAGAACAAGGCAACTGCATCCATTATCAGAAGTGCATCCGCTTTGCAGCTCGCTCTGTGTCACTGAGTATCGGAAGGCCAGCTGGATTGTTTATTTCTGTGTTGATGTTCAAGACAAAGTTATAAACATGTTCGCTATAACACTTTCTTTGATAAACAGCATTACATAAACTTGTCTTCCTACTTCTTGCCTTTAAAAGGGAGACTAGAGGAACTGAAATAGGCCAGTCCTGTCTCGTGCACTTGCAACTGCATAAACCTGACTGTGCTGTGCCCACTCATTCTATGCTCATTGCTGGAGAGGAAGGGGGAGAAACCGGGAAGTGCTCCCCATCTGCTTGGGAAGTAGCAGAAGGAAGTAGTCATTCCCTATCTCCCAACATGTGGAAAAAGTCTTCACAGCTTATCATGAAATCCAAGAACGGCTGCAATTTGAGGATTATCTGCTATGGTTGTTATTATGATGAATGTATTCCCAGTCTCTGGCAATCTCTGTGCCTGATTGAGTGGCACACATATTGCCACATATTGGCATGTGATGTAAGGAAACAGTGCTTCCTCTAATTTTTAATGATTATTCATTCATGTAATTGAAGATTCTTTGAAAGGTTTTTTCTCCCGTATGATGTACATGACCTACTTGAAAGAGAATAAACAGATGAACTGTTTAAACTGAATCAGGTTTGAACTCCAGCACTCTGAGTGCAGTAGCATTAACACTCCAGCAGTGCTAAGCTTTTACACCACCTGCTTTCCCTGTTTGTGTTACACTTCTTTTCCTGTGCTTGTTTCTATTGGCCTTTTGCTCTGACAGGCCCAGTGACTCATTCCTCTGGTGTGTCAGTCTGCCTGACAGATTCTCATCCTTTCAAACTCTATGTAACTTGCCTCTTAATGGGAAAAAGAAGTATTGGGACTCAAGAAGGAGGCATCCATTTGACTTTGCATTTTTTTGTGGTACAAAAAACAGAACCATAATACCAGCATCAGATGTTGTAAGTTTGTGCATATGAAAAAGTTGCAGGGAAGATTTTGGTCTCCTGTTGCTGTGATTTATTTTGCCAGGTGTGCAACAACTCAGCTAAGGAAACCGTATGTTTCTCTGGCTTTGTACCAAGAAATAAAACCTTTTCATTTTTTTCTTAGGAGAACCCAAAACAGCTAAAAATTAAAACTAAAACTAGAATCAAAATAATTATTCAACAAGCTGTATAAGGTTGGCTTGGTATTTATTTTCTCTATACCATATTTCTTTGATGTAAATTAAAAAGTACATGCTAAGGTTACACAGATTAATTTGCTTGGCATGGCAACTTGCACTACAAAGGCCAGAGTCCAGCTCAGCTGTATTAAATAGGTAATATATTTTGTTTAAAGTTTCAATTAAAGCCTGAGGTCAAAAGATAAAGTGGTCCCTGTGGGATCTTGAACGCTTTAATGCCAATATTAGGATTGCTTAAGGATCAGCCTCTGCTCTAGATGTCTTTTGCGTTCCTTGAAATCTGATATTGTACAGTTGATTGTATTACATTGCTTTTAAAACCACACTAGCCCACCTGCTACAGTAATTCATACTCCTGACAGTTAAGTGGTGTGAAGAGGACTGTGGAGGCTTTATTTTAATACCAAACAGTAACAAGAAAGATGTTGGAATGGCATTGTTCGGGTTTAGATTGGCAAGATACTGTCATAAAGACAAATGTCTTGATTGCATTTCGTCTGCCCTTGCTAACTAACATCTGAATGTCTATTTTCACATTTTGCACTTAAGGCAAAGCCTTACAAACATTTTTTATGAGAAATGCAAGTCACAAAAGAAGCTAACATTGCAGGAGTGAATACAGTTCATGATGCACAAAATGAAGTTTAAATTTCTCCTTGCTAATCTGCTGCTTTGCACTCGGACAGAAAACAAATCATATGCAAGAGTACAGACCGGAAAAGGGGAGCCAGATTTTACATCTGGTGCAGAGGTTTGTATCCTAAGTACAGAAGCTTAGCATGCAGAGAGACTTTCTGTGTTGATGATTATAACATAACTATCACTTTATTTGATTATGCTTTTGGGTGGACGTGGCTGTTTCAACAAACCTGTTAATATTGTTAAGACTCGTATCCCATTTACCCCTTGTTCCCATTAAATGCTCATTTATTGAATTATTTTAAAATATTGTTTAGAACTCCAGGAAACCCTTTGGTATAATTTTACTGTGCATGCTGAGCAATACTTAATTTTTAAGATCCAAAGATGATTAAGCTGTGAAATACATATCCCTCATCATAATTTATGCAGAGTATGGTACCTGCACTTATCTAAGCTTTAGTCATCAGTGTGCTTCCTATGCATCTCTTGAAGTTATACTGGTGATTTCTTACTAAGTGTACATTACAAGTTGGTTTTTTTTTTTTCTTTTACAACTAGCTTGGATGGGAAAAAGGGTATTTTTTTTTTTTTCATATGTACATTTTATTACATGTTCCGTGGAAATAAGAATGGAATCCCCTCCTGCGGCGTACTGCAACACGGACTTCAGCCAAGATAAAAGCATCCAGCAACTAGAGACGTTTATTAAAGGAGTTTACAGCTTTTTATAATATTTTTATGCATTAATCAATTCTATTTCACAATATCACGCACTTAACCAGCTAATAGGATACCCGATCATGCATCCATTCACCAATAAGAGAATTGATCATGCGTTTGTTAACCAATAGAATTTCTGATCACGTGGCCTAGCATATACAGTAACTTTTACCTAAGAAAAATGCTTGTTTGCGGGTAAGGGATTTCTCTACATACTCTTGCTTGCTACATTTAAGAAACAATGTTACCTTCTCTTTGCCTTGACTAGACAGGTCTTTGTTTTCTTAAACCAAGCAGCCTTTGTTCCCTTCTGTCCTTTGTTTTAGCTCTACACCCTCCAGTGGTGTTGGGAATAAAATTGTTGTTCCTTCTCTCCCCCTTCCCACGCCCATCCTGATACTTTAACCTTTCCCTCTCTGAGACTTTGCAGACTGTGGTAGTTTATATCTGGTGTCCAAAACTAAGTAGCTAAGTGCTGCATCTAGCTGGCAGCCAGTCCCTGGTGGTGTTCCCCAGGGCTCAGTATTGGGGCCTGTCCTGGTTAATATCTTTACTGATTATCTCAATGAGGGGATTGAGTGCACTCTCAGTAGGTTCACAGATGGCACTAAGTTGGGTGAGAGTGTTGATCTGCTGGAGAGCAGGAAGACTCTGCAGAGGGACCTGGACAGGCTGGATTGATGATGGGTCAAGCGCAACAGTATGAAGTTCAATGAGGCGAAGTACCATGGGTCACAACAGCTGCAGGCAGGGGTAAGAGTGGCTGGAAAGCTGCCCAGTGAAAAAGGACCTGGGGGTGCTGGTCAAAAATAGCTGAACATGAGCCAGTGTGTGCCCAGGTATCCTGGCTTGTATCAGAAATAGTGTGGCCAGCTGGACCAGGGAAGTTACTGACTCTCTGTACTCAGTACTGGTGAGGCCACACCTCAAATCCTGTGTCTGTTTCTGGGCCTCTCACTACAAGAAAGACAATGAGGTGCTGGGACATGTCCAGATAAGGGCAATGGAGCTGGTGAAGGGTCTGAAGCACAAGTCCTATGAGGAGCAGCTGAGGGAGCTGGGGGTGTTTAGCCTGGAGAAAAGGCGGCTCAGGAGAGACCTTATCCCTCTCTCCAACTACCTGAAAGGAGATTGTAGCCAGATAGGGGTTGGTCTCTTCTCCCAGGCAACCAGCAACACAACAAGAGGAAAAGGCCTCAAGTTGTGCCAGGGGAGGTTGGACATCAGGAAGAATTTATTCAAAGAATAAAGGTTGTCAAGAATTGAAATGATCTGTTCAGGGGGAAGTGATGGAGTCACCATCCTTGGAAGTGGTCAAGAAATGACTGGATGTGACACTTGATGCTATGATCTAGTTGACATGGTGGTGTTTGGTCGAAGATTGGACTTTGATGATCTTTGATGACTTTTCCAACCTAAATGATTCTGTGATTCTATGATTCTAAGTATAAATCTCCAATTGGATTGCAGTGTCTTCTGTTTTTTCACTTTGCTTTGAGGGATTCAAGCTGGGTATAAAGGTTATTGCAGTGGATTGCTGGAGATGGTAATTGATTCAATGTTTGAGACCAGGTTTGGGGTTTTTCCCAGGTTCTCAGATTTTCTTAGTTTTATTTCTTTGGACTGTTGATCTATAGTTTCATGTGAAATGCTTGAGTTTTCTTAGGTAATATTCTGAAAAAGCTGAGTCTAAGGCTGAAAGGCATTTTTGTTTTAAACATGCAGGGTTTTATATGAAAATAAATATAATCATAACATTTGCAGACAAACAATATGGTACAATACTGAGATTGGACTACAGGGATCCCAGTTAGGCGTGAATTCTAATGGAAAGTGCTTCTATTAATAGCGTTTTAAAGAAACTTGTACTGGCGTGAAAATGAAAATATCTATCTCGTGTGAGCTCAGTGCCTCTATTTTTGTCAGTATACTTCTTCCACTGGGAGCCTTTGTACAGTAGGAAACAGCTGTGCAAAGTCCATGCGGTTCCATGCTGCAACTGCTGTTATTTTGCTCTTCATTTATATCTGTTTTCTACTTTAGGAATTTTCCTTCAAAAGTTGCTTAGTGGTCTAATTAAATCAGATAAGGCTTTGCTTTGTCTGATTGAGGCCTATAAGAATTTGTTCAACCAAAGTAAATGTGGATTGACTCCCATCCATCAAAAACCCTGCTCAAATATAATACATTCCTTGAAATCTCCAAAGTTATTCTGTAAAAATTTCTGAAAAAAACCCAAGCAGAATATGCTCAGTCTGCGCACAACTTGATGCTCATTACGTTCACATGCTTCAGCTGTTTTGGGGAAGATGTGCGTGCACTGGATATTTATAACCAAAACTGTTAATCTTTTGCAGTATGTCTTAGACATCAGTATAGTATAACATCAAACTGTGCTTCCAGATTTATTGTCTTATTTTATGCACTGGTACCAAAGGAAAAAAAAGAAGAAAGTCATTTATCTAGAGAGGTGCATTTATGGTAAGCACATCTGCAGTCTTGATTTGCACAAGAAAGCTGCATGGTTGCATTATCAAAGACACGAACTCCTTGTAGTATTGTGGCACACAGAGATGCAGACCTCTGTCATTTTCAAAAGCAACTTGTTTATACTCCCAATTCAAAGAAATGCTGGAAATATTAAATTTAAATCCTGACGGAATGTACATATTAGAGATTTTTCTTCTCAAAGGGCATCTCCATCTTCCTTTGTGTTCTGACATCTGATGTCTTGTCCATGTCAATTTTATATTCTTAAATTACAATTTTACCACCCAGAAATTTAAGGGGCAGATAATTAACATATACAAGAGTGATGCAAAGCAGATTTGCCCTACATTGTCTCCTTTGTGGAGATGATTTTTCAGTTGCCTTTTCAGCACTATCTTTTGGGGTCCTAAAAGGAGGACCACTGGAGGGACATATCTTCTTAATCTGAATGTATGGCTACATTACACCTGGGGAGGTACAGTGCTTTTACATCCACAGTTCCATTGTACTTTCTCATCAGAAAGTCTGGCATGGATAGGGATGGAAAGGCAGGATATGGCCTTTGCTTTCAGATGTCTACATGCATCTGAAGCAGAACAAATATGAAATCAGCAGGTGAGAGGTTAATCCAGAACCATATAACATACCTTAATGTAAATGGTACCTAATTTTGCTTTTTAACAATATGTGATATGCATCAAAAATTCTTAACTTGTATCCTTTTTTTCCAACAATTATTTTTCTTACAAACACATTCCACTTCATTATCAAGTAAAACGTTAGTCTTTCATGGGAAATAGCTGCTAGCAAGCTGATCTTGTATTAGCATCATTATTTAATGTAAATATTTAATGTTTATTATGATTATTATTGTTTTTAATTGTTGTTAATGATATGTTAATTAATAATATATAACGTTATTGTTAATATTATGTTAATTAAATATAGTTAATTATAGTTAATATCCTGGCATCATTTTAGTGGGGTGGTTTTGGCTGTTTTGTTATTTTGGCAGGGTTTTGTTTCATTTTGTTTATTTTAAAGCATTTGTTTTAAATTCCAGGCATTCTGAGGGAATATGGGAAAATACTGTTGGTGAATGGTAGTTTTGCAAGTGATCTATCTCTGTGGCAAATAAAATCCACATGAGTATAGCGATTTTAGTTATAGTGGTGTAAATCTAGCTAAAAGGTATCCCATTTCTCATTTCTTTGAAAGTATTAATAGAAGTGTTAATGAACTTCGTATGCGCTTCTTTAAATGGTGTTTCAGTTGCATATTAATGTTTTTCTTGCACTACATTAGTAAATGAGAGTTACAGTTTAATAATATATGCTCTTTCTAGAATAAGCCAAGAAATGGGTTCATAAAACTCAGAAAATATTAACTGAACTAACCTGTGTAAAAATTGAAACAGTTTTGAATTACTGATTTGTCCCATTTTACTCCAGTCACCTATTGAATTTATTACCACCACTCATTGTGCAGGCAGTGCTGCACCTGTCTGAGTGTTTATACAGAGTAGAGACTGAAAGTAACTGTCAGTTTATGTCTTAAGGTTTTCACTGCCATGAATTTATTTCTCTGTCATTGTTACCTCTATTGAACTTTACAGATCTGACAAGTTTTATTACTAAACTGTCCATGTGTGATCTTTCAGATTTTTAGCATGAGATTTGAAAGATTTTGCAGAAAAAGTAATTGTTAAAGTAAATATAAAATCTGCTTATGTGTTGGTTTGCATATTTTCTGCCAGTGGACCCTCTGTTATCTTTCTAATGACTAAATCATTTGTATTGCAAGTTTATAAGAATGCATGATTGTAAATGACAAATATTATTTTTCTTATTTTAATGTCAGATGCACAAATGCATCCTGAATTATGGAGATCAATACATACATGTTTTCTCTGACATTTTTGTTGGAAAATTATCTAAAACTGGCATCGCTATTACTAAATTGTGTCAATCTAATGCATAAAATCACTTGTTTGAATTAATGGTTGAGTTACCCTTTGCCTGATTTTATTCTGGTCTTTGAGTATGGCAGTGGTAGGAGTTGTTGTCAGTTTTCAACTTACTTTGTTGGGGTTTTTTCATTTAGAAGATGGAACTAATAACAGAACCTCTAACAGTGCTTCCTTCTGTAGTGATCGTATGTTCTAATTACTTAAAATATAGGAATTCTTGATACAGGCTCCTCAGGAAAAATGTTCAGCTATCTAAAATTCTGTGACTGCAAAGAGTCACAGAATCACAGAATATGTTGAATTGGAAGGCACCCACAAGGATCATTGAGTCAAACTCCTGGCCCTGCATGGGACCATCCCCAAGAGTCACACCATGTGCCCGAGAGCATCTCTTCTTGAACTCTTGTCAGGCTTCGTGCTATGACCACTTCTCTGGGGACCCTGTTCCCGTGCCCAACCACCCTCTGGGTGAAAAAATCTTTTTCTATCCAGTGTAAACCTCCCCTGACACAACTTCAAGCCATTCCCTTGGGTCCTATCACTGGGCACCACCAAGAAGAGATCAGTGCCTGCCCCTCCTCTTTCCCTCACGAGCAAGTTGTAGACTGCAATGAGGTCTCTCCTCAGTCTCCTCTTGTCCAGGCTGAACAGACCAAGTGATCTCAGCTCCTCCTCATACAGCTTCCCTGAGAGTCCTTCACCATCCTTGTGTCCTCTGGATGCTCTCTAATAGTTTAATGTCTTTCTTATGTTGTGGCCCCAAAACTGCACACGAGGTGAGGCTGCCCCAGTGCAGAGCAGAGTGGGACACAATCCCCTCCCTTGCCTGGCTGGTGATGCTGTGCCTGATGCTCCCTAGGAGAGAGCTGGCCCTCCTGGCTGCCAGGGCACTACTGTCTCATGTTCAATGTCAATCAGGATCCCCATGTCCCTTTCCCATGGCACTGCTCTCCCGCATCTCATTCTCATTCCCCAGTCTCTCCGTAAATCCGGTGTTACCCCATCCTAGGTGCGGAATCCAGCACTTTCCTTTGTTGAACTTCATATGGTTGGTGATTGCCCATCTCTCTAATATGCTGAGGTCTCTCTGCAGAGCCCCCCTGCCTTCGAGGAAGTCAACAGCTCCTCACAGTTTTCATCTTTGAATTTCAGGGGAGTACAGTTTCTTTCTCTACAGTTTGATATTTAGATTGACATACTGTAGCTTCGTTTCTAGGTCCCCCACTCAGAAATATCCTCAAAGTTTTAGGAGCTTAGTTTGTGAAGTAGTTGAGCTTTTAAAACCTATTAAAAATTGAATTTGCCAGTACTCCAAAGTTTTTAATCTCGTCTTATATCAGAATCCATCATGAAAAATAGATGAGAACCTTGGATCTGTTTGAAATTTGGCAGTGCATTCAGCCTTTACTACAAGCAGATAATAGCTTCATCTCTTATGGCTGCTTACATTACTTCTTCAAGTATCTTGTTGTTAATTGCTTGCAACTCTGCCAAGCTGTAACAGGTTGGGCTGAAATTTTTGGCTTACAGAAAAGAAAAGGACAGTATGGATTCCTCATTTCCTGTAGGCTAAATGAAGCAGGTGCCTATCAGAAAAATAGTATGCAATCAAATAAACATTCTGCCGTAAAGCATGCAGCTAGGGAGAGGAGTTGAGAGGAGCATATAGTTTGACTTCCAGCTTCTTCCATCCTTTCAACACTTCGTGACTTTGTTTTGTGCAGATAAGATGTAATGTTATGTCACTTATTTGTGAGTGCTGACATAGTGAAAAAAAATTGCATCTGACGTTAATATCACTGAATTTGATGTTCATGTTCTTTTGGGGTTTCTTACCTGTTTGGATTTTTTTTTTTTTTTTAATTTAGCCTGGGCTTTTTTTGGGAGGAATTGTTCTTTAGTTTGGCCCTAAACAGCAGCAGAATTACTTAAGTGCTTTTGTGTACGTAATCAGATATCCATGACCAGTGCATGAGTACAGAATGCTACGTAGATCTTTGATTTAGAAATCCTGTCTGCTGTATTTACAGGCTTGCACTCCTTTTTGGAAAAAAGTCTATTTGTTCCTGAAGAATCATGGTGGCTTCCCTTAGCCTTGGCTCAAGATGACTTCTGACTCTACATCATGCTTATTTTATCTATGGGCTGTGGTTTGGTCATTTTACATGCACCACACCCTAACTCCTGAAACTCAAAACTTATGTGCTACATTTTGCCTGGGATCCCTATCCTCTGGTGACAAAGACAGAAAAAGAAAAACGTGACTTGGCCTTGTCCAATTTTCTTTCATCAAGAAAATCTTCCATAGCCTCTGTAAATATTCGAGACAGAGATAAAGTAGCTCCCATGGTATGAATTCCTTATTTTGCCTCTGAGAATCTTTTTCTCCGGGTTTTGGGGGTGTGGTAGTTGGCTTCCAGTTTGAATAAAGAACTTTGGTCTCTGTGTCTCCCTGATGCCTTCACAGTTATTAATTTCCATGTAATGTGGAACTGGCACTGTGACTCACCTGGAGACAGCCTTAGCTGACGTTTACTTGGGTCAGCTGTAGTCTCTTGATCCTCCAGTAGCAGCATTTGATAAACTGTGACTTCATAATTTCTAGAAGATGCTTAGTCATTTATTAGAAATGGATCAGCTGCTGGGATGATGAAATCCTGAATCTCCAATAGGCATTTTCAGACTGGCATTGACTTAGGTGAGGGCGTGTTTATGTCTAGAGCCCTTGTGAAAGAGCTGTGTAAGTGCAGGGTATTAATCTGAAAGCTGTTATTCTTCACCGTTACATACTTGTTTCATATTGCTTGTTTCCAGCCTTGGATGAATTTAATTGTTTGCTTCTTGAAGACAGTGTCTTGCTGTGTATAGCTAAACTTTCTCAGAACCTTCATGACTACAACTTTTTGTATAACAGTAATATTTAATATATATATTACATATATAAACATATAGCAGGCTTTCTGACAACCCATTTATCTGTTGTTCAACATTGCCTGCCTCAGCCTCTCATAGTAAAGGATTTCACTTCAAAAAATGTCCAGTTTCAGTCGTTTTGTATGTGACTTCTTAAGACTAGCAATTTTAAAATAATGGATGCTATGTTTTAATTTAAACAAATTGTGGCAGATGACCTAATATAACTACATTCAGAGATTAGGTTTTTTATTGTCTTGCCCCTCTCTCCAATATACTTTCAGGACTGTTTTCTTTAACTTCCCTAGTTTTTAAAACAAAATTTAGGTTCTTGAGTTATTATGATTAAATGCAAACATTTTCCCTGTTCTCCCTGCTATTCCATACTTTGCAATGTAGAGTGATGGAAAAGAAGTAGCTTTTCTACATAGATGAGATAAAATTTCAGTTACTTAGAGACTTTTCACTGAAAGCTAACAGCTGGGGCTCTTTCTGGCAATTCTGTTGCAATGATAGTTTGCATCTCAACCGTACTATTTCAGCCCTAATAAGGCCTTAACTCATTCTCCTCACTCAAATGTCTCCAAGGGTTATCCAAGGGTTTTTTGTGTGTGTGTGTGATCGCAAGCGTTCAAGTCACTTCACCATTTTCAATATCTCTGCACATTTAAAACACAGAAAATTATAAATGAGATAACAAATTATGGAAGCCTTGGGAAATTTTGGGGATTCTCACTACCATTTGTTTCACCCTCTAGGAGAAGCCTACATGAGAATGAGCCGGCTGCCAGAAGCAGAGCACTGGTATGTGGAGTCACTGCGATCCAAGAGCGACCACATCCCAGCCCATCTCACATATGGAAAACTGCTGGCTCTGACGGTGAGTTTGTCAGCACCTCCTGGGAACTGGTCTCAGGCCCTTCCAGTAGGTTAGGTAAAGGTATGGGAAGGCTTTGGCCTGAAAATTGCTTATTACCTTATTTGTCACACTGTTTCAGTCATTCCGTTTAATTAAGGACTTCAACAGCATTGGGGGGTTTTTTTTGTGAGACATTGCATCTATTCTTGAAGTATTGCTAACTCTGTGCTGGAAGAAAACAGTTACAATAGCACAGGAACTTTGTAATACACAATAAATTGTTCTCTGGTTGATAAAGCCTTTATTATAAGTACTTTGGATCACAAGTAATGATCTTAATTCAATAAGATATTTGGTGTTTGACTCAGGGTTGTTGGAGCAGCCTATGGCTGGATGTCTCCTATACTTTGTGAATAATGTCTCATGGTTTGAATTTACACTTCTTTAGGAGTATCTTTTTGAGCATATGAAAGGAACTACTCAACTACTAAGAGCTAGTTCTAAAAAATCAGAAGAGTTGGACTTTTTTATTTCTGTATAATTTACTAGACTTTTGAGTGTAGATGTGCTTGTAGCTTCAGCTAAACTAGCCCCATATGATAGTTATAGCAGAGTGCCAGTCCCTCCTTGATTTTCACACATTTTGAAGATGAAAATGGATTTCTATTTTATTAGCTCAAAAAATTCCTTTTTAAAACTGCCTTTCATTTGTTTTCAATTTCTGGTTCCCATTTTTCTGACCAATATCCTATTTCATTTTTATCTATTCTACCTTTGCTTTCATTGTTCACATTAGTGGGTTCATATTTGCTTTCTGTGTTCTACTAATACACCTCTGTATGGCTTTTCAGTCCTTGTGCCTCAGTATGAATATTCTTCAACTGAAAGTTCCTCAACTTTTCACCTGGGGATAATCTTTTTCTATGACCTTGATTGTGCTGTCCTGTCTTCAAGCCAAAAATGTCTTTTTACACAAGGTAGATATCCAGTGGAAAACAATGGCTCATAATTAATTTTAGCAGATCCACTACTGCTAAAAGTATCTGAATTTGGAAAGGGGGGAGGAATTAGAATAGAAGTTTTCTGTGTGAATAACAGGTGACAGCCTAGTTAGAAAGACTTAAAAATTGGTCAGTTATCATGTAATATTAAATACAGAGTTTGATTACAAGCTCCCTGGATGGGAATTTTTTAGCTTGTAATGGAGGTCAAGATGGTAGTGTTATATCCCCACTGCCTCTCAGTTCCAGATCCTGGAAAGGCTTTTGTTTTGGTGCAATTTTCAGTTACAGTTAAAACTGCTAGGATATTGACAAATGTATGCACCCACTGATTACTTTCTTCTGGAATAGAACTGCAAGTAGGTTGTACAGGAAAATTTCCAATTTTACATTGCTTTTCTAGCAGATATCTCTATATCTAGCACCTAAGAATAATAGGAGAAAGTCAATGTTTTTGGTTTCTTCTTAGCAGATCTTTGACACAAAAGTGCTAATTTATTGGAATTGCTGTGGGGAAGTGTTGTGGTTTAGGAATGGTATTTCCCAATTTAGTGTTCCCACTGTAACAGTCCAAACCACATGCTGCTCACTCACTACTCCCTTTCCCTCCTCCTGCAGCAGGCTGGAGAGGAAAACTGGAGGCAAAAAAGGTAAAGATCACTGGTTGAAATAAGAACAATTTAGTGCAAAGAGTAAAATAATAAATAACAGTAAAATAAAACAAGAAAACAAATAGTAAGAGTAGCAACATTAATAACTGAGTGTGCAAGAGAGGCGAATGATTCACATGGGAATGCTCACCAGGCAGAAACCCCCAACAATACCTGACTGCACTGCCATGCTCCGTGATCCAGAAGTGACCCCTTTCCCCCTTCCCTGGACAGGGAGGTGGCATAGAATAGCTTCTGGGTCCTGGCCATGCCCCTCCCGCCTACTGCAAAAATTAACCCTGTGCTGGCCAGAATCAGGACAGGAAGTAAAGAGTTTTCTTAATTAAAATCCAAATATCTTTATTTTCTTCTTTTCTTTTTTCTATTCCACACACACACCTCTACCCCAGTACTCCTCTGGTTAATTTTCTGAACTGCTGACTGTGTGAAATATGAGGTCTGCTAGGGAAAGTATTGCAGTTCTGGGAAACAAAGTCTCCCAGTTTTCTTCAAAATAACAAAATCCCCAAATCCCAGAACTGTACAAATATTGTGAGACACTAATTTTATTTTTTTTTCTTTTGTCTCCTCATTATGAAAGAGCAGATATAGGATTAAACATTAGTGTTCTTATCCCAGCTTTTGGAAGGAAGCAATGAAAAACATACGCAAGTCCTTATAGTGGAATTGAGCTGTTTATTTTTCTCTGGGGATCTAAATGGAAGATATGTGTGGGGTGGATTGTGCCTTGAACATCTGAGCTGTGTTTGTGGAAGAATGTGTCTCCTCAAGGAAAAGAGCTGTATACACCTTAGAACACTGAATACTGCACTGTGATAGGCAATAAAATACCTTTCCTTTCTCAACACGCATTTGCTTTTCCATACTTGCTCTGAGCCGTAATTGTAGTCTACTCTCCTCACATTTGTTTGTTATTATCTCTTGACACTTTTTTCTTCATTACTGTTGCTTCTTTTCATATTCATGGCAATACCTACAGATAGGGTTGATGTCCGTTCTTCTGACAGCACCATAAGCTGAAAAGATGGTGCTGATGTCCTGTTAACTTGTAGGACATCATAAACATATAGCAAGGAACATGCTGATGACAAAGTATTTAGAGATAGCAAAACATTTTTCAGGTAGTTACTCCGTTCTTGAAAGATAAAGTTCCTTTATCTTTGATCTATTGAAAATTGGCATTTATTCCAATTAGTTCTTTCAGCTACAAGTCTGAAAAAATATTCCACAGGAAAATGGATGATGAAGAGGTTTGGTGGTAAAATACGGATTTTTGTCTCCATGTTGGTCACTTAATCAGTTTTGCAGTCTACTGTCTGCTCACTGATTCACAAAATGAATTTTTTCTAATTTCTGGTATACTGATCTGTCCTAGTGTTAGTTCCCATCACAAATATATGATTGCTGTAACTGTCATGCTTCCTGGAAGTCTCCATAGGCTTCCTTGGGATTCAGATGAGAGCTGCTCCCTTTGGTATAATTATTTCATCCCAATCCAAACTTCAATTACCACTGTGATTTATTTTTCTGTTACACTTTGCTACCTGGGCTCCTGATCATTTTCTCACAGCCTGTAAATTTCGGAGAGAGAAAAGCCTACTTCACTTAGTTTTTGGATGTTAAAGGAGAGATGTTTTAGAGGCTTCCTTGCCCTCTTCTGTTGGAATCAAACCTTCAAACTTTTTACAAACCTGTTTCTGAACATAGGTGCTGAGACGAAACTGTTGATAACACTTCTCTGTGTCTCTTTTCTAGGAGAGAAATGTGAGATGGTTGATGAAGTGAAGGGTGGATGTAGGTGCTAATATAGATAGAAAATTTTTCTGTCAGTGAAACTGAGGGGGGTAAGGGAGGAGAGGAGGTAATTTCCAGACAAGTTCCTAAGTTCCAGCCAAAGGCAATTCTAATATAAAAGCCCCTAGCAGTAAAGTCAGACCTGTAAAGTTCACAAATTCAGCTGTTTTACTTCCTGACTTTAATTCCAATGAAGTGGCTTAATTTTAACCCCAGTTTTTCTGCTTCCTCAAGTCTGTTGCCAGTATTAATGCTTACTAAAAGCAGCATGACATAGAAACATAGAATCATTTAGGTTGAAAAAGGTACAAGTAATGCCAGATGGACTTAGGCATGCTGCTGTATATGCAGGAAAAACCAGACCAACTTAAGAGTTCCAGAGGAATAGCTAATGAATTTACAGTCTTGTTACCTAATATCGTAAGTCACAAGAATTTCCTAACTCCTGTATTAGTTCATGTTATATGTTCGTATCTAAGAATTACAGCTCACTAAGCTACAATTTTCTTGAAAATGTGTTAGGACAGCATAATTTAGTGGTTGAAAGTCATGATTGGTAGCTCAGTTAGTAGAATAATTGGAAAATAGCCAGTTGTCTGGGGCTTAGGTTTGTGCTTTTTTTATTTTTTTGAAACAACACGTAGCTGTTTAGAACTGTAGTGCTTTAGCATTATGTGCTTTTCATACCTTTAACTTGCTAAGCTGCTTAAATTACTTGAGGAATTTATTTGTCAGTGTGACATGTTAGTTGACCTAGCCAATCTTCTGGTAGCTTCATACCGCAGCATCTAAGCCTCATCCCTTGCTTAGGTAATTTATTTCTATATCACAAAGAAAAGCATAATTTTTTTTAAAGGGTTTAAAATTGCAAGGCTCCCAGCTTTAGGATGAAAATGAGTCTGTCAAAAATGACAGTGCCAGGTGATGCCTTCAGCATGTGCTGTAATTCATTTTCCATTATATGAGCAGACCTTCTAGAAGAGAAGGCATTGGCTGTCATGCTAAAAAAGATCATTTACAAGTAAGGCTTTTAATTTTTTTTCCTCCCCTCACTTTAGTAGTTTTAAAGAGAAGACAAAGAAACCCTCCCTCCCAGTGTCTGGCCTCTCAGCCATCAGTCAGTGGTTGGTTGTTATAGTAGCACGCTAGTCTGAGAAGCTTTATTTCAATTATAAATAAATGTTTTGAAGTTTTGTTTTATCTGTTTTGAGTGAACTTGAGCCCACAAACCACCCTGCATAGCTTGCAGTAGTGGCTGTAATTGCTAAAGTACTTAGGGACAGCCTCATATTGTAACATTTAGTGTGTTGCATCTAGGAATTACAGGCTTTGCTATATTTCTCTGGAAAAAATTGCACAGTGTTTTCTTGCATTTTACATGGCACCACACAGTGCTGTTAATCTCCTATTTTTTACTGGCTTGGAAAATCACCCAAAGTGCTGTAAGAAAAATTTACTTTGCCTTGTAAAATTTCTGTGCTGGAGCTCCAAACTATTAAATTCAGTAATAATCATCCTAGAAGATTCCCTATAATAGAAAATGTTTTATTTTAAAATGTTTTCTTCAAAAGGGGATTGGGAAAAAGCAGTCATAGACGTGATAGAGACGGGCAGTGTTTTGGATTAATATAAAAGTAACAGGATTGTGACATTCGAGTATTAACATTGAAGTTTAATACTTTTCTTAAGTTTTGAAATAATTCCTCCTCAGTGAGTGACCATATTTTTGCCTGCAGTTGTTTGTTGCTTATGTTTCTGACAAACAGAAGGCCAGAGAGGCTGCTGTTAAATACCCTACTGTATTCAGTAATTCGTGTAGTCCTTGACTATCATCTCAAAATAAATATAAATAAATGACAATGTATAAATAAATGGAAGATAGGAAAAACAGAAAAGATTTGGACAGCAGGGGAAAAGGAATGAATAGACTAATTCAACATTTACTATTTGTGTAATTACTTGCTGCTGGTGTTTCAGCACAGAAAGGAAATTTGCATTTCTGTTGGAAAAATCTGTCATATTGTCATCTTTAATGTCACTGGTTGATTGCTACTTTTTTTCCTGTCTCTCTAGATTTACACAAATTGGAAGGAAGCAGGAATGAGGGAGAACAGTCATGATGTCAAAAGAATCGTGACTGTTTTTAAGACATAGCAATTGAAATGCTCTATGTTAAATCTAGGTATGATTTTCTAGAACAGTTTCTATCTTCTTTTAGTAATCAACTCGTTTAAAACAAACAAAAATATTTTTAGTAATACTTAGGGGAATGATAAATGCCTACACATAGAGAAATCTTTAATTAGTGAAAAGGCATTTTCTGAACAGGTCACTTAGATCAGCAAAGCTGTTAGGTATTTTGTTTTGGGAAACTATATCCCTTGGCTGTTAGTACTGCTTCTAGGAAGGGTTTTTTTAATGAAAATTGGATATTTCAGTTAAACTCACATCATGACAATATAAAAATTACTTCGAATCCCTGAGAATGCCCTCCTTAAGAAACGGAGTGAAGCCAAGCAATAGCCACTACTGCTTTTCCGTCTTGTGTTCAGTCTGTCTTTGGAGCCTGGTGCAGACCCTATGAGCTTTCTTGCCACTTGAAATCTCTTGAGGGTTAAAACTGATCCAAGCACAAGTTTGTATTTAGTTCTGAGTTTGCAAAATGTGATTTGTTTTCATTTTTGTTTCCAGCTTACAGGCAATTCACTTGTAGGGGGTAGGAGGAATGGGTTTCCCTCTTCAGTGTGGAAAATCACATTTATTGACTTCAGAACTATGAGCCCTATTTTTTTAAGGTTTGGTTATCTGGTATATCTGGAGCTTTAACACCTCCAATCTGAATGACAGGATTTCCGAACTACAGAAATCTCAATCGCTGACATCTATTGAGCTTGTATTTCTTCAGATGCTGGCTGCGTGCCAGAAGTATTGCATCCATAGCTATCCTTTTCAGTCCCCTTAGGACATGTGTTTGGCTGCATGCCAGTTGTAATAGAATTAATTGTAAAACAGAGTATTTTCATTTAAATATAGCATATCTGTCTAGTTCATAAATGACTCTGGAACAGGTATTTAGGCACATAACCCCTCACAAACCTCCTTTAGGGATCTCATCTTCTGTATTGTGTTTGTAGCTTCCTGTACACAGGAAAGGGGGAGCCCTAAACTCGCTTTACTGAACATAAATTTAAAGCTTGTTATAGAGAGCATCGCTGACACAGGATGAACTACTTTCATGAAAGAGTCACAGGCTGCTTTGGGTTGGAAGCAACCTTAAAGATCATCTAGTTCTAACCCACCAAAAGAGAGCTCTTTTTTGTTTTATTACATGGTTGAATATAGCTGCCATAATTACTCTGTGTGTAGTAATTTTGTCAGTAATCATGGAAAAATAGGCCAAATTTAGCTTAGAAGAAGTTCATAAGACTTGGTGAGAACAGCATGTGAAGGTAGTGAATTTACATTCTACTGACTGGCCAGCGAAATAGGAATAGATACTAATACATTTCTTTATCAGAAAATATAAGATGTGGTTTAAGACTGAATAGAAAAGAAGGGGACTAACCTGGAAATTCACTCCACATTTCATGACATATTCTTGATACAAAATGATCTAAAGCTTAATGACCAAGGTGAACACTTCAGTATGGGTCTAGACAGTAAATAAATCACAAGGTGTAGAAGGAAATCTGTTCTTTAAAATTTTACTTAAGACTGTACACAATATTTCTTGGTTCCAACAGTGATGTAATGAGGTAAATTCCTTCTAAACTTAGTTACCCCAAAAAAAAGACTAAAAAGTAGATATATCATTAAAATACCCAACCAAAACCAAAAAATCCCCACCACAAACAAACAGAACAACCAAAAAAACAAGTCCAAGGGGGAAAAAAAATCCTGTGCCTAAATTTCTTTTTTATACTATTTTGAATGCTTTAATAGAACAAGAATGGATTTTTTTGATAGGAGAGACATAAAAGAAGAAAATGGATGTCAAATAGCTTTAATATATTATTAATTTGATACATAATACTTGAAGAAAATATCACTTCAGTAGTCTACCAATGATGTCCCAAAGCCAGTAAAGTTGTGAGCTGTGCTTTAAATTTCTAAATCTGTATGTCAGTTTATATGCAGTGGTGTCACATTCAAAAATGCTTAAGCTCCAGTGGTTTCCCACCAAAGTCAATGGGCACTGCTTCAGTCTCAACTCACTGTTTATCCTGCCTTTAATTATCCCTGTAGATGTAGACTCAAGAACACAGTTGATGTTACTACTCTCTAAATTAACCTTGGCTCATAGAAAAATTACACTGACTTCAGCAGAATCTCAGGAAAACTAGTAGATGGATTTTTGCTCGACAAAAACCCACATGTGGTTGAAGGAGGACTAATGTGATATATTAAGATGAAAATGAACCACTTAAGGTGCAAATAGAGGATTAAACTAAAACAAGAGATTGCATTTTGTTGCTTAGGTCCAAAAGCAATGTACTGGATTATGCAAGCAGTATGCAATGTACTGGATTATGCATAGACTCTTGTGCATGTGAGGACCCTGGTCCAGTGAAATAACTGAGAAGGAGAATGTCAGTCATGACTTCAGTGACAAGGTTATGTGGCTGTGTCACACTGGACAATAATGAGAAAGTTGCCTCACATTTATTATAAAGTAAAGTTTAGTATATGGTGAATTATTGTGAATTGGTAGATAAAGATTTACAGCATAATTTCCTCCAGACTAATTCATTTCATGCTCCCATACACTGAGATGGCTTCCCTGCCATGTCTGGTTGTTTTTATTTTATTTTATTAAAGATGAGATGGAAAGGCAAGATTTATCTCCTTAATGCACAGGAAGTATAGAAACTGAGATAAATTTTTGATCTTTGATGTTAATAATCCAAGTCCTGTATATTTCAGTTGGACTAGCACTTCACATACAAATTATGGTACAAGATATTTACATTGTAATTCAGAGTGAAGGGGGAAGAGTTGTAGAAATAACAGCAAAATGAAGGAAAAAGAAGAATCCTTTTAGCTACTGAATACTAGATATTAAAGTTGTTTCTGAGCTATTAATATTTAGAGCAGGGGTGGGGAGCTTGCTTATGTCAATGACATCATTGTAAGATGCAACTTTATAGTTCCTGTTTCCTTAGTCCAGCTAAGCTTTTGAAGAATTTATTACTAATTTACTCAGTATCACACCATTTAAACTGTGTTTTGCCTCACAACTTTCGTAAGGCAAAAGGAACTAGTTATGAAACAGATATGCAGGTCTGCAATAACTTAAAGAAACACAGAAAGAAAATCACAGGTTCAGTTCAGACTTTTTTACTATCTTTGAATAGCCTGTCTGTGACTTTAAAATGTCCTAGAGAGGAAGAAGAAAACATGTAAAGTAATCTCTTTTTTTTTTTTCTGTAGTCAGTGTGCACATTTTGATCAAACTTCGATTAAGAAATCTTTTCGTAATTCAATTAATTTTATTAAAAATGTGAATGCTTGCCAAAAAAAAAAAAGAAGAACAGATGTGGAGGATGGGAGAATGACAGTCAACTGCATTTGTGGGATAAATTAAGTTCCTTGCAAGTTCTGTGCAATCACATTATTACCAGTTAAAGTTTGTAAAACGATATTGAAGAATGAAGTCTCTGTCCTGCTGGTGAAACCTTCGTAAGCTTTGAAGAATGATGAATATTTATGACATATAAATTTGGTTCAAATTACAGAGACCACCTGATTTGTTGAACCACCTTACTGGTTGCCACTGTGTCATCACAGTTTCCACAAGAGGGTTATTCAGAGCTGCTCAGCTGTATTAGTCTTTTCCAGTTTTACTAGCATCTCAGGGTCCCTGGGCCTCCAGCAGCCTGAAGTACAACAGCTGCCTCAACATGAATTTGGCACAGTTTACCAGAAAAGTAAGGAAAAAAAAATGGGGTAGATATTGAAATGCTAATTTTGTCCTCAGTTTTTTAATATTTTAAGGATAAATAGAGTCTTTTACTAATGTATCAGCTGCCCTTAGCTGGCTTTCTTTCATTTGTTATGGTGATCATAACAGTCATTTGCAGGAAAGCCCAGTTAAGCAATATGTCTGACCATATTAGTGAGCACAGATACATTGTTCTGGTCTCTAGGGAAGAAGTAACCAACAAAACAGAAAAATTCTTGCCATCAACTGCAAAGAACTGGTCTTAAAAATCAAGCCCCTGAAATAATATTTAAACAATTAACTGTTTGGCTTCCAAAACTGCAAGCACCCGGCCATTCTGATTTGAAGTTTGCATGATTTGTGGAGAGTGAGGTATTTCTGAAAACCAGGACAACTTGTGTGTTAGGTTATAAGAGCCCTGTGTTATTTACCTGCACTTTTTAAACTTCTTTTGCTTTTAAATTCACTGGTATTGCTGGAAGATGGTATTATTGGGCAATTCATCTTTATTTGGGCATGAGACAGGGGAGAGGGGGACTGAAGTTTTCTTTATTAATGGAAAACTCTTGAAAGTTTGTCCTCATTACATGCTTTAGGTCCAGATCCAGTAAGGCAAATAACAGCCCAGTCTTCTAAATCGATTATTAAAGTCATCATCATGCTTAATTTCTTTTGCTCGGCAAGGAGATTGACATTCATTGTTTTAGATTCTGTCTTGTTAGTCTCTGCACTGAAGAGCCATAAATATGCCGGTGCATCTGTGCAGAGGATCTCCATTAGGGCTTGGGCTAGGACCACCCACTCATTTCTCCTGAGCAGACCAGTAGCTGTCGTATAGCACCTTTTCATTAGCTACTGACCTGGACTGATTGTAAACTGGTGACCAAGAGGTGAAAGGTATTTTGTATCCCATTATTAATCCTCAGAGCTGTCAAGTCTTTTCATTAAAATTTATGAATAACTTCTTTATCCTTCCAGTGTCTGCTATCATGCAGTTGTAAACTTACAATTTTTTGCTTTGTAAAATTGCCAAAGCATGTCGTTGTGCATATATGACTGCAAACCCTGCTGCTAGAAACTGGGCGGTTTCCAGTGACTCTCAATGCCTGCATTTGTATGGGGTCAATACACGTAACAGTGAGCATGCACACCAAATGCTTTCCTGCCCCAAATCAGTATTTTTCAGTTGTTTGAACAATTATTTGGATTTTTTTTAAAAGTTATAATTTTATTCCCTTATGCCATGTGTTTATTTAACACTGAGAACATACCATGGAAAAGGGACAATGACAGGATTGCTGTCAAGTTAACTACACAGTGTGTGCATTCTGTTGGGTAGTTAAGGTGTACATTGAATAGGGGGAAAAAGTTGATAAACACTAAGTTTTAATTGTGAAATAGTCTGATTCTATCAAGTGGTTGGATTTTACATAATCAGACACAAAAAATAATGTATATTAAATCTATGCTGAGATACTGACATTTTAGCAGTAGACTGCATTAAAGAGTACATTTTAGTTGATGCGATGCCAGGTTCCTCACAATGCCAATCTGCAAGAGAACACTTCTTATTTTTTTAATTTTTGACAAATGTGGATAGATTAAAATGATGGCAAACATGAACAAATAGAGCTTTGCTAGTCATTTTTAATCAGATAACTTTGTCTTGGGTAATATAATAAAAGATTTTTCTCCGCTCTATCTGTGAAATGCCCATTTGAACCTGTAAATAGCACAGTTCCTTTGATGTTATGTAGGCTGGCACCTGTCATCATTGTGTATTTCAGGTCTCCTGACTGGCCTGAACTTGAGTGCAGTATACCATTTGGAAAGTGCCAAAAAGAGTAGAGCAGTCATGTATTTTTGGTGATTCCAATAAATAAAAATTAATCATGTTTGACAAATGTTTGCGGCCTTATAGTTCTGTAGGTAGAAGCTAAAATTTTGTGACTGTATTCAATGAACTGTCCCTTTATGTCTAGAAATAGACATAGAGTGCAACCAGCTAGAACTAATTATGTTAGTCTGTTAAAAAAGGCAATTATGCAAAATCTGTAGATATTCATTCTGTCAGTACTAATGATACATATGCTTAGTGCCTCTCGTCTTGAAGCCTCAATGCTAGACTTCGATAAAACATTGTAACTTTTGCCAGACCAAAATTGCCAACCTAGGAGTTAAAGGTGCAAAATTTAGTGTTTGATTATCACCTTCCCCTGCCAATTGTTTTAATTTGAATAGTTATTTTATAATGATGCAAATTTACATAGTGTTTTCAATTGATGATTATTTTTTTCTTCACTTTTTGTTCTCAACTTTTTGTTCTCAACCATAGTTGTTTGCTATTAAAAAAAAAAAAGCGTGTTTAATATATATATGTGTTTGTGTCTTTACTGCACCAGCAGAACAGGAAAAATCAGTCTGGGATGTGTGTCTTGTTGTTTTTTGTTTTGGGCTTTTTGTTTGAGGGTTTGTTGTTTTGGTGTTTGTTGTTTTTATAAAGCAGGGATGAGCCACTGCAGTATAAGCTCATGTACTCTATCACGTAGTTGCACCATTTGGTTGATAGGAACCTAGTGCTATGTGGATTTGGCTTTAAGGAATATGGGTTTACCAAAAAATGCTTACTAAATAATAAGGCTAAATTCTTACCTCCAATGAACATTCGTTTTGTGAAACTGGAATATTGTAAATGTTAAGCCTGCTTGTATCTCTGCCAGGAGAATCTCTTGAAATATGGCCTCTGTGTTGGTTTTGGTGGAACCTGGTCTTCATATTGTTCTTGGTGTGCTGCACAACTTCTTTCTCTCTATTTTTTGTCTCTGAGACCCCTGGGGAAATACTGAGAATCTGAAGCAGCTGTAATCATGAACAGACCTCGTTATTATTCCTATGTTAACTTGTGGGATAGTGCAGGATGTATGCCATGTCTGTTTCCAAACCACAAAACTTGAGAAAGCCTATATGGCTGTATCTGTGAAATAACACTCAAGGCAACTTGAGTCGAGAGGTGCAGACCACAATGGCTTTCTTCCACAGGGGTTAAGCTTAACTGTTCTTTATTCTGGAGGCCTTCTATTTTATAACACAAATCACGGCAGCTAATTTCGTTGGGATAGGAATAAACAGGTCACAGGTGTCTTACTGAATATGTGAGGGTGATTTGTGTTTGAGTATCAGACTAGACTAATCCAATATCCCTGTTTTTTCAAGAATAATGACCACTAATGGATCTGGCCTGGCACTTGTATACCACAATGCAACTGTAGTGATTGGTGATTCCAGTGACGAGGAAATCTGTGTCTTAGAAAATGTCTATTCTTTTTACCATCATTTCTCTTGGGCTTTTGTTTTGTTGTTTTTGGGTTTTTTTCCCCTGACCATTTTTCCATACCCTTGACCATTGTCTTTAAAAATTACCATTTCTATTACAGTTGTTTTGTGGTTGTCAGAATCGATTTCTGATGAAATCTTACTTCCCACATTAAAATCAGAAGTACATATTTTTTTACTTTCAACATTAAACCCCAAAGTATTTTCTATTTATGTACCTTCATGTGTGGTAACTTTGCCTTTAGCTGTGTATATAGTGTTATTTAGGACATGAGGAAAAGAAATGAAGCTGCATCAGGGCAAGTTCAGAACGGACATTAGGAAAAGGTTCTTCACTGAGAAGGTGACTGGTCACTGGACCAGGCTCTGCAGGGAAGTGGTTACAGCACCCAGCCTGTCAGAGCTCAAGGGGTATATGGACAACACTCTTAGTCACATGGTTTCAGGTAGTCCTGTGAGGAGCAGGGAGTTGGACTTAATGATCTTTATGGGTCCCTTCCAACTTGAGAACTTTTATGATTCTGTGATTTCATAGAACCATAACGTGCTATCCTCCCACCTCCCCCCCCCCAGTTTTTTTTTAAGAGCATAACTAAAGGTCTGTCCTACTTTCCCTTCTGATTTTAGCTTGGGTGAGTGTAATGCTTGTCCAGAAAAGTGGCATGGAGCTGATGTTCACCCAAAGCCCTTTACAATACTTTTTGCAATACATTTCTACCACTTCCTTACTTCTTGGACATTGATGATGTTGGACACATTTCTTCCTCAGTCTGGAGATCTGCAGCATAAAGTAGCTGACCACAAAACTTACTGTAACACTTAAACATTCATATTTATTTAGGTTAAGTCTAGTGATAGTACTAGTTGTTTTTCTCTAGTGCCTGGAATTTGGAAATTTTAACTGTACGTGATTGCTCCATGGTGACACACTGTTAAAATAATTTCCCCTCACCTTTTTTTTTAGGGACGCAAGAGTGAGGCAGAGAAGTACTTCATGAAGGCTATTCAGCTGGATCCTACCAAAGGAAACTGCTACATGCATTATGGTACGTTTCAGATAGATAGGATTTCCACACATATTCCAGGCTTGCTGTTAATCTCTCCAAGTGATTAAAGATTTGAAAAGTTCTACTGGCTTAATACCTTCTTTAAAAGGAAAGAAACTAATCTATCATATATAGCTGCTTTTCAATTTTTTAATCATTGTAGAGGGAGAGGTGATGAATGTCATATTTTGCATAGCTTTCCTCCTGTGAGAGGAATTTCAGTATTGCTGCATCTCTGGGAAAGAACAAAAGTGACTATTGCCATATGTCAAAGTTTCATGGCCTGGAATATTATTGCTAACAGTTTTGGCCTGACTTCACTGGTTGCCAGTGGGTGGGCAACCAGAACTTTTACTTTAGTGTGCTTGAGTTCTGTATACTGAAGTGTCTTATCGGCCTTTCATCTACCTCCTTCCGAGCACCTTCTTGGCTTGAAATGCCTAAGTATTACAAAAGATTTTGACAAGTTGGCTACATCCTTCCTACTAAGCCATGCATGTGCATAAAGCACACAGTTAATTTGAAGGTATCTTTGTAACTTTGGATTGTTTTTGCTGGATGTGCAAAAAATATTTCCAGATGTGTTTAGTCTCAAGGAATTAAAATTATTTATCTTTATGGACAAATTCTTACTGTATTTTAAAGCTGATAATGGACAAATTTTAAAATGCAAGCTATGTTGTGCCAGTTGGAACATATAGAAAGTAATAAGTTTCATCTTAGTTTAGGAAGAAGGTAGGGAACCACAAGCACGCTATATATATATATATATCTGTCTTTGTATATTGTTTTAATTTCCTCTTTTCCTTTCCACTGGTAAAATAAATAAAAATGAGTGGGCAAAACGGAAAATTTCATCTCATAATAACCATGTTTTTACTCTGTGATATCTTTGTCTGACTTGCTCACATGTTGTATTTCTGTTTGGTCCTGTGCAGTGTAAAATTCTGTATGTTAGATTCCCAGAATCAAACTTTGGACTTAGAACACGTCATTGTATTTAAATTAATGTAGCCCAGTGTTGCATTATTTTGCATTATGAAACATTGCAGTTCATGACCTTGTCTTCTATTTATGCCTGTACAGGTAAATATGATAGAGATATTTGTGCACATAAGCCCCATTATTTCAATTAGATTTAAGTATAGTGTATATCTCCAGACACAGAGGAAAAGTTACAGCTGATTGTTTCTTGAAATCCTATTCAAGCCCCTTCCAGCCTTTGTTATTAAAAAGTCTGTCCGTAGTTATTAGGAAATCTTTGCATACAAAGTCAGTGGTAGGTCTCAACAATCCATCTCAGCAAATGACATTGAGTGTATTTTATTACAGGTCTAGAATTTCTTTTCTCTTTCTCTCATTATTTTATCAGCTTTCTTTCCTTTCCTGCAATATTCCTCCTGTCTCATTTTCAAGTACCCTATAAACTAAAAGCATGATTATTAAAACCATCATTCATGTCTGATATATTGACTTCTTCATTAGCAGATTACAATATTAAAGTGGTGTGTTTTTTCTTAATTAAGATTATTCCCTAAAAACATTAGCAAACTTTTCCTTTATTGTGTCCCAGATTCAAAAAGTGTGTTCTGTCATTGTGCAGAGGTCTTTATTGCAACACAAGTGAGGTTTTACTCAACAGGCTAGGACTGAAGGGCAAAATTTAGTCAGTGTCTGGAATAACAGCATAGTAAAATGGGATGCTGAAGGACAATAGACACAAGAAGGTTCTCTTTAACTGTCACTAGGTCTCTTTCATGGAGCATTATACCCAGAGAGCTCGTCTGAATGCATGTGAAACCTTTTCATTGTATAACTTCTGATCAGCTCACCAATTCAGTGGTGTTATTCTATGTTTACATCAAAGTAGCTATGGGAAAGCTATGGTCTACTTCTGCTTAGCTCATGTGTCTGTGTAGTACAGCTGTTCTCAAATCCTTGTCACTTTGGGCACAGGACTTTGTAAAATTTGAAATAAATTATCCTTGCTTTTTCTTTCTTTCCTCTTTTCTTTCTTTCCTCTTTTCTTTTTTCTTTTCTTTTCTTTTCTTTTCTTTTCTTTTCTTTTCTTTTCTTTTCTTTTCTTTTCTTTTCTTTTCTTTTCTTTTCTTTTCTTTTCTTTTCTTTTCTTTTCTTTTCTTTTCTTTTCTTTTCTTTTCTTTTCTTTTCTTTTCTTTTCTTTTCTTTTCTTTTCTTTTCTTTTCTTTTCTTTTCTTTTCTTTTCTTTTCTTTTCTTTTCTTTTCTTTTTTTTCTCTACTCTTTCCCCTTTCCCCTTTCCCCTTTTCCTTTCCCTTCCCTTTCCCTTCCTTTTCCCTTCCACCTATTTCTTGAATTAATGAGGATTGTGTACTGTGTGTTACCAGGGGCATTCCAAATATTCCATTGGAATCCCTAGTGAACACTTTAGGCTTTACCCCTCCATCTCATTAATTTCTTCCAGCACCTTGTCACAGGTACATTCTATGTCCTATATGCCAAGAGTTTAATTATGGGGAAATACATCTGTATTTTGCATGTAAAACTTAGAAACTGGTTTTTTTCTCAGCATGAAGATGTTGGAAGAGAGAACATCATAGCTGGCATCAGTCCTAAAAAACCACATACCTCACAAAACAGCCAAATGAAGAGTGGTCAGTTGGGACATGACAGGGTGTTGATGGAGTAGCAGGAATAAATGGACTGAAGATTTTCTTCCAAGTGTGCATGGATTGCACACACTTATAATTTGTGCTTGCAGGTTATGCAGATGTTCTTTTTGACTTCTAACCTTTTGGAGGTTTTTTGGAGCTATGAGAAAAACCGTCAATATACTGAATCTTTTAGGAGGCTTACACTTGTATTATAATGTGCTTTAATTCAAGCTGTAAGCCAAAGCTATTTTTAGGTATGATTTGGTGGAGGAGGCAGCTTATTGAATCACATGAAAACTTGGAGGGAGGTGAACAGTTTCATGGTTGCTACTTGGATAATAACACCACAGTATGTTTCTGTGGTCAAGCTAGCATTATAATTAGTTTTGTATAGATACTTGGCTGACTTTGGGTTGAAGAGGTTTTAAGTTTGAAGCAGTGTTTCCCAGACTCATTAGGCTTGAAGATGTCTGAAGGGAGAAATAGTGGAAAAGCTGAAGAGATATAAATCCCTGTAGACTGCTGACATGATGCCACTTCATTGGACATAGGGGGAACTGGCTTTTACTCTTGTGACCTTTTTACTCATTACGTCTCAGACAGAAATGCAGGCAGCTGCTCACCTGACCATGTTTCTTTTGCCCTTCTTTCTTTTGCCCTTCTTTCCTTTCTACCTCTCATATACCGAGACATCTGAACATCTGAACTTGGTGCAAAACCGTTGTCTTGCAAATACGTGAGTGTTGATGAGTGATCTGGTACAAGCTGCTCGGGTACGCGGTACACTACCAAAAACACCTCACAGATGAAAGAGAAAATTCTTATGAATCGGGAAGAAGAAAAAGTGACCGAGGAAAGACTGCATAAACACCAATACTTCTTTTTTTTTACACAACATACAAGTTTTTGAGCTAAAACAGTGGAGGAAATTATTTTGGATACTGAGTTTTAATGCTTCTGTAAAGTTTGAGGCTTTTAATTGGATATTTTTAATACACAGTTTTTAAAGACTGCTTAAAGTGAACAGTTCAGACTGAAAGAGGTTGAACTTAATGTTTATTTATTTTTTTAGTTTCCATTTTTTTTCTCTGGGAAAGTTTTCTTCAAAATATCTTACCCACATCTTCTCAAGATACTGGCTGTTATGCATCCCACTTTACTCTGAACATTTAACTCAAGCAGGCCATTTTGAATCCTGCAAAGTCTTGGTCATGTCTGTCATCAACAGATTGATGACATAATTGAAGTGGTCTCCATTGCCCATTGATTCTTTCTGAGCTACTTGACCATTAAACGAATGGGATGAATCCAAGTGTCAGTCTGAGAAACCACAAAGAGGTGCCTATGAACTAAAGAAGTTAAAAGGAACTTTCTTCTAAATAGTTAAAGAGCATAATGCCATCTAAAGAGTCAGTACATCAAATTTTTAACAAATGTGCCCATAGGAATGTTCAGTCAGGTCAGACCAGTGCCCTTATGCCCCTGAGACTAGTTTTGGATATAGTATTGACCATTCACAAAGGAAGTAAAGGTCTTTATTTTTGTCTGCACTGAGCTTATCTTGAAGAAATTGAAGAAAGGCTATGTATAAAATTTGTCAGTGCACAGAGATGAGGTGAATTTCAAACAGTGACATACTTAAGTGCTTATCTGTTTGAAAAAAAGCAAAGGTTATTCAGTAAGTAGGATGCAGTGTAATTGAGTTTTTTGAAAGCTTTCTGTACTAGCTTTCCGTTAAACAAAAAACACCATGAATGTACAGTGATATTTGTTGTGCAAAGATTTTACCTCCAGAACTGTCTTATTTATAATTTGCTGTTTAAAAACAAAATTTAAAAAACAAAAAAACCAAAACCCAACCAAACAACCAAGAACAAAAAAAAACCAAACCAAAAAAACACTAAAGCAGACTTCATTTTACTTGTTTGCTAAAAATAGTTTTTGCCATGCTGCCTGTTAAAGTGCACGTAGTGGCTTCTCTCCAACATAATGAAAATGGAGTGGGGAATAAAAGAGAGAGAGAAAGAGGGAATGAGGTTTCAAGATAAATGTGTGTACAGAGGTCCCTTCTCCCTTATATTTGTAATGACTTAATTGGAATAGAAAACTCTAGAACCCAACAGGATGTTCAAGTTAACTCTGTTTTATTAATCACTGTTGAGACCTCCTTTTAAAATAGTTTCCTCTGAATAATACATTGTTTCTAATAACTCTAAATTGTTTAACGATTCCTTTTTCATTATAAAAATGGATTATTCTCATTATATTAATTATGCATTCACTTAATTTGGCAGTTCACATTGATCCTCTGCCTTTTTCAGTGCATTCCCAGTTAGAGATATAAAACAAGAAGAGATGTTCAGATTACATAAAACTGAAGTGTATTAGCTATATTCTCATTGAACAAAGAACAGATTAACATGTTTCCAAATATACTTTTTTTTACATTTTCTTTCACTTTTGAATTTGTGATAATTTAGGAGTTATTTTTATAATTTTTTTATATTATCTGTTTCTTTTTAAGACAGTTTAACGTGTTAACTGCTGGTTTTATTGTTTTTCAATTTCATCCTAATTGTTCTAATTGCTGTTTCTGCACAGGGCTCTTAGCCCTTTTTAATGCCTAGATTTTCACCTAAGTCTATGAGCACTTTGTATCTGTCTTAATCCCAAAGATGGCTGTTTTACACTCCTATGACTCAGCCTGAAAATGGATTAGAATTTCTATGGTTTGAGGACCAAAGTATATTTCATTGAAATATGATAGCAGTGAATTTTCAAGCACCAGTTTTTTCAGTCTTTAAGTCTTGGGCTTATACGTGTTAGTGAGTGTGGGAATTTTCATATATTTACAGATGTGAATTCAATTTTTTTCTTAGATGTTTCTTCTTAGACTGAGGTTCAATAAGATGAAGTACTGGGTCCTAGACTTCATTCACAACAACTCCAGGCAGTGCTACAGGCTGGGGGTAGAGTGGCTGGAAAGCGTCCCAAAGGAAAAGAGCCTGGGAGTGCTGGTCGACAGCAGCTGAACATGAGCCTGTGTGTGCCCAGGTGGCCAAGATTAGGCCAATGTCATGCTGGCCTGTATCAGAAATAATGTGGCTAGCAGGACCAGGGAGGTGATAGTCCACCTGTACTCAGCCCTGGTGAGGCCACACCTTGACTCCTGTGTCCAGTTCTGAGCCCCTCACTGTAAGAAAGACATTGAGGTGCTGGAGAGAGTCCAGGGAAGGGCAACAAGGCCAGTGAAAGGTTTGGAGCACAAGTCTGATGAGAAGCGGCTGAGAGAATTGGGGTTGTTTAGCCTGGAGAAAAGGAGGCTCAGAAGAAACCTCATCACTCTCTACAGCTGCCTGAAAGGAGGGAAGTTGTAGCCAGGTGTGGGCCAGTGTCTTCTCCCAGGCAACTGGTGGCAGGATAAGAGCACATAGCCTCAAGCTGAGCCAGGGGAGGTTCAGGCTGGACATCAGGAAGAATTTCTTCCCTGAAAGGGGTGTTAAGCATTGGAATGGGCTGCTCAGGGAGGAGGTGGAGCCACTGTCCCTGGAGATGTTCAAGAAATGACTGCTCATGACACTTGGTGCCATGATTTAATTGACATGGTGGTATTCAGTCAAAGGTTGGACTCAATGATCTTAAAGGTCTTTTCCAACCTAAATGACTCTTTATGCTGTATTTATAATATTTCCATGTAGTCACATTGTTGTCGGTGCTGGAGCTTTGTGGGTTTGCTCTTCATTGATGGAAAAGCAGCCTCAGAAAGCTTTATATTTCTTCCACATATTTAAGGAAAAGTTCCTATGAAGAAAAGAGTGTACTAATGAAAAACAGAATATCAATGTTGTATTTATAAGAAAGAGAAACATCAACCATGACCTGCAAATGAAATCTTACTAATTTCTTCAAGAGAGTTTTATGTTGATGGAAGAAATGTCACCCTAGTCCATAGCAAGGTCAATATTTACTTTTGTTAATGAAATGAATAAAACTTCACAAGCCGTAATTTCAATGAGTGAATTATCCAATTTCTGACTGACAGGTTAGCTAAAGGCAGTATATACCAAATGATAAATAAAACAGTGCATGGATCTGCTACATTGGGAACACCAGATGATACACAGTGATTTTGTAATTAAATTTGAAATTTTGAAATTAAATTCCTTGGTGAGATAGGGTTCAAAGTGAACCACATATAGTATGTCCATCACTAAGTCACTTTGCCAGCCTTCCCAATATGCAGTCATGAACCTTTCTGCCCATGAAAGAGGTTTTGCCACTTTAAATCTTTTGGAAATCCTAACATTAATATATAATGATTTTGTAGGGAAACTATAAACAAGTTTATGATACTCAAATAATACCTGTTCATAGAATGTATATGCTCTTTGGAGAAAGGGTCTCTCTGTCTTGAGCATACAGTGCCATCAAATCAGGGTCCTGACTTTGGTCTATGGCTTATACCCCCTCCTACAATATCAACGAACGTAATTCCAAGAAGACAGGATTCCTAGACCTGAAAAAGGAAGGAAATATAACTGTCTTGCAGAAAGAGTTCATTAAGTTTCTGACCTTTCTGCTCCCAGAACTCTCTCTAATAACTTTAAGAAAATGTTCAGCTACTATTAACCCAACAGTATTTCGTACTTCCAGACTGAAGCCAAAAACTATACCAGATGCTGAGCTATTCAGAACGATCTACCAATTTTAATTCCTTTTTTGCCACTCTCTAAGCTACTGCTATCACACAGCATTAAAGAAGATTATTACAGACCACTATAATAATATTTTTTCCAAACTCCCTTTAGAACCAATCACTCAAGTGGAATGCAGTGAAGTATTTCCAAACAAGCTAGGTCACTGACCTGAAATGCTATGGAATTTCCATGTTTCTGGCTCTTCCCTTGGGTTTAGCCTTAAATCTAATCCTTCTGACATCTCAAATACGTGGTTGACTCTGCTTCCTCAGCACAATATACTAGACTGCTCAAGAAATGTGATACAGATATTGCAGATCAGAGACAGGGTTAGAAATGTGTCTTTATGCTTCTTCCATATTGCCAAAATGTAGGGTTTCTACAGGGACTGAAAAAGCCTGTGGCATGAACAACACTGGAGGCTTCTTTGCTAATGGTCATATGTTTTGACCTATGAGTACTATCTCATGAGGATTTTTGTAGAGATAGAATGAAGCTGCTACAAAAGTGCAACTGGGTAGTTCTTTTTCATCCAAATTTCACATTTCCAAACCTTATACATCACCAGGTGTCTGGGAAATGATATAGAGTCCAGAATCTTCCTCAGTATTTGTAAATCATGAGATCCTCTGTAGTATATATTTTCATCATTAATCTTTTGGTTTGGTGAGAGCTTCCAGTGATCCAGATGCGGTCACAAGTTTAGTCATCAAGCCCAAAGGTTTGCTAGTTAATTTTTTCTCTCTTATCTCTGATCGTGCTCTGGATGACATCCAGTGGTATATTTAGCCCAACTGCAACAGATAAGTTTTTCAGACAAAGAAAAAGGCTAATAAAAAAAAGTCTTTCTTAAGCCAGTGCATATACTGACATTGCAGCACCCACTAGCTTGCTTAGTGTTTCTATATATTTTATTTGCATGGAATAATTTTCTCTGTGGGAACTAATTGAAGGGAGAAAGTCTCCAGAAGTCCTTCCAGCAAGAAACCAAGAGTACACCTTTAGATTAAGATGAAAGGGGATATAAGGAGCAGCAAAAACTGAAATGCTGCTACCATTTAGGTGATTGTTATATAAATTGCCTTTGTTTCTCCTATCACATCCTCCACATTCAGCAAGAAATTGTCTAAACAGGGCTGGAAAACCAGGATATTTAAGCAAACATTCCCTTGCTCTGGGAACTGCTCCTTCACAGGCAATGAATCTGTTTTGAAACTCCAAAAGGAAACAGTTACATTAGGTCATGTCTGTTGACTTTGCATCTTGCAACATTGATTCATCACCTGAAATGCTTTGGAAATCACCTTGCGGACAAGGTCTATCCTCATTTTTTCCACCTAATACAATTTAAATTTTCCATTTAGAAATCTCTGGTTGCATTAGCTCTTTAGCTCTGCATTGCCACAACAGAGCTGAAGTTGACAGTAACTTCAGTGATGGTTCGGCTCATGTCGCTGAGAATATAATTCAGTTCTCAAGACATGATCTTGCATCCTCGCTGTGCTTCAAAGACAAGATACAATGCATTGAGTCAGCCAGAATCCTCTCCCTCTTCTGTTTTCTGTTGAAATTTAAAATGCTTTGAAAGCACCAGCATATATATATTCAGCTTCAAATCCTCAATGATGAATGTGCTTAAAGAACTTCTAGTGAAATTTATGACAAACAGATTTTACAGCTGAGTCTTGATAGAGCCACTTTTCATGTTGTGGAAGTAAAAAACTCTTTTGAAGAGGATAAGAAGCAGAAGACTTGGTGAGATGCATATTAAAAGAAACAAATTCCCATTAGGGTGGCATTGGAAGTTTTTTTCATTATTATTCAGAAGGTAGTTTACTCAGTTTTGCTTGAATTACTAAAGATAATAGCACACAAGTATTAGTCGTTGCAATCTGAGTGAATAAAGAACCAGCAGCATTCTGAGAACATTTAAGATGTTCTTTTCCAAACCAACAGCAGCAAGATGAGCTAGTTCAGAAATCTACTCTGTTCTGGGACAAAGTACCTTTGTTTGTTTGCCAGTGAGTAAAAGAGAGAACATTTCAACTAAAGAAAAATAGGTGCAAATTGCACTTTTATCTAGTAAATTAAGCAAATCGCACTTTTATCTAGTAAAATAAAAGCTCACAGTGCCTGCAAGGAATAGTTAAGCCCACTCTAGAGGAACACACTAATGCCTTTGTGCTCTGAACATAAAAGATTTTTACACACAGACATATCCCAACCAAATAATACCTTTCTTGTTATGATAAAGCAGCAGAACTGCCAGTTCAGATGTATGGCTTTTAAATTGGTGGTGGTGTACGTCTTAACAAATGCTTTACAAATGTTCATGATCATTTTAGAGAGACAATTATACAGGAGAGAGAGCTGTATGCTTCCATTTCTGTGGAAAAATATTTTTTAAAAATTAACAAAAGATGAAAATAAATTGTTCTTTTTAATTGCTAGGAACTGGAAATTTTTTGTTTCTTTTTAAATCACATACATACTTACATCTTACTTTTCAGTAGATTGCATATATTGCCCCAAAATATTTTGGTCAAATATGGACTCAAACCCACTGTTGATTTGCAATGAAAAGTAAGTTTGAACAAGGCTGCAGGTACAGAATTCAAGAGCTTTAATGCTAGTTCTGATTCTTAGATAGTTCAGGGAAAAATGACTAAGAGAATTGTGAAGTATTGAATCAGTTCTCTGCTATCAAAGGTCTTTAAAAACTCCTGACTACACATTTACACTCACTCCTGTGCTGTCTAGGAAAAAAGGTGGAAAATTATATTAAAAAAGGCAACATTCCAGGCAAAGAACAGTGTTTCTGAAAGTCACATCTGAACCTGAAGTATGGATTTCCCACTTCCAGTTTAGAAGAAGAGTAATGAAAAATGTTCTTTCCTTGAAGTAGGAAAATGTGGTATTTGGAGCTTCAGGAAGGCTGTTTTCTCAAAAGCTGTTCTGATTCCAAAAAAAAATCAGGCTACCATAATTTATATTGTTGGCAAGAGCTGGAATCATGACACCTGCAATAAGTAAGCTCTCTATGTGATGTTGGGCAGTATCTCATAAATCATGAGGTTTGCCAGCTGCTTGTCAGAGAAGAAAATCCTACCTATAAATTTAGACCCACACAAGTGGTTCCTGGATCCAGGGGCTTGTGGATCATACCTTCTGATCCACCTCCAAGACCTTGCCAATATTACACCCTGCTAGTGGTCTTCTCTTGGGAAAACCTCTTTATGGCTTTGACAGGGAAATTTCGGAAGTCTGTTTTTTAACGAAGAAAGTGCAACAGTAAACTGCCAATCCAGTTCATTCTTGTATGAATTTAGTATATCAGATTAAAAGGAATAGCAGCTAATGTTTTCAAAACTGTCTGCTTAGGTGCTTTAAATTAAATTGAGATGTGTGAATAAAATTAGTCTGCCTTTCAGGAGAACTTGGCAAATCAATTTTCAACTGAAAGTTTCCACCTTGTACTGGGTCTGGCTGGGATAGTGTTAACTTTATAGCAGCCTGGATGATGGCTTGTTTTGGATTTGTGACTAAACCAGCCTTGATAACACACCAATATTTTGGCTGTTGCTGAACAGTGCTTGAGCCGTGTCAAGGCTTTCTCTTTTTGCGAGGGGACACAGCTTGGACAGCTGACCTGAGCTGGCCAAAGGGATAAATATAACAGTCCATATAACATCATATTCAGCAATTAAAACTGGGGTAGAGCAAGGAGAAGGGGTTTGGCTTCTGAGGTGGCTCTTCATTTGGAGACTGGCTCCGCATCAGTCTACATGTGAGAAGTGGTGAGCGATTTCCTTCACTTTGCTGTTTTCTGTTTTAGATTTTGCTTGGGTTTTTTTTTTTCCTTTCACATGTTAAACTGTCTTTATCTTCATGCAGAGATTTTCTTGCTTTTGTTCTTCCTGTTTTCTCCCCTCACCCTGCTGGGGTGGGTGGGGATGAGCAACTGCTTGAGCACTTGGATGCTGGCAGGGCAGCACACCTGTATGCTCAGGTATTGCCTTTTTCACTAGATTGAGAAAGTTGCAGTGAATTTTATTTGTAGCCCATGCAATTAAGGAAGTGCTTGATCAGCAGCCCTCCTCTGGATGCTCTCTAATAGCTTTATAACCTTCTTATGTTGTGATTCTCAAAACTGCATGCAGTATTCAAGGTGAGACCAAACCACTGCAGAGTAGAGTGGGAAAATCACCTTCCTCAACTGGCTTGCAGTGCTGTGCCTGATGACCTTCTTGACTGCCAGAGCACTGCTGACTCATATTCAACTTGCCATTGACCAGGACCCTTTCCATGGTGCTGCTTTCCAGTATGTCATTTCCCAGGCTGTCTGTAATTCCAGGGTTGCCCCATCCCACGTGCAGAATCAGACACTTGCTCTCAAGCAAGTTGACAGCTCCTCTGAGCTTAGTATCATTGGCAAACTTAGTGTGCCTTTGAGTCCTGCATCTGAGTCATTTAGGAAGATGTTGAAGAGAACTGGCCTTAAAATGGAGCTCTGAAAGGGCTTGCGTGTAGAGGATGATAGAGTTGGTTTCAGCTATGTATCGTCTGAGTTATTGCCACTGCTATTACCACCTCCAGTACAGGGGAGAGACTTGTGTATGGTGATGCACAGTCCTAGAATTTTCTTTTCTGAAGAACTGAAAGTTTTACTTGTTCTTGGCTCATGTCTTTCAGTATTTGCAATTGGTTTTAGTTAACTTTGTTAATCCTGTAATAAAGATAATCCTTTAATATGTTATATAAAATAAGAATCCTATTATAGAGACACTTTTTAGAGACAGTAAAGACGTAGAAGAGCTAATTCTGGCTTTAACAATCTAAAACATTAGTTTAGAGTTGTTACTGACATTTTTGATATGTCCGTGTAGGATAATGGAGTAGCCAAAGTCCTAGAAAAACTATTAATAAAATCAAGATTTAATTAAAGTGTTTAGCTGTGCACTTGCTTTTCAGTAAATATATATAATGTAGGAATTAAAGCATGTAGAAAATTCATATCTTCAGTATATATTGATCTTATGGACCTCTTGAAGAGCTAAGAATTTAACCTGATATGTTGTTTAGGAGTACCAGTAAACCATTATCATTAGTTTGAATTGGTTTCCAATAATGTTATGTTCTTAGAAATTACATGGATGAAGTACAATTTATTTTTGAATAAATTTTTGCTGTCAATAATGAGAGGTTTATTCTCCTTATGTAACTAATTTGCTTAATGAACAGTTAACTTTATTTTTTAATTCTAAGATGCAAAATATTTTTTCCTAAATTAAGTATATATTTATCAGAGAATGATCTTGAATGTTAACTGTGCCTTGAAATCTAAAAACTTATATCTTCCTTCTCCCTCCTGGCTGAATGCATTAATAGCACATCCACTTGGCAGTGTTTCACTCTGCTAATCCAGGGCTTTCATTAGCAAAAGTACCTTAATGTTAACAATTTATAGCTGGTTCGCTTTAAGATGGACCTAAATATTAGAGATACTGTTTTACTTCATTCATTGGAAGATAATTGGAATACTGGTTGGTCAAGCTTATTTCAAAGATTTCTCTGTAAAGAAAATAGGAGTTCAGCCCAAATCAAGAGATATAAACTGTCTGTTTTACTTGGTAGATTTACTTGGAGAATTTCCAGATTCAAATCTGAGTTTGTCCTGTTGTATATAGGGCATACCCTGATGTGGAAACCAAAACAAAAAAAAGTACAAAAAAAGAGAAACTTCCATTAGGAGACTTCCATTAACGGTTCAACCAGTGATTTCTAATTCTGAAGACAAATTAATTTCTTGTGGTCTAAACTGTTCTTAAACTGTTTTCTTTTTATGTTTTTTCTCTCATTTCTTTATTTATTTACTTACTTATCATTCTGTGTGAGAAGGGTTTTTTTGTAAATCATACGTTTCTGGGCACAATAAGCACAAAGCATTGTACTGCATCAAAGTGTGGTATGTATTAGAGTGTGTTTGTAACTAAAGCAAGCAAACCTTGAGTGCAGGAAGGCAGCAGAATGTTTTTGCAAGTTTTGCAGATCTGAATAATTAAGATATAGGAGACTGAGTAAATAATCTTCCATCTCTCCTAAGCTGAAATGTATCCACAGAGAAAACAAAAAGCTAAGAAAGCTGCCTTTCATCACTTTTTGTATTGAAATGATTCCTTCTGCAAATGTCTTAATTGTACCAAAGCACCACTGGGTTCATGATGCTTGTACAGACCTTACTAGCTCTGGCTAAGGGGATTTTTTGCATGAGCATATAGCAAGTATGTGAACAAGTGGGAATGCATGAGTAAAGGAGGAAAGAAAAAAGAGAAAATCCCTCACCATGAGAGGAAATCATTTTCTCATGGTATATTGTTCCTGAAAAGGCTTGTGATCAGTGGTGGCATGGCAGAGTTTTGGTTAAGAGGTCTTACTTTACAAAGTTAGATAAAAAGGGAAGGATGGGATGCTGGAATGTATAATCACTATGCTTTAGGATAGCTTTTCCAAATGTAAAGTTAATGTAGACACAGAGACTAGATGGTTGAAATTATATAAAAAGTCATTGCAAAAATGACACATTTTGCAAATTAGGTGTGAAAAATCATTAAAAGGAGCAAAAATAAGGTTGTTTGAATACCTTCCAAATTCTTTTTTTCATCTCCTTTAAAGGAAAGCTCATAGAGTTCTATGGCATGTTACATGTTTTGTTTTGAAACTACTGTACTTTAGTTCAAGTTTGGTCAGTGCTAAATTTTTCATTCTTCTCAGTTTATACTTAGTTTAAAGATTATGATAATGTCATTTGTAAAAACTCAGTCACTTGATTTTAGTCATCTTTTCTTTTTTTTATGTGACAGGTAAGTATCATACAGCAAACTTGTAAAAAGCTACCTTGTGATTCTTTTAGTGTTACTGTAATACATGTTAAAATACCAGTTCATTAAGATATATGTATACATATAATGATTTTAAAACAAATATAGCTTAGAATTCTAAAGCTGAAGAAATATGTTCTCATGTATATATACAAAGATTTATCTTTTTATATGATTTTGAGATATGCTTTCAAAACAGGAATGCATTAATTTGTAGATACTATTTTATTTCAATTTGTTTTGAGGAAGCAAAGATCATTGTTATTGTATAGGCAGAAAGGCAAGTTCTCAAATTCCAGGCTTCTTGGGGGTTGGAAGTATTGTTTCTTGATGGCTGAGTTTTACTCTGTCATTCTCCCTTTTCTTAAATATATTCCACAAATATTGTTTTTACCTGTCATATTTATTGCAGTTTTTCTGCATTCAATATATTTAAAAGACGTTGAAATACAGAGCAGATCTACAAATAACTAAACATTGAATCTGAGACATCTGTTTGTTGGTGGGTTTGTTAGTTTAGGGGGTTTTGTTTGATTTTTTTGTAGTTCCTTTTCCTGACTACACTGTCTGAAGTATATTAAATCAGTTATTTTCTGTGCTCTCCTGTTCATGCACTCCATTGCAGGTCAGTTCCTCCTAGAAGAATCCCGCCTCATAGAAGCAGCTGAAATGGCAAAAAAGGCAGCTGAGCTTGATAATATGGAATTTGATGTTGTTTTCAATGCAGCCCATATGCTCAGGTTAGTGCTTTTACATGTCTCACTCAATTTTCCTCTTCTTTTGGAGGAAAAAAAGTCTTTATCCTTTTGCTTATGCAGTAGTCCTTTTAAAGCCCATCAGCTCTTTTGAATAATTCAATATAATTGCTAATAAGATACAAAGAAGTGGAATGAAATTGTTGCAGCATTTAGCACTTTCCATTTCTAAAATTCTATGTATTATCTCATAATTTCTTACCCTCAAAACTTTTGTTGTTCACAAGCAGGTAATCCATTTTGCTTGCATATGAGGACAAGTGTTTCTTTTGTGAAGAACCTTCTGCAGGATTTCCTTTCACTTGATTTTTAAAATTTTAATGTGCATAGCAACTGAAAAGAGGAGCCTGTATTTCTCATCTGGATGTAAATAGAGAATATTGAAAATTTCTGTTAGTATCAGTAGAGAACACTATGATAATTAGAAATCTAAATATTCCCAGGCTGATAATGACTTTGAGACTCGTAGGAGCACTTAGTGATATTCTCAGAACCTGTGATTTGAAATGTAGTCTTATATTTAATTCTGTTCTATCTGAATAGAACTATAGACTTCTATTTTAGCTTTTAAAGCTGCCAGACCCGGTTATTCAGTAACATTAAGCTTTTGTCTGTGAGTTTACATTATCATTAAACTCACATTACTGTAATAGGTATCCTCCATGCTTATTTCTAGGATAACTATCTAATTATTGCCTATTGTCCGCTTAACAGCTATAGGGATACTTGATTTCATTTAGATGGTATCTAAGCATAGAAAATGCATGAAAAAGTAAATAAAAGAATATACTTCATTAGCACAAAACAGTTCTTGAGATAATTTCTCTGATGGAGATATCTCACTAGGCTGTTTTATACTTTTAGCATTTTGAATAAAAATGAAAGAAAAAGGAAATGGTATAAAAGAGAAGGTAGAATCAGCCTCAGGCAAGTGACCTGTGTTTCAGAATTATGGTTTCTATACTACGATTTTGAAATAAGCCCCGGAACACCTATTGAAAAATAACTCTTACTGCTTGTAGATTAGAAAGGAAACCAAGACAAATGGTTTTCTGGGAAACAATAGTTTGGCCTGACATAGGTGTGTGAGCTATTTTAAAGATACTTCCAGTCCCTGTGGTTGTTTTGCAAATGATATCTCTCAAGATAGAATTCAGTAATTTGAAACATTTAGATTGATGTTACAAATTCACAGACAGAAATGTATCAAGTTAGGCATGACAGCTGAATTCACAGGGATATAGAGGGTGTCAGATTCCTGATTTCAGTGAGTGCATTGTAGAAGATGGTTTAGTGGTGTGATTGTGTGTATTTTAAAATGTGGTGGTGTTTTGGATACTTTTGGATAAAAACTGTTGGATAGTTTTCCAATACTGTTTTGGAAAGAGGTTTAATCTCTTACTTTCTTTGTGAGCACTGAGTGAAGCATCCCAGGTCTTTGAGGCACATCTATTTACGTCTGGAAATGAGTATTTTTTTCACTTTTAAAGTAACAGCTATGCTGCTGTGCTGTACATCAGCCATGGTTACCCTACTTGATCTGGTTGGGAGTGGACTGTTTTTGGGAGGCCTTGACAAGCATTGAGCTCAGTGATTCTAAGCTGCATTCTCAATTTTTACTGTTAAAGAAAAGTCAAAACCTTTAAAAACAAAGTAAACCAACCAAACCAAAGCCCTGGGGGAAAAAAAAAAGCCTGCTTTGGTTTAGCTAGAATCCATTGTGCTTCTTTGGGATACCCAGTTGATCTAATTTTTCACTTAAATACACAGCTCTCTTTGTGGAAGAATGTAATGTCTTCCTAATATTCTCTGAGAGTCTAAAGTGGTCTGGAGGATTTAGCAAGAGTCAGGGTGGCAAAGTTAAATTCAGTGCAGCCAAGTATTTGCTTAAAACCCCGTGTGTTAGCATCTGACTGATTATTGCTAAAAGGTTATGATTTTGTTGTCTGTCCTTATTCACTGCTTTATTTAGCAATTGAATATATGCTTAGCAATCAAATATATTGCTTCCATAATACTTGTTGGACAAGGGCAGTGTATATTCGTTGTAACAGAGCAGCTACAAATCTGCCATGAGTCTGTGGGACTTCATAAGCAGGTGATTTTTAGGATCTTTAGAACAGTGGAGAGCTGAGGTGATTCCAAGAGCAAAACAGATACCAAGACACAATGGAGGAAGGAAAGGAGGGAGTACTCCAACTGGCATAGAGTGACACAGCTGGAAACTGAATGCTAAAGGCAGTCATAAATGAAAGGCTGAAATAGTTTCTTGTAGGTGACCAACTGCTCTTTAGGTACCCTAGAGAGCTATAAAAACTGACTGGTAAGTGAGTCAGAATTTTGAATGAACTGCACAGCTGTGAGATAGAAAATACATTATAGAAGTTCACCGAGCATGAAAATGAAATTACTCTTGTGAGAGACATGGGATAAATTTTAAAGATGTGTTGTGGAATAAGAGACAGAAATTGATATTAAGGCGGATGATGCAAGGTTTCCAAAATGACTGCATGATAATAACAACAGCTTAGATTTTTGTATAGATTCTAATATTTTTTTCTTTCAGACCAAATATTTTACACAGTGATGTATTTTTGAATTAGAATGGAATCATCTTTTCCCCCTCTCTTACTACTGTTTCCACCATTAGCCTAAGGAGTGTCACAAGACTCAGAAATATGGAGGCATTTCTTCAGAATCACAGGCAACTTCTTTCAAATTTGGTTTACAGCTGTTTTGCATGGAAAATAAACATACCATTATCTCAAAATGCAATTTATTTTTCTACTCTAGTGCTAAAACATTTTCCTTCTTTTTTAATCCCCTTACTTGCTGAGAAAAAAAAATTAAAATTAAAATGCAACCTAAATAAAAACTAACAACTTCTGAAAATTTTGAACTGGAATGCTCCAAGTTAATTTTCATTTTCTTAAATTTGCAACAGAATTGATAACAGTGTCCAAATGCAGTAGCTATATTTACAGATAGCCTGTTCTCAGTTTAGCAGTCACAAGAACTTCTGCTTCTCCAATCAGATATTCCAACACTGCTATTTCCTCTCTTTGTGACTGTATCTGAAGTCAAAAATTAATGACTTAGTTCTGTTTGCATTATTGAGAGACCTTCCCTTTCCTAATTACATTACAGTTATTAATATTTTTTCGTAAACTACCTATGTAGCATCCTGTTAATGCAATGCAAGATGATTCAAGTTATCTGTAAGAGGGGTGAGATGTGGGATGAATGCAATTAATTTCTTTGCAACAGTCTGGTAACTTTTAACTTGCACAGTACTTGCCTGTAAAATTCATCTTCTCAACAAATTTGTTTTCCAGACAGCTTTCTTCAAGGGTCATGCAGCTGTTTGGGTGGTTCTTAAAGCAGTATCTGGTCATGTGTTTTACTTTTGTAGCATTTGCAACGCTCTTGCTTATAGGAGTTTGAAGTCTCTCAGTAAAGCTGGATACATGGGAATGGAATGCAGTGAAGCGTGTGTCTAAGGCCACACAATGGCTGTAGCTTCAGTGACTGAGTCGTGTTAACAAGGGCTAAGGTTCTCTTTGCAGCTGTAGACCAGGTGAGCTGCCATGAGCAAGGTTTCCTGTGGTCTAGGGGATGATTCTTTTTAGAATGAGGGATGGCAGCGTGGTGACACTGCCATACTAATTAGAAACAGGAAAGGAGCTTCATGTTGCCTCCACATGAAAACAAATTTAGGAATAAGACCTTTCCATGCTTCTGTAAGTGGGTTGTTCTGGGAAAATCTCATCTTACATCAAGTTACAGCATGTTTATTGACTGTTTGAAAACAGAAGTCTAAATTAGAGCAATACTACATGACATGGTCTTCGTTTTTCAGTGAATTTCTCTGAGAGTATTTTGGCTTTACAGAATCCACTGACCAAACATGGAGTGCAGTTGCTGACAGTATCATAGGCACGACTTAACCCTATACTATTGTCTGAAGAGATTATATTAATTCTTTAATTACTGTCTATGTGCTTAAATATATATATATATGTATGTATGTATGGCAAAGCATATAGTCTATACAAATTTTTAAAACAAAAAAATGTGGATGAAGGGTTACATGTATAGAACCTGATTATAATTTTGTTGTTACACAAAAAGGTCCATTTAGAATGCCATGTATTGGGATTCAGTATTTTATAATAGGAATTGCTGAAGAAAACTTCTTGGTAGGTGGGCTGACATCCATGATTTTTCTGTAGAAATCAAGCCTGAAGCCTTGTACTGAGCAACAGGCAGTCTAAAGCTAACCCTTTCCTACTGACATGTATCTAAACCAGTCAGCATTGGTGGTGTTTTTCTCTTACAACAATATTTTTTCCAGTGAACAATGTAAAAATTCAAAATGAATGTAAACTAATTATAGCTGGGTGTCAGGAGAATCTAAGAGTGATGTGTTGTCAAGCACATTTATGAGGTGTCACTGACAGTCAGCTGGAACTAAATATGGGGAACTGGTTCGTCTGGAAGCTCAGGTTAAGAGATGTGTGAGAATAAAAAGTGGAAACATTTTTGTCCCTTAAAATGAGATTGGATGCTAGTTGTTAATGGGGAAAATCAGATGTGTTTTCTAGGTCAGTCCTCATGCAAAGATTTAGGATAGAGATTGAAATATATCTCATAGCTATCAAAAGGACTTTCTTCTGAGCCTCTCTTTGCTCCCTTTCCTTCCTTTCTGTTTTATTAAAATGTTTTATTATCAACATTTTATCTAATATTTTACTCTAATGTGAGTTAGAGTTACCTTTAATAGTGTCCTTCCATTACTTGACGTTGATCCAGAGCTCTTTACTGCTCAGTGGCATAGGATTACTGAAATTTCCTACATCTGTACCTTGAATTTTTCTCAAGGGAAAATTGTTTCAGTGCTTAACATAATGAATTTCTAGCTTAGAATTGCAGTGAAAATGGGAACCAGAATTCTGCAGCATCTTGACTAAAGGAAGTGTTGCTGAATGCCCCAAAAATGGAACTGGCACTTTCCTGACCAGATTACTGTGTTGTGCATTCCTTTCTATAAGCTGTTTTTAATGGAGATCTATACATTCAATCTGATTTCAACTTAGCAATTAATGATACATGTTTCAAGATGTACACATGGGAGGAAAGCAAGCCATGTATTTCCACTGGGCTAAAAGGGGGACAGTATTTTAATGTGTTCCACACTTACATGCCAACAACTCTTTGGAGGTGAAGTGTACCATTTGTATTTGCCTCCTGGGTAAGGCACCTTGTTTATTGTATATTATTTCACCACATTCAGAAGTGTTTTGTGTCCTGACAGTTTTATGCAAACAGGAAAAAAACCCCGACCCTCTGAAACATGTTTCATTTTATAGTGCCTTGTTGTAAATCCTGAAATTCATAAGTATGAGGGGTTTTTTTTCAGTCATTTCAAGCGCTACTGATGCCTAGCAGGAGTGATTCAGAAGCAGATTGAATGACTATTTTTAAACATTCAATCATTTCTAACCACTGCAACCACTGAGTCAATGATACATGTGCAGAGTAATTTAAAACAGTTAACAGGTATAAACCAGGCTCTACTTAGTAAATTGTTACTCAGGAAGTGGTTTCAGCTTGCACAGGAATTATGTGACAAACTTCAAAGGGATTATCCTTTCTCCCTTTCTCCTTCCAAGACCAGTCGCTGTCAAAATGTGTTGATTTGGATTAATTGCTTATCATGTATTATGTGGCTAATGCTTAAAATCTGGGGGGATAGGAACAAAATTAGAACACAATTTGATAACAAAGCATGTAAAGGCTCATGTCGTGAACAAGGTAAAATCTCCAGATACAAGTGCTCAGTTGATTGATACTTTTTGAACTAGTTACTGTTCTCAAAAGCAGAAAAAAAAAGGAAGTAGAAATCAAACAGCCCACCCTACACAGTCTTGTCCTTGTTTTCTAGTTTTTCCATTTTGTATCACAGAAATGCATCTGTAATCATATAACAAACACAAATACGCTGAAGATCTCATGTCCTAACTCTCCTGTGAAAGGATTTAACTCTTCATAAGAAAATAGCAAATAATTCTAGCAGAAGATACCTAGCCTGCCCGAGAGTCCTGCTTGGTTATTCTTACTGATTTCTCATGACATGCATGTTATCAACTGATATTTACTGGGCCAGTAGCCAAAACGAATAGTTGAATGGAAATTAAGAATGTGGAGACAAAAGGAGGAGAGAGGAATCTGAGAGGAGATAAAAAGGGCCTGTTGAGAGAAAAATGTGTTTGGATTTCTTTGGCAACATAAACTGTGTTTTTGTTTGAAGACATTAAACTCAGGAGAAGAAATAAAAATTAAACTACTAGGAGCATGTAGAATCTGATGATAGTAGTAAGAAGAAAAAGAGTTGAGCTGATATTGCTTAGAAACTCATTCTCTTGGGATATGAGATCTATGTTTAAATCCCCTCTCAGAATGATGTGAGTAAATACTGAAGTCATAACTCTTTTCTGAAGGAATTCCCTCAATCATTGAAATGTTGTTTTCAGAAATTTTTATGTTCTCTGAGTTCTTTTCCTTTTTTTAGTGGAATTATAGTGGTTTTGGGAAGGCACAAAGTGAAAAACTACATTATTGTATAATCTACGGTTTCAGAATTTAAAGTATGTCTGATTACAAAAAACGAGCCACATTTTCTTCTGTGAAGACTGGTATGTTTGTATTTTTGCCTGAGATGAGTGTTCACCCTTCTGTATTTCTTTCCATTGTGTACTAATATAATTTCAGAACTAGAATTAAAATGAAATAGGCAAAGAGGATTTGTGCTAAGGGGCATTCTGAACTACAAGGAAACTTTTAGATTTATGTATTTTGTGCATTTGTTAGGGTAATACCCTTAAACAGCAAGGAGTTGTTGTAGCGCTTTGTTTTTAGCTATGCTTCTTTAGATATGGTTTCTTTTTTAACCCAAGGAAAATGAGGTGTAACTATGTTGTTCTTTTCTGTCCTGATAGACAAGCCAGTCTTAATGAAGAGGCCGAGAAGTATTATGAAATGGCAGCAGGATTAAGACCTACTGTAAGTACCTTCTTAATGATATCCATTACTTAAGTTGATGAACGTGCTACAGTACTGAACCCTTTGTGTTGAGGAGAACTTCTTGCTGGAGCATTTGATCTCTCAGCCTCTATTACATATGTTCTTTTAATGTTTAATTATTGGGTAGTCAGATGAAGCTGTTCATTTGTCAAACCAATCACTATACTTTCAAGTTGCCCCAGTGAAGTGGTCTAGCAATAAGTCTTACTTGGCTAACGTACTTGGAAAAGACTTCTAGATTTAGATTTATTTATCTATATTTAAATGTGTTAAGTTTGGAAAGCTTTTCCAATCCCATCTCCTTTCACTAGTAAAAGAGAATGAAAGGCTATTCTGTGATCCACTGTTTAAGGCATTTTTAATAATACATTTTCATCTGTCATGAACTTCTGGCAAACATTTTTGTTCAACAAACTTAAAGATATTTATCTTTGATGTAGTTGTATATTGGCAAAGAAATACTTATTCTTTGAAGCAGATATATGTAGGAGTAAGTGACAGATGCTTTTAAAAAGGAAAGCTCATTTCCAATTTTCATTGCATCAGGAATTAAAGAAATAAAATACTTTTTACTTATCATTTCTTACTTAATATTATATTTCTTTTCAATTGCCTTTACATTTGAGGGAAAAACATTGTGAATATAAATGGGGCAGAATTTATTTTAAATACATAACACTTTGTCTATGCAATAAATCAAATCTAGGAAAATTTCTGTCACAGAAGTCTGTAGTGCCAAATTTGAGGATACAAGTCAGCAAATGCAGTAGAAAAAATGGAAAAACCCAAGTAAAAAAAAACACCTTAAAATACAGACTGAAAAGAGTTTTCAGACCTAAGAATCAAAAGCAACACCCGGTAAGACTCAGAACAAGCTAAGAAAATATAATCAAAAAACCCCCAAAATAACTTATTCATATAAAATTACAGACTTTCATACTGTTTCTTAAAAACTCTCAAAAACCTACTTATTTCATTACTTCATACTTTGTGAAATAACAATAAAGACTTTGTGATGAATAATGCTTCCAGATGCAAGACTTTTTTGGCTTTTTTTTTTCCTGAGAGGATAGGTTAATGGTGAAAGGATTCCCTCTGTTGTCTGCAAATTGGTACAATTCCTCTTCTCTTTTCTGTGGTTCATTGCATGCTCAAAATGCTTCTCAGAAACTCAGAAATAAGTTTATTGTGTATAACCATATATGAATATGATTATATGTGTGAGGTTTCTCAGAGAGCTTTGGAAGTGACTGACAGCAGTCAGTACTCTAAAGGTACTCATAGCAATGGTACTCTAAAGGTTAGGTATTTTTAATTATTGATGACAAGCTTTACATGTCATGACCAAAGTATCCTTTTTGAAGGATAAGTTTATCAAAACAATTTATTATGGAAACTTTCTTCTAACTTTTATTAGTGTAAGTAAAAATCTGATAGGTACAAGTGTTCAGCTTTCTTTAAAAGATAATTTCACTTTAAAGTTCAAGATAATAGGTTACTTTTCGAGCTAAGCATGGTATGCATATGGTTCATGACTTTTTAAAAATATTTTATTTGTGTAGAGTGGTAAAGTTGTATCCATTTTCACAGCCATTATCAACTGTCTGATGACTTTAAAAGGGCATTTCTCAAAAATATAAAAAGAACCAGAAGTAGTCATACATATCTTTCTTATCATTATTAACTCTCAAATCTACCATAATAGTTTTAGATTGGGAGGAAAAGAAGCTACTTAAGGAGGCTTACTTGGTAGTAAGCAGTTTAATGCATACATGGTAAGACAGAAGCTCCCAGTCTTTCCAAAGGAATATGGAATGTAAATTAGTGAAGTACCATGTACTTCATGGCTCCATCTGTACCGATAAATTAAATGTGCCCAGAACTATTCTCTATTGCTGATCGAACCGGCTGCTTAGAGTGTGTCCAGGTCTTGTCCTAGAGACTGCAGTGGCCCAGTCCAGAGCTGTGTAGGGACCATCCTCACAGCCTGAAAATGCCCACAGTTGAATTTGTTATTTTGAATATGGCCTGTGTACCCTCTCAGTGTCTTATGAGTAGGAAGGATCAGCAAAGTTATGTGAGTCAAGAGGATAAAAAAATATCCTTAAGCAAAATATAGTGCTTGAAGGATTTTTGTTATATTTTTTGTATCCATCTCTAATGATCTAGAAACATTTCTTTACAGAAAATTCAAAATACTGGATATATTCATGTGATGTAATATACAGATGCGTACCATTCCATGTATGTATACACATACCTATATGTATATTTGTGTGCCCCTGTTTAGCTGTTAAGAGGTCTGTCACCAAATTCCCTCTTGGTGAGAATACTGTGGCAGCATTGAAGTCTCATTCTGTGTGGTGTATCAGCCTTGCTGCTAGGATAATTTAGTGCTCAAAGTGTCTGTTTAACAAGAATCTTCCTTCTTCTGGTGCTTGAGAGAGTACCTTTCAATATTAGTGAATTATGGATCAGTATCCCAAGTAAACTGGCTCTCTGCTTTCTTTCAGTATGACTTTTTTCCTTTGGTTCCCCAGTCACTTGGCAAGATCCCAAGTTGAAGATCCATTTCTTTATTATCAACTTCTTTCTTTCACTGTGCCAAGACAATTTAATTGTCAGTTATTTAGAACTAGACCAGTGCCTGGCTCCTGAGAGATTTTCAGCTAGCACAGCCTGAAACAAAACTCAGATTTCCACTCTCTTGCATCCATTTCTTTACAAATGTAACATACTGTATAATATCTTTAATATCACTACTATAAGATACAGTCTTTAACAGCAATAAGAGATTTTAGTAATACTATAAACTCCATCTTTAATGTTTGTTAGTGAATTTTTATGCTCATTGAGCTACCATGACACAATTTTGTTCTCAGCATTGTCTGTTTTCCTTTTGTATACCTTTCTTTGGTATGTGAACCATTCCTGTTGCTTTTGGAATGAAGCAATACTTCATGCACAATTACTCACCTGCACCCTAGCGTATAAGCCCTTTGGATCCAGAAACTGTTCTGCTGAGCTTTTCTACGCTCATGTCCAGTTTAAATGTCCATCTGAGTTATGACTTTCAGAGATACTTAATTGGCTATCTTAGTGCTTTTTCCAGACTGCAGTCTCCACTCTTCCATTTGTCTCCTAGACAAGCTCTTTTATTTCAGTGTCTCTGAATAGGAGAACAACAGTGAGCAACCAATATGCCCGCATGTCTCAGTCACATTCTCATTCAGCTAATCCATTTTTAGAAAAGTTGTGACTAAGGCAGCTAAAAACATTTCCAGAAACACAGTATTCAGTTATAGAAAAGGTAACTTCTCTGAAACGTGCAGGCCATTGTTTTTAAGAAAGCAAGCATAAAAAGATTTTATTTTTGCAATATTGGGGGTGATTCACTCATCATTGAACTAATTCTGAGAGGTCTGAAAATACAATTTATTTTTTCCATGACAAGCTTTATTACAATGAATGAAGTACTTGCAAGAAAATATACTCTGTAAAGGAACAAATGAACACAGAAAAGGTGTCTTAAAATGTATATCCATATCTTGAATGCCATCTTTGCTTTTGGATACACATTCTGTCTGCAGATGGTAAAAGAATTAAAGCACTTTGGTACAATAGCTGCACAGGCTGAAGAGGAGCTTGGGTGCAAATTAAAAGCAAGTCTGGCTTGTAGAGTATAATATAATCTGTATTATAATAATATAACAATATTCACATTTAACATTCAATTAAACAATAATCTGTATTATTGTTAGATATAGTCCTAGCTGTTCTCTTAATACTCTTCATGATTGGCCCTTTTTGTAGTAGGTCTGCATTTATCCTCTATGAAAATAATTTCCAGGCAAATTTCAGAAGAGCAGTATTTTCTGTAGAACACACTGCTGCTGTGAAGATGGGAATAATTTGTCTTAAACTTTACTGAAGAAGCAAGCATTCTCAAGGTTATGCCAATTTATTTGCAAATAGGCTTCACAGAGTTGACTTTCCCTGGACAGTCAAGGGGAAGAGAGCAATCCAGGAAGCAGTTCAGAAAACAAATCTACTTCTATTTGTGCTTAATTATTTCTTAAAGGACTCTCTTTTCTTCCTTCAGCTTTGTAGGTAACCTACAGAGATTAGCCTCCCTCTGCCCTTGATCTTTATGAATGCTTTCCAAAAAATGTGTTACTGCATTGTGTGTTGTACCATGATCAAAATGAAATAATTTTAGAGCCTTCTCAGTGAAAAAGACATATGTGTTTGTTCTAGAAATGTTGTCTTGTGTGTACATTAATTAAATTAGTCTAATTTTAGCAAATTCAGTTGCATGAGGAAATGAAACTGTAATTTTCTTGGACATTTATACAGTAATTATTCTGAGTGTGAGTATTGCTGAAGAAAAGCTGTATTCAGAGATGATTTCTAGGTGCCCTACATAATGTAATCTTCACAAACCAGGAAATTGTTTTAACAAGTTGTTAGGCACTCTAAAATGTGAACTTTAAGCTTGCTTTGTTGTGGAAAAATCAGTCATCCAGAAACTCTCTTTAAACTGGCATTCTTTACAAGAATGTGAGATATTGAGTTAAGCTTCAGCCTTTGTTCAACTTTTAAGATATCGTTTGTGTAATAGAGCTGCATTTCTAATTTTTTAAGTCTGAACCTGAAGCAGCCAGTCTTTAAAAAGCTGCTCTAGAACCCCCACATATGGCCAATGGCTTTTGAGAAGAAAGGGCACTTTGAAGTGTGACCTCAAGAGTATTAAATGAAAGAGAGCTCACCAGAGCCTTAAGACTTTGAGCCAGCACCTTGAGCTGATTGGCTTAGAAGCATTCCTCGAGGAGGTGCCATGACCTGCAAGTCACTACCATCCCAACCACATATTAGTGCTGCTTGCAATCTGGAGCTCATGACAGCTTTAAGCCCCATGTCATCAGCACATTGTCAGATACAGCTGTTTCCACTCTACCACTTCAAAAGGACTTGATTAAATGTCTTACTGTAACAACATACATAAAGACACACACAGAGAATGAGGGGGAAAGGAGAAATGTACCTATAAGCAAAATAAATACAATTTCCACTAGATGGTTTAATCATGATGTGGGGGACTAAACCATTTCTTGACTTGAAGGGCTTATGTAATCAGTTAACACAATATCATATTAAAAAGCAGTTTCTACAAGTGCTTCTTTTATTTTTTTTTCCCAATGCTAGAGTACAGATTTCATGCCAAGGGCTCCAGGCTTGCAATATGCTCTACCTCAAGCTGTCTAACTGTTGAAAGAAGAATGCTAGTGATTTCTACATAATTGACTATAATTTTATAGCCACCTTAGAGATAACATGCTTTCACTGCCTTCTCAGGGAAAGTGTTCGTAATGCATGGGGTTTATTCAGGGCAGAACTTATAAAAATAATATACTTTGAATAGTAAATACATCTTTAAAAAATAAAGTAAATGTTGCATTTTGTCTTGAAACATCTATAATCAAGATCTGCTTTATTATTTATATTTTTTCCTTCGATGATTCCATGCCAAATTTTCCTATTTGAGTTTCTCATGAACATTCAGTAATTGTCTCACGTAGCTTTACTGGGCTTGGAGCAATTGTGAGGGAAAAAACTTCAGTGCATTTTGCCAGCTTGCTAAAGGACATGTCCTGTTATTGCCAGGGAGAATTTTCATAACCTTTTTTAAGGGCTTTTGCTATGTTAATTCTGCAGCTGATGGCAGTAATGGATGGGTTAACAGTTATTCTTACATTGACTACAGCTGATCCTCAACAGACAAAAGAACTGGCTGCACTGGATCCAATGTCATCCTCACACTGCTCCAGGCATAGAGCAGATGCCCCACCAGTAATGTATCTATTGCTCCTGCAGCTCTTTTGAGCAGGTCTACCTAGTCCCTGTTATCCAAATGCAGCTGTAGTGCCTTGCCATCTGGACTGCTGGTTTCTGGGGCATAGTACGGATAAAGCTGATATACTTCCCTGTAGTTACACTACATATATGGTTTCGATACCATGTATTATTGCTAGTAAATCATGACAATTTCGTGCTGAAAGTCCTTGTTTTAAAATGTTGTCCTGTCTGTTTACTTGTTTATTCAAAACAATGAACACATGGCAGTATTTTATCTTTATCTACTGGTGCCATGGCATGACCACAGAGCTTTATTTTTGGATAGTTAGCATCCAGCAGATTCACCTGTTCAGTTGTCTGCCTGTACTGAAAATAGAAAAATGGGCCTTGTGGAGCAGAAGGAACTTCTGCTGACTGCCCGTGTGCCTTCTGAGGTGCTCCCAGCTTCTCCTGCTCTGCGTCAGGGCTGCACATCTTCCTGCTACCAGCACCAGCTGCTGCTAAGCCTCACATTGTTTAAGGCTTCCTCTCAAGTGTACCAGACTTTCTGCCTCAATAATATGAATGGCTGTCAATTCCTTCCCGCCCAGCAGCACTTTTGGCCTCCTGAAAATGCCTCCTTTCTTTTCTCCTGTTGAAGGTGTGAGGAATAAGAAAACTTCCCAGGATCTAGTTCTTCCTCTCTTCCTGCTGAAGACTGAACCAATTGTTATAGGGCACGCAGGACTTTTAGGGACTAAAAAGGGTCTTGTGGCTTCCTAATAAGAAGATAGGCATGACTGATGTGAACTGTGTCTCCAGATGGCAAGTTTTTAATAGTTTGACTTCAGACAGGTCAAACGGGTGGGAGGCTTATGCATGGATTAGCTCCACTGGGAGAGGAGATAGTGGAACACCCTTATTGAAAAGAGGACATCACTCTGATCTCAAAAGGATAAGAGAGCACTTTCTTGGTTACTGTAAGTTGGTTAGACTGTCACTGTTGAAACACCATAAAAAAATGACTCTGAGATTTGATATTAGAATAGCTGTGACATTTTTCAGTCTGCATAGCATAGGGTGACCTAGCCTAAAGGTTGTGCAGCATGGAAATATTCAAGAAAATTAATATTAACTGAATGCAAGCTTCCATTCATTTCAGGTAGAAAGGCTCTTCAGTGTTTGCACAGAAATAGCAATACTTCTCCATGTAAAGAGTTTATCCATACACAAAGTCTCTCTGCCCCTCCTGAGCTTTTTAAAATCTAATTTGGGCCCCAGCTCAATTTTCTTTTGTTGTTGTTTTACTTCACCCTTTTAGTTCCTTCTTGTCTGCGGCTAAGTCCAAGGCAGATACGTTATTTTCATCCAGCTATTTGGGAAAAAAGAGAGTTTATTCTTCTGAACAAAAAAACTTATTTCTGTATTTTCTATTATATTTGTTCACGGCCCTCCCAAATATTTTTAAGATACATTTGGGGGTGTGGGGGTGGGTTTGTGCACAATTGTCAGCTTCAAGACAGGCTTCTTTAGAGGCTGTTGCTCTGAATCTTAAAGTAGTCCTACTTCAGGAGAGATCAGTGCCTCCCACCTTAAAAAAACCCACAACATCAGACAAAACAAAAAACCCCATATAGTCTTTTCCATCCCTGTGATCTCCATCATGGGACAAAGAAAGAATATTGGAATGGGAATATTTGCCTGTAATATTGAAGCACAATATCAGGATGAGTTGTATAATTTGAAAACTGTTTTACTCAGCTGTGAAAAACACTGAATTTGCTTTGGGAAATATATAAGAATGTTTATAGCCTTACCCCAGAAAACTCTACATGTGTGTTCTCCTGCATTGTAGCGGCTCTGTAAAAGCGAAGATTGAATGTGCTTTTGGGCAGTTATGGAATACTTAAATCTAAGTCTCAATATTGTGATCCATCTTTGTGTCAGATGCAGAGGAGAAAGCTGGAAATCATCTCATTACAGTTCTCATCTTCAGTTTTGTGAGTTAGGTTATGGGGAGTTGATTTGTACTCTCCTGATTATACATGCAGTTAAACACGCAAATGTCTGAGATCAATCGGCTTGCTCAGTGTAATTTGTGAGCTTTGAAATTGAATTAAAATGCCTTTAAGTTGCTGTTTATTTCCCATCTAGAATAATTTGTTGTACATTGATATTCCAATCAATACAAAACTATTTTGTCTCTGCAAGTTCTAAATGACTAAAATGAAAATGCATTTGAGTTTCTTCTGCTTACATAGATATTGCATTGTAGTAGCACCATTGACTTGTTTAGAGTTGCTTCTGTTTCTCCTGCATATGAGACATAAATTGGACTCTGTAGGTTCTGATTTCAAGTGAAATTATGCGAGCAGCTATGAGCTCTCCTTAGCTTAAAGTTTTCCAAGCAGTAAGGTGCATACCCAGAAACGCTCGGCAAAGGAAGCCAGAAACTCACTGTCATGGTAATTCAGAGTGCTTTCCATTTAATTTCTAGCTATGAAAATGTGTACAAATTTCCTATAAGTATTAGTCCTTTTACAGTCTAATGACATAATGTATTTTCCAAGTCATTCAACTTCATGAACATTGAGGTGTATAAACATGCTTTTACTTAGTGGGGAAACAAATGTTGGAAATAGGCATCTATATACTAACTCCTCTTTTCTAATTTAATTAACCTTTAGAACTTCATTAAATAATCCATTCCTCTTACCAGGAACTGTTGAGACAGTAATTTTGCACTAAGCATGTAATTTGAGAGAAAGAAACTCTCTGATAATTCATGCACTATTCACTTAGCACATAGGCCGTATCAGGTTTTCAGTATGTCTGGTGGCAATCCCTTGTGCTGCTTGGAGATGCTGATAAAGTCTTTTCTTCACAAAAATAAAAGTACCCCAGGGTATTTTGGTTTATGCACCCATTTTCCATTATAGGCTCTGTTGCCCAGAGTGTTCAAAATATTTTTGTGACTAAATCTCCAAAAACAAAGAGACCATGTTTTCACAAAAATCATACATGTTTATTATTAGTTCAGTATGTTTTGTAAGAAGTTAATCAGGGAAGTATTAATGTATAGATTCTGTTTTCCCTCCAGGCACCTACCCATGTTCTTCCAATACCATTGGATGATGTAATTCTCCGTGGATAGCTGATAAATTCTCCAAAGAGAAGGCATTCTCATACCAAATAATACTTGAGCTATTTAATTGTCAAGACCTTGATTCAGAAATTTTGTAGGACTGCACCACAGTTACCTTGAATGAAGATCTCACTTTATATTTTTAATATTTTCATTATGTGAATCTGAAGTCTTTATCTCATATACAGATATCTTCAGTCCACCATCAAACTTGAAGGAAAAAAAGATGTGAGGTCAGCTAGACCTGTCTCTTGGAGTGCAGATTTGTTTAATCTAGCATTTTAGTGTTTTTCATCCACATCTTAGTAGACAGATTCTTTTTTCCTTACTCTGCAAGTACGATATAAACTGCACAACAGTTGTGTTTGTACTCAACTATGATGTTCATTTACTGAATAATTCAAAACCTACTTTTATGAAACTAATTAATAGGAAGTCACAGTCTAGATTCGTACTACTGAGTTAAATAAAATGAATCATTATACTTTGAGATGATGGGAGGTAGTAGTTTGTAAAGTTGCAGTTGCTTTGCTGAAAATGTGGAACAGAAGGTGATGTACCATGGATAGATTTATGCACTTGGTTGTGATTTACAGTCTAATAGTAATATGGCAGGGGGTACTGTGCTGCCTGCATCGGTTCCTGGAGAGAGCAAGATTGCCTTTGCCTTGCAAATGTAGCCCTTGGTATCAATCAGAAATAAAGTGCCATGAAATAGAGAACTCACACCAGCAGATTAGCATTTCAGAAATTAAACCATCTGTTTGAACTCAATTAAAAAAGAATTCAGCAAGGTTTTTCCTAAAAGAGTGTTCTAGTGCTGATTCTAAAAACTATGCAATGGATATATCATGCAATTAGAACTGATAAGAAAGTGGGTTTAATGCCCATTAAACAAACCCAGCAACTGTACATTCCCATTAGGATGTTTTGCAATAAATAACGTCCTAATTTTCTGCCTAATCTATAGTTCTGATGTAATTCTCATTCTAGGAATGGTTTTTAGTTGTATGTTGACGTATCCTACTAGATTTCTTTCCCCTCACAAGTTCTGGCTAATGTTTCTTTTTCACAAGATGGTTTTGATGCAACTGGCATTCTCCCCCACCCTCCCACACCTATGGGTTTAATGTAATTTTGTGTATAGAGGAGAAATGCCCTGCAGTAAGGCCGGTTTCAGTCTGAGATCTGCCTGAGAAGAACTGTCCATTTGCAGACTGCTAGGAAGGGGACGGGTGGCAGGTGTGTCTGTATGAAGTGATTTTCTTGGAATTTGTTTTTAAGTGTAACTTCAGTACCAATTTGAAAGTATTTTTGCCTCAGAATTTTAGTCTCAAAATCAGATGTCCGCAAATGAGAAGACGCAGTGAGGAGGAGATGGATAGCTGTTTGTTTCCCCAAAGAACAGTCCCTTTTTGAGGCAGTCCAAACCACTGTATATTGGTTACCTCTTCATTTTGCATCCACGTGACTCTATTCCAGTTAGTTTTACTGGAGAGCAAACATGCATTCCTGTGTACTTACCCTTTTGAAATGTCTTCCATACAATGAACAGCTTTATTACTAAGCTGAGGAAGTTTTACTAATTCTTCAGGTGTTCCAGTAAGGATTGTCTTCCTTAACAATAAATAACTTTTATCTGACATTATGGTTTGTAACAGTGCCAGTTGCCTCAACATCTGGCTGCCTCAAGCTCATTGTAAACAATTACAGCATGAAAGAAAATATAAACCTGTAGCCCTGCACCTTTTCCAATATAACAACAACAGTAAATAAAATCCACAATAAAACCCTTAAATTAAATTCCATAGCAAGATTTGCTGTATGTATCTTAGATTCTATGGGGTGAATGGTTCATATATTTATAGTGGTGTTATTTAGTGGAGTTTTATTGTAACTCAGTAGTTCTACTTCATTTTTTCACACTCTGACTGCATTTAAATACACTTAAAATTATCAGACTTATTTTCTATCATTTTTGAATGATCAGTACATGATCCTGCTTTAATTCTGTTTGAAATATTCTATTCAGATAGCTGCATTGATGGAGATTTCACTAATTCGTTCACAAATTGGATGTTTTACCCATAATAGAGGACAAAAATGCTCTCTGAACAGAGATTATGGAAATTGCGCAGGAGGCAAACTTCTTGATTTGAGGGGAAAAATGAGCTTTAACGGAAAGACCACTGGTAGAAGCCAAAGTTAATTTCTGTAGCATCCTGTGGTGTTCATATAGAATGAGTGGTATGTGTAGTGAAAATTAAGGCAAAATAACCTGAGCCATCAACTACAAAATTAATTAGCAATTCTACTGGCCCTGGATTATAGTTTGGTCCAGCCATAGAGGGCTTTTGCGGGTTTGGAGCAAGCATCTGCTTTCACTGAATAATTCCTGACATTGAATTTCAGAGATGGGAATTGAACGCTAGTCCTGCAAACACTAATTGTCCTCTCGTGCCTTCAGAAATAATTAATTAAACCCTTTGAAAAAGGAAAATATTCAGATTGTTGCTTCATGTGTCTGTTTCTTAAATCCTTAGTTTGACAAATACAGAAAGCTTCTGTTTAATAAACAGCATTTGTCAGCATATGCTGCATCAAGTGCAATCTTTCAGACTAGGATGTGTAGATCTACCCTGAACATTGCTATTATTGATATTAATTACTGTAAACACATGTGTCACTGTTCAGATGTGGTACATAAGGCTAGCCTAGCAGCAAGTAATTTTATTTTTTTAGAAGTCACAACCTTGTAAAAGCCTAGAGAGCAATTAGTGCCCAGTGATCTTACTATTAGCGATCACAAGACCAAATTTTAGAAACTACAGCCTTGAAATCTCTAAGCTATAAGAATAAAAATTAAATCTGCACACTTACTGTGGAAGTTAATAATTTTAATATGTACTATGCTTTTAATTGCTAAATACTATATAGGGAACACCTGCAGGTTACTGGCTGCCAAAAAGTAAGGCATGAATTACACAGAATACTGTAATTCAGCATTTTGCAAAGGACCTCTAGTATGTGCCTCTCTTTTCAGCTGCTCTCATAATTCTGTAGGTAAAAATCAAACTCAAGACAAGTGTGAGCATAACCTGATTGCATTAGGTAAGAAGCATGGAAGTGATAGGAGCCAGATGAAAAGGGACAAAGGGGAAGAAAAAAGATTGACATGCAAATACTTTGAGGTTTTCCATGTCAAAATTTGAGAAAAGAAAATATTTATGAGCAAGACTTTTTCAAGTGTTTTCAGTTGTATCTACACTGTAATGAGAGTGTAATTCTTTAATTGATATGTCATGTCAAGAGTTTTTTTATTTACAAAGTTATGTAGTTATTTTTTATTTGCAAAATTGTCTTGGTAACATTTCCACGTGCTGAAGTTGCATTTTTTGACTAATTTGAAAATACTTTCAGATACTATTGATAAACTACATTATTATGGAAATTGTATCACTTCATGTGATAGACGTCCATTGTCCTTCCCTGCCAGTGAAATTATTACCAATAGAGGAATAATGATTGGTTCTTTTGTCTAGGGAAAGTTAGCCAACAGAAAGTGTTTCAGTGGAGGGGTGGAATAAAAGATAAAATTCATCCTAAAGCAATATGCAATACCTCAAAATCTCCTAGTGTTTTCTTTTCTGTAATGCTCTAATACCACACTTTGTCTGTGGGCTGTCTTAATGATTGTGCATGATGGAAGCCTTAAAAAAGTTACCAAGATTATTGTTCTTTGTGCTCAGAGCAAGTATGTTAAGTTGCATAATGGTTTACACAATGCGCCCGAAAGCAATGCCTAATAACTAGAAATACCTAAATAGTTTGGGAAACATGTGGTCATACCAATATTACTTTAGTTCTCAAGCACTTAATTCAGCTGACTGCAGTTGTCAGCCAAAGGTGCAAAGGCTTGTTGGGTATTTAACGTTCAACTGACCTTTTGAGCCGAAATACTGGAAATCTTGTGATATTGAGATTTCTGTAATTAGAGCTTCATTAAATTTTCAAGGCTAGAAATCAACACTACTTTTTTCTGAAATTGCAGTTGTTGTCTATTCTACTCAAAAATAGAAACTCTAATGCAATATGCTTGTTACCAGCATCTTGGAAAAACTGCACAAGCTTCTCTGTGTACATATGTATTTGAGGAGTATCTGAGCAAAAATAGATGGATAATGCATTCATTCTCAGCAGACATTTTTATCTTCTAATGACATTGTATTTGATTGAAAAAGATTAATATTTTTTAATGCTAGTAGTATGAGTATAATTGTGATTAAAAACTCAGATGGTCTGTACATTAGAGTTTTCTCTGAAGATTAGCCAGTTTTGATTGTGTTAATATGGACAGCTATTCTAATCAGCCCTGCATGAGAGCTGCTGGGTGAAGTACATTATATTCTTTTTTTTTTTTTAACTCTTTAGATTTCTTTTAAGTTAAAAGTGGGCTTTATCTTTAGGCAGCAACACAAAGCCATTTAAGTAATTTGTTTTTCTGGTTTCCAAGATTTGGAAAGAAAATGCATGCAAAAATACATTTACTCACAGATTGATCTTCATTTTCAAAAACTTACTTTTTCTTAATAGGACAAAATTCTGTTACTGAAAGATTTTGAGCAATTTCTGTTTGTCATTATGATAGTACAGATGACATTTCTGTTCACCAAGTTTCTCATTTGCTTGGAGCACAGAATTCCTAGTTAGTATGCAGCATACTTTTGTTAGATAAGGTAAATAAGCTGTTAAATAGTTTATAACATAATCGTAGCTATATATTAAAATCATCAAATTGCAAACATTAGAGCACAGTTGGATTTCTATAAACAAGGATTAAGTAATTTGTTGGGTTTTTTTAATGAAATCCTAAAGTGTGAGGAAAACTGAATAAGATTATCCTGTCCTATACTGATGACAACATTTGAGTTGGAAAGCAAAGAAGTTTAATTAGAAACACTTTGAGGTCTGGAAAATGTTGCCTTTTTTTTTTAATGCAACTGTAATATGAAATACTCATAACGTATGTTCCTCTTGAGCTTTTATTATGGTAATACAAGTATATTATCAAAAAATGTCCATCACAGTTTCCATATAAACTGAGTGATTACTAGGAGACTTCTTAAGCATAAATCAAAGCAATTGATGCATGACCATTGGGGAAAACAGTCTAGATACACAGAAATTACAAATGTAAGTACATTTTTGTGGGATGTTTTGAGCTGTTTTTACGATCCACAGCCTTTAACAGTTGTAACACATGCTTTTGTTATCTTGCTGATATGTCAGCTAGTGTACTCTGAACTTACATAAAGGCCAATGGTAGATAGTTTTTCAGCATCAACATGTAACATATATCCATATATGCTTGTTTGGTTTTGGATAACTATGTTTATAATAAACTGAGCAGTCTCTGAAGGTTGAGATGAACAAGATGTTAAGGAAAAAAATCTCCACTGGCTGGAGAACATTGATAGTAAAATGTCCCCTGTTGATGTGATAATTTGCAAAACAAAATAGATTGCTTGATGCTTCCTTCCTACGCCAAGTCTAGAACTCTTCCCTGGCTCACAGCTGTGCGTTTCCTTAATGATGCTGATGTCTCAATCTATAAGCAAACTGAATAATTTCACAGTATACTTGTGGATAAAAACTCCCATATCTGTCACCTATAAATAGGAAAAAAATGGTGAGAAACCCTTCCTTCACTTTTTAATTTCTGATTTTAAATGTACATATCATATAGTTTGCAGTTTGAGATAGAATAGTCTCCAGTGTTTCAAAATACACAGGGTTAGATGCATGCAAACAATTTCCTTGTATATCCTCCTTTCACCAGGCAGGTTAAAGTGTCAACTGCTTTACATGTCCAGATGAGAGTATTCAAATGTAAAATAATAAAAAGAATAAAAAATAAATTTAAAAAAAAAAGAACTACCTAATGCTTCTCTAGTATCATTGGGTGTTAAGGTGACCAAGTATTAACTCATTCTGTTATTCTGCCTTATTACCTTGATATGTTATCCCAGTCTGAGACTACTATATAAATAGTGTTCAATAGAAGCTCTTTTATTTGTATCTACTTTTTTTTTTTTTTTTGAGGTCCTTTTTTTTTCTGGAGGGTGTTCGTCTTCCCTGGAAATTAATAATTTGTTTGTTTGGTGAATAATGAATCTTTCTGTTTAATGACCTATTAGTAAATAGTAGGTAAGGTTGTTCTCTATTGGTGTTAACAACATAGTACTCTTAAAGATGACGACTAAATCCAAGGATCCACTCCCCTCTAGAGCCCAGGCTTGTTGTTATTTAGATTTATATAGCTATTTATGTTACTCACTCTTAAGGTAATTAGAAAGGGACACAGGCTCCCTTTGCAGCAGAGACATTTAGGTCCATTTCTGACTAATATAACAGCGGAAACTGTGCTCTGTGTTCAAATTAGTACTGGCGGGGTAAATGTTTTCCTCTCCATTTCCCTTCTTCACTGTTTAAACTCAAAGCTGTTGTTGACACAAAAGCATACTTACCAAAATTGTTCATAAGCAGATTTGCAATTTAAGTCATGTACTTAACTGTCACAAAGGAAAAGTTGCAGAGCATTTTTCCATTTTAGGAGCTTGCAAAGATGCTAATTTCTTTGTTTATTTGTTTTCCAGCAGAACTGAATGTTTTGCTGTCTAGGATGATGACACAGGAAATCCTTTTCAACTTTGAATTTTAGCTTTTTTATTTTGTCTGATCCATACTACTTTGCCGTACACGCTATCATCTTGATCCAGAATGTTTTTTGCACCAAGTTGTCTGTACCTAGACAACTGACTCTTGTTGTCTTAGCCAGCTTACTGGAGATCAGAGTCTTAGTTGTTGTTCATGTGCTGTTTGAAACAAAATACCAGACATAGCACATACAAACTGCAGTTCTTTAGAAGCCTTGGAAACATGAGTCTCTCTAACTGGCACGTGGTTTATCTGGGGACGCCAGGTCACTCCTATAAACAGATGTCACAGTGTTGTCAATGTTACATTGGAGAGTAAGATCCAGTTGGCAGCAATCATCTTGCTGCATGTCCCTCCCCTGTTTCTCCTTCTACCTTCTCTGCCCACACCATGCTTTAAAGTAGTATGTTTACACCTTGTGCAACTCTGAGGTCATGGTTTTTCTCAAAAGTTCTGAGATCTGTCAAAAGCAAGTGCCACCCCTGAAATGATTATGTTGTCCACAATTACCTTTAGTGACAAAAAAGGAGCTGTAGACATTTTGATTGTTTCAGAAAATACTGTGCTGTGCTACAGTAATAATACTAGTAATAAGTTCAAGAGAAAATTCTTGCCATCACTGTAGGAGGATAAAAAAAGAGCATGACAGCATATTGTCCAGTGGACACTGATCAGATGCAGCAGTCCACCATGCTGTTCTCTCATGCCTAGTAAACCATTCTACAAGTAATACTCTGCTATTTGACAGTCATTGTACTTTTGTGTCTTCAGTTATCAAAGAGAAATATCTGAATTCTTCACACCTATTTAACTAGAACTGCTGGCATGACATATCGATACATGAATGATATTTTTTGTCCTTCTTTAAGTATGGACTTAACTCAAAAGGAACCCTTAAAAGAATAAGTGTCCTTAATTGCACTTTTTAAAAAGAAGACACAGCCTCTGTGTTTCTGATGAGTTGATCACCCTTATTACTGTATTCATTCAACAGTCCTGGGGTTGTTTTGAAACATCTACAATGTCACACATGGCAGGTAATTCCTTAAGAACAAGATGGATTTTGGCAACATCTTTTCAGTGAACTTTTAAAAGCTTTTTGCACTTGTGGTTCTGCTGGAGTAAAAATTGCCATAATTTCCTTAAAAGTATCCCAGCAGCACCAAAATGCACTTTCATCTCAGAATCTGCTGCCCTGACCTCTGTGGTGTTGAGCTGAGAAGGTCATCTGTGAGCAGAGCTTTGAGGAAAACAATTTCTCATTTCCTTGTTTGTCTTTGAACTGTTGTCTGTTCATACTTGTCTGCCATGCAAAAGGTATATTTGTGCTAGGTTAAGTGTTTGTGTATTTGTTGCTCTCTCCGTAACTTCTTAGACCATCCAGGAGTAAAATTGTCTCCTTGTGTTTGGGACTGTACTTCTGCTATGGTGTCTGCTGTATGTGGAGCCAGAGATGATGAACAAGGAGGCAGTTCATGTTCTTTGTCATTAACATTCCTTCTGTTTGTGAGTCCAATACTGTATGTGGTTACATTAGTGTAATCCTGAAATACTACTTGGAATGATTTTGAATTATTTAAAGATTCTATAGTTCTCCAATTTTAGAGAGGACTTTAGGTGAAGATTTTTGCATGGCCCAGTGCTCTCCTTTTATTTTGGTACTATAGGGAAAATTTGAAAAAATTGTCATCAATGTAAACCAAAAACATCTCAGGCAACTAAATGGTTGCCTTGTGTTATTTCATTATTCATTAACTACTCTGTTATTCCTCTCCCCTCCTCCCCACAGGCACCTCCCCCCACCGCCCCCAAAAAACCACTAAGGAAACAAGCACACCACGATAAAATGCTAATAAAGGGAATAATTCCAAATAGACCATAAAAGACAGCATTTATAACCTCGATAGAAATGCCAGTCAGCTATTTTTGATGTAAAGCATCTGTCTCCAAAAGGAAATGAAGGCAGGCCTGTTTCTCCTTTCAAGTCTCTGAAGTAGTAGGTGGTGTCATTTGTTTTACAGTGCTACAAGTCCCATGTTATTGCAGTGGTAGCTGCCGACTGCCTTTGTTAATGTACTGAGAAGTTTTATCAGCTGTGTTTAATAAAAGACAATCTATGTGAAGAAAAACTGTAGCAAATGTCTCTTGCTCTCTTATCCTCTGACCATCCTTTATAGCTGTCAGAGAGCAATGACACTGATGTAGATTCTTGCAGATGTGCAAAATTCTTGTGACTGTTACAATAAACCATAGATATTGGGATGATTGATATCGTAGAAAGTTAGGGAGCAGTGTTTTCAAAATCCTGTGCACTTCCTCATTTGAAACGTAAAGGAGTTGGAATGAACTTTTGGTACTACCTGAAATGATTTATCAGTTTACATTCTTCGTGGATACATTTGTGTGGAGCATTATTGGCCTAGAATTTGTTAGGCCTCCAGGAAATCAGGAATGATATGTAGAAGTTGCAGGATTTCAGTTAAAAGGCATGCAGTTTGTTCTTTTTATTTGTTTTTGTTGCTTGTTCTTGTGAAATGATACATCAAATTAGACATCATGGTAGAAAAATTTCTTAGCTAGGCATATAGACTTAGAAATATGATGTTCTTTAGAGTACTTGATTAGTCCCATACACACACCATATTTTCAGGAGGATATGGAGGAAATGGAGAGGAATTCTGGAAGCCATATGAGTCAACTGTGTTATTTCCCACACAATAAGTTTTGTGGATGCTGTAGAATTAGGCCTGAGCACATTTAAACATGTGTCTTATTTATATGAGTTTTTCTAGGTTTAAGATTTTTTAGTCCTTACCCATTGTAATCTTTGTCTTGGTGCAAACATACACACATGGTTATAATTCAAGTGAGAAGACAGCTCTGTGTCAGTAACTCTGCTCTTGAAGAAAGCTGTTTCATTCATGAACTCTCATTAGACAAAGAAATAGCATGACTAGAGGGAATTGACATTCCTACTCATGATTTGAGAATATTCTCTCAAACAATCTGAAGTCTAAAAATAAATTAAATATGGGGATATTTAGACAGTCATCCATATATAGTGGAGATGATTTCCAAGCATTCTTCACTTTAATAACATCAATTAGCACACAGAACATCTGCAATTAAGGAGTATATTATTTCTTTCTAAAATAGTGTGAAAGACTGGCACTGCAAAGGTGGAGCTATGAAAACGTGGCTGCCAATATGAGTTACCCATAGCAAAGATTACATTTTAGGGGCCTGCTTTTCCTTATTTTGGGGGAAGGAAAACTGGCAAAACTATATAAAACCCAGCCGGGTTTTTTTGTTTGTTTGATTCTCAGTAGAATGAAGTAAATGACTTAGGGAAGGTGGAAAAAATCTGTCAGGGTAAAGCAAGAAAAGTTAAATCTAAAAGTAACATCTTCAGATTCCACTGCAATAGCATTGTGATGTTTACAATAAGGAGAGCTGAACTAATTTTGTTTTGCTCAGTTTTGAAACTCTGGAAGCCATTTGTTCTGAAAATTCGATGTGTCATAGTTCTTTATTAGTTTTTGTGATGCATATATTGTTAGGTGAAAAGAAGCAAGAAGAAAGTTGAAAAAGTATGAATTATTTATAGGATAAAAAACTTCAGAATTATCTGAGCGACATTTCCACCACAAAATTTAGGCATTGGACATAAGAATTATGGGGATTTTGTTGAAGCTTGATTAAAAAGGATAAGAGTAATGAGTTTAACTTTGTAGGGGAGAGGTTTGGAGCAAAGGCAAGTCTTCCTCATCAAAATGATTTCCTATTACCATATCAGTCTGGGAGACCAACTGTAGTGCATATTTTATTGGCCTTCTACCTAACACATTTTCATAGGGTCATCAAACGATTTGGGTTGGAAGGGACCTTTAAGATCATCCAATTCCAACCCTCCTGCCATGAGCAGGGAGACCTAGACCAGGTTGCCATTCAACCTGGCCTTGAATGCTTCCAGAGGTGGGATATCCACTTCTTCTCTAGGCAACCTGTTCCAGTGTCTAACCATTTTCCTGAAGTTATTGTAAATGAAAGGCTTCTAAAGCATGCCAACACTCCCTCACAGTAGTATGAAGCTGATTTTCCATGTGGCTTCACATTTTGAGTATTGTATTTTGAGCAGAACTCTGTTGCGTGGTGGCTTGAAACGCTTATCCTCTGGGGCAAAACTATGTGACTTTGAAAGTGAATGTTCCTGAAGCTCATTGAAATTTAGACTGACTTGAGGGGAGAACCACAGTGAACTTTGTGTGGGTTTTTTACCCCTTTTTTCTTTAAAATGCAAGGTACTGGTTTGACAAGTGCCTTTACTGTGCTCTCACTAGCATGTGAATACCTTTGGTACTTGCCAAAAGGTAGGTTAGGTGTTCAGCTTCATAAATGTGTTTTTCTGCCCTTGTAATACTTGTTAACTCCAGTGACCAGGCATGTTAATATCATGAAGAACCTGTTATTTCATAATGGAATAACCTAGAGATGAGAAAATAAAAGCAAGCTAAGCATTTTGTCTTAGCTAAACATGGAAGAATTGTTAGTAACATAAGAAGCTTTTAAATTGATTTATTATGAAATTTTAACATCTTTGTTATTAAAATAACATGTGTTTCCACCATTGTTAATTTTATTCAATCATTCATTGAGAAATAATTGCCGCAGCCTGAATCTAAATCAATATCCTAGAACCCCTGAACATCCTTCGAATCTGAGAACAGATTGTATTTTCTACCAATTGCAATTAAGACAAAGAGAAGAAAGGGATAAATTCCAATGTGTTAACTATTCCCAATGATTATACACTCTTTATTGTCAATGAGTTTGATTAAAATTAAATTCCTGTCTTTAATCCACTCTTTGATTACTTTGATTTTCTCTTGGAACCTGTGTTATGCCAACATTACCACATTTAAAGCTTATTGAGTTCTGTGTTTTCTCATTAAAGAGAGAAGTCTGTCTGTATACACCAGAGCTTGACCTGTTTAAAGCACAAGTATACAGCAGCTGTTCAGAAACTTTCTTGTTATCTCTGTTTGCTTAAATTACTAAATTGCTTCCATGAAAAGTCTACAGACATAAGGGAATAATTTGTTTAAGTGGAAGAAGATTGTCTAAAAAGAAAAATTGAAAATATTCCTAATATTCCTCCTTCCCTTTTTTTTTTCTGTACCAGTATCCAGCTGCCCTAATGAATCTTGGAGCCATTCTCCATCTGAATGGTAAACTGAAAGAGGCTGAAGAAAACTACCTCCTTGCTCTTCGACTTAAACCTGATGATGTTATCACCCAGTCCAATCTTCGCAAGTTGTGGAATATCATGGAGAAACAAGGTTTGAAAACGTCCAAAACATGATGATGAGAGCTCTGAACTTTTTTCATTACATTGATTAAACCCATGAACTAGAACTTCCACACAGTTGTCAGGTCAGAGAACTTCTTGGACTTGACTGCAAGGATTGGAGGTCCTAATTGCTGCTAGGAGAAGCTATTCTGCTAGATAAACAGAAAAAGGGAGACTTTGAGGTATTCATGAAGGACTTGTTACCCCACAAAAATATTTGGAACCATAGCACGTGAGAGAAGTTGCATATTTGGTAAACAATTGCAAATCCCATATTGCTTACTTTTGGATGGGTACTTGAAATGTATACTGTCACAGAAATATGAAGGGAAAATTGCACAGTATACACTAAGCCATATGGGAGTTAAAGTGGTAATAGTAGGTTAAGGTATTTTGCTGATACTGTAACTCATTAAAATGTATACTAAATCCAATGTGTTTGCAGTTTGTCTTAATGCTGCTGTATCTCACTTTTGAACCACTTGCTTACCAATTTCACAGCTTATATGGCCAATTTTTTTTCAAACCTGTCACATGATTAGATGACAGCATTCAGTTTACTGAGTATATGCCTGTTACTACAGCTTGTTAACTTATAGTGCAGTTTTCTTGAGATATACAGTCAAATTTCTGTGAGGTAGACAGAATGACTAAGGAATTGTCCATATCCTACATCAGATATAGTATGTATGCTGGTAAAAAAAAGTCCAGAGGTGTGATTTAGCAATACAAGCAAGAGTGATGTTAGCCCTGATACCAAATCAGTGTGGTCAGACTGTCATCTTAGAAAAAAAATAATTGGTATTATAGAATAATGTGTTTGACTCTCTTTACTTTGCTGTCAGATAAGTCCAGTTTTAAAATGGACTCTGTGTATGATATTTTTGCAATAACTGATTAAAATGAGATTTGAAAATATTAGTGCTTGGATGTGCTACAAATGAGACTTCATGAGCAACTCAGAGAAGAGGGCATGTTATACATTAATGAGGCTAGCAAATAACTGAAGGGACTGGATTAGATTATGCTTAAAATAGTGTAGATTAAGAGGAATCAGTAACAGTGGTTGCCGGTTGCTTTTCACATTGCTGGTGTCTTAAACCTATTCAGATTCTAACCAAATATTAGCATTCTGCTTGTATTCTGACACATGCTAGCAGCAGAGCTGTCAAATATCTAAATATGCTTTTGGTGAGGTTAAATTAATTTCTGTTTCAGAATGATTTAGCCTCTTTACTGTTTTAGTCTTCAGATTTCAAATATAAAAATAATTTATTTTAAATTGAAGTGTATGAAGCTTTAGTAATTTTTTTTCAGGCCATTTGTTAACTGCTTTCTTTCTTTGGAATAAGTATTATTGCTTGTAAGAAAATTTACTATTTCATTTAATGGCCCTTTGGTATCTGCTTCAGTGTTCCTTTCATAATGATAGATAAAGTGTTAAAGTGGTAGAGCACCTTGAACTGAAGCTTCTTCAGGATATTCAGTCAAAAACTCTTTATTACTGAGAAAGGGTTTGGGGCTTTTAGTTTATATATTCCTTTTTAACTGTTGAGCACCATTCCAACAAAAATGTAGAGAAGAACATTTTGCTGTATTTATTTATTTATTACTTGACTGCAGCAATGTTACCTGCCATTAACACGACAGTCTCTAAGTGTTGCTATTTCTTTTATTTGGTTTTACTTGCATTTGTTTCGTGGTTAGTGTATGTATGGAATGGGAAAAGGAACACTTGAGTTATACTATACCTTCTTGATCATTCTCCCCTTACACTTGGATTTTAAATCTGTATTGAAATAGATTGGGGAATAGCTGTTTCAAAGTCAGTATAGTAGAAAAAATGTCGTAATGTGTGTTTCCTTTTCTTTCCTCTTGCTCACTAAAATACCGTAAGTTGCTAAGTTTACAACTGGCCTACCAGGAGGGCCAGAGGGGAAAGATTGTTTGGTTTTGTGGAGTGTGTCAGGGTTTTCTCAAATAATGTTATTGCTCGAAAAGCAAAATTGAAGGATCAAAAGTTGAATTTCTACTTTTATCGTTGAAACCAGTGTTAGGATACAATGGTAGCTTGAACTTTTTCTCCTGCTTTACTGACTTTCTGGGGAAAGATATAGAAATAGATAGTAACTATAACTGAGCTTGGTATAGAACTGTGGTATTCTGCAGCTTTATTTGCTCAACAGCCATCAAACTTTGATGGTTTCTTGGTCTTAACCATTCACCAGGTTATTTGTCTCTTTCAAATTGTACTTATTCTTGTTTAGTGATTTTTATTCATTGCACAAAAGGGGGAAAAGGGGAGCACTCCTGTGATACAGTGTCATGTTTGCATTGATAACTGGTTTTGTTTGTTTCTTTAAAAAAAAAAAAAGAAAAGGAAAAGAAAAGAAAGAAAAAAGGACTACCGTAAATTTACCAAGAATGTCCCTGAATACATTTTTTTAATATAGGTCTGGGCTTGATAACTTTCTTCTTTTGGGATAAATTTAAAACATGTTTAAAATATGTCTCTCTGCTCAGGGATTTATGGTGGATTATTGCAGACAGTGCTAAAAAAAAAATAAAAGAGCACAAGACAAGTTTACTAAATTAAAATTTTATTTTTTGAAAAACTGTTATTTGTATAAATTATCAGATTTGTAGGCTTTCCTTTTTGTAGAAATAATTGTTTATGTGCCAGATAAAAGAATTTCAATTTTGTTTTCAATAATAAAGCATTGATAACTAATACAGTGTGTATTCCTTTGTGTTACTGTAACAACACTTTGGGGTTTTTTATTGTTCTGATTTAATGAGCAGTCTTGATTATTTTTTGTATGGGAGAACTGTATAGAACAAGTAACATACAACCTGTCATATCTGGCTTTCTTCTATACTCTATTGCAATTAGACTTCGGTGGATATTTTCAAAAAGGTTCTCTGAAAGCATTTTTTAATATTTATACTCACTAAATCTAGTCAAAGGGATGTGATAACTATCATATTTGATTCTTGTATCTAAACTTTATAGGAATAAAAGCTGATTAATAAGATATATTTATAAAATATTTTCATATTGACATACAAATGTGATGTCAGTAAAAATGTTGCTAAAATGTAATTGGTTACAGAAGCTGGATAAAAGATTTCACTTGTGTACAAGGTGTTTTTCGTGTAGAGGTCACCTTTTCCTCGTGCGGCGATGTCATATAATGAGTTTCAAGTCTTCTGCCTTCCTGTGCAGGAGATATTATGTAATGACAGAGTTCTTTTGCCTTTTGGCTTTCCCTTAACCTTGTATGGACAGAGCCTTCTTAGCTCAGTGCAGCACTAATACTCTTATACCTTCCTAGCTCTGTTGCGTTCAGGTCCTGTGCAGTGGTAGGTTTGCTCTATGGTTGAAAAACATGCATGAGCATGAGCAGAGCACTAGAGAAGCTTTGGGTCACTGACTTGCAAATTCACTTGTCATGCCTTATTTTTATTGGAGGTCACGCCTCACCTTCAGACATTCCTTGCTTAAGTAGGTTTTGATAAATGGCAGATGATGAATGCAGAGTATGCAAAGAGTCATCTGAACTGTGTCACTTGTTTCTTGTGGAAATAGATTCTAAGCATGAGCTTGAGCTTGAGGTCCTGCTCTGGCATCTTAGCCCTGAACCTTTCTGTGTGAGATCCTTTTCTGTCTGCCTTGTGCTGTGCTTCCAATGTCTTTGCTCTTCATAGAATCACTCGTTTGGGCAACAGATACTTGCTACCCCTCTCTTTCTGGTGGAGGCACATGACAGCTCTGTAGTGGTTTTTTAGTCCTGCTTTCACAGACCCATCTGAACTTCGTAGCTGGTATGGATGGCTGTATCACTTCTGAGATGTCAACTAGTATAAAGGTAAAGCACTAAATTATCTGTGTAGGTATACCATCTTATTTGGATCTGGCTTGGGACTCTGTTTTAGGCATTCCCATAGCAGCTTTGCCAGACAGAGATGAATGCAGGTAGCATGAGGTAACATTGCTTCCAGTTCACGTCTGATAACAGTCACTGGCAGCTGAATTATGATCAGATGTTATATAGGCTCCCTTAGTTAGACTGGCCCTGCAATTTGAAAAGTCCCTGCCTTGTTTCACACAGATACTGAACATCTCTGAGATTCAGTAGTGTGACATTGGAAGAGTGTGTTTAAAGGAGTAGAATACATCTGATATTGTGAGGGCATATTATGAGGAAGGCTGGGGTCAGGGAGCAGAGGCAGACATTTTTGGAGAAATTAGTAAAAACTTTAAGGGGACAGACTTTATTCCAAGAACAAAGAAGGAACCCCGAGATCAAGTTATTCTAGGATACACTATGGAAAAGGGTATGCATCAGTAAATTCCCACAAAACAACACCCCAAAGCTGTACAGACTTGTAAAAAGTTGTAAGTTCTTCTGTTGTAATAATAAATCAAAGCCAAACATTGCCAACAGGAAAAGCTGGCCTTGGAACATAAAGTTCAGGACCTAAAAATATATTCCCCATTCTGCTGGGTTTGGCTGGGATAGAGTTAATTTTCTTCACAGTAGCTAAAATGGTGCTGTGTTTCAGATTTGTGCTGGAAACAGTGTTGATGTCTCAGGGATGTTTTAGCTATTGCTGAGCAGTGCTCACACAGTGTCGAGACCTTTTCTGCCCCTCACACCGCCCCACAAGTGAGGAGGCTGGGAGTGTGCAAGGCACTGGGAGGGAACACAGCCAGGACGGCTGACCGTAGGGATATTCCAGACTGTGTGGCTTCATGCTCAGCAATAAAACCGGGGTGGAGGTTGGCGGGGGGCAGCTGTTGCTTGGGAACCATCTGGGCATCTGTTGGTTGGTGGTGAGCAGTTGTTTTTCACTTTTATCACTTGTTTTTCTTGGGGTTTATTTTTCTCCTGTTTTTGTAATTTTTCTTTTCATTATTATTATCATTATTATTAATAATAATTTTATTTAGTGTATTAAATTTATTTAAATTTCAGTTATTAAATTGTTCCTAAATCAGCCTATGATTTTCTTACTTTTAGCTTTCCAATTCTCTTCTCCATGCCACCAGGAAAGAGTGAGTGAGCATGAGGTGCTTAGTTGCTGGGGGTCAAACCATGACAACCATGAAAGACTGAAGGTGTGGCTCAGGTTTTGCCACATGATTGGAAAACCTTTACAGTTGCATTTTTATTCACATTTCACATCGATGTTTCTCCCTTCCCTTAGAGATAAATTCTTTATCTTTTTTACCCTGTTGTTGTGCACTGGCTCTTTAGTGGTGCCACAGTTCTAGAGCTGGGCAGCTTTAAAGGTTATGTATGAGAAAGCATTTCAGAAAGGCAGAAACATCACAGTGCATCTTCTAGAAAGGTTTAAGATGAATTGGATTAAATCATTCACTCTTACTGAATACTCAAATTATTTTGAATATAGTTTCAGTAACAAAGTGTAATTTTACTTGCTAAAATTATTGAGTTTACAGATATTTATGTGTAAGGCTGGAGATTAAATTGTTGTTTATACATACAAATGTCTGTTAGTTTGTGTGCATTTAAGCACAGATTTATGTTTTAAAAAAACTTGAGATTTCCTTTTGAAGAAATGGATGTGGAAGATGTGAGAACAGTTGTGGGGTTTTTTTCATTTGACAGAACTGTGCATGAGCCTGCCTTTCCTTGCATCACTGGTCCTTTAGCTGAGGACATTCTATTTCTACATGGATACTTTTGGTTTTTTCTCTCTTGCAGAACTTCAATAGTTTAAGTTACAGGTTATGTTTTGCGCTAAGAAGAAAAGGGGCTTGGCTTCGATGGCTAAACTTGAGCTCAGTTTCAATTTCAGGAATTATTTAAGCCAGGTGAACAGATTTTTCAACCCAATAATGCAGTGGCTTGCTGCAACAAGTCATCCTGGAAAGTAGAGGTTATTTGAGAGTCTTCGTTTGTTCTTTTCTAGTTTTTTTACCTGTCAGCAAAGCATTTTTTATCCTTTTCTGGAGAAATATTCTATTTTGTCCCTAATTTTCTTGAAAACAGGTGTTCCTGCATGCCCAGTATTTTTCTTTGTCACAATGAGAAATTAATTTTTCATAGATTTGATTTATTTATTATTTTGTCATGTTTGTCGCAACCACAACCATAAGTTTATCTACAGTACATCAGTGTATAATACAGTTCCTTATATTAAATCAATTCCCTCTTCTGGTTTATATCCAATATGCAAAGCAAATCATTGCCAAAGTGACTCACTTCTGCACACCCACAGTTTCTGGAATACAGTATTGCTTTTCCTATTGTGATAGAGAATGTTTTTATATGACAACATGAACAACATGAAGATGTAACTTGGTAGAATAGGATTTTTTTTGTTTCTCAACCACTGTAATTTCATAGCTTTTTTGTCCTTTTTTCTCCTTAATGAAAGAAAGGATTTAACAATTGATTTTTTTTTTAAATAAACGTACTATTAATAACAACAGAAGTCTATGAATGGCACGCCTTAAAATTCATGGATAGAGCATAGTGGCTCTGTCATTAAAATCTATTATTATTTAATTACTGTTCCTCCCTCCAAAATGCCATTTCTCTATGAAGTTTCAGTGGCAGTTAATCTTTTAGCTATATGACTGTAAATTTATTTATGTTTCTTGATTTTTTTAATGGAATATATCTCCTGATTGTTCTCATTAGTGGAAAGAGTCTTTAGATATTCTTGCATGGAATAATCATTTTCCCGCCTCTCCTCTGTTAGTTTTATGAATTATTTAGAGACTAGAAGAGGAACTACTTTCCCTGAAGCTGAAGGCAGAGAAGACTTTTAGGTGAGCTTCTACATCAGTTTTGTCACTTTTAGCCAAAGCCAAAAAGAAATAAAATTTGTTTCAGTTTGGCTTGGTTACTTACAACTGGCTTCAGCATTCTAAGAATAACTTGATATCCAGCTGACAGGTTTTACCCTTCGTCATGCTAAAGACACGCTTTGCATACAAGTGTTCACATGTATGTCCCACTGGCACCATCACAGCCTGAAAGTCTTCCTTGTCAATACTGCACATATTGACCTGATTTATTCTGAATAAGTTATTTCCTATAGCGTTTATTCTGATTGATATGAAAACTTCCTCTCTGACATGGGAAGAAGAAAAAAAGCCATGTGTAATGAGATGTGTACAGTTTAGGATTATTGTGGACTCTCATTACTGATACATAAATGTCAATTAGAGGTGACCATATAAAAGTAGATTTTTGTTTAACTCAATGAATATCATGATAAGGAATGCTATCTCTGCAAATAGGATTGTTGAAACTTAGATTTGCAAACAGATTAGTTACTCAAATACTCTTTATATTGATCAGTGTAATAATATTTGTTAGAGTTCCATTATGTTTTGCTTACCTTGTTTTTTTCATCATCATTTCAGTTATGGTGCACTTTTTAATCTCCTATTTATAAATTAAGGTACATGATTTTCAAGTTTAATCAAGAAATTACTAATAAAAGATGTCATCTTTTTAGTATTTCCTTTTTTTTCTGAGGGAAATTCAAGAATAAGAATAAGGAAGGAGAAATCTTATGGTTGTATTTAGTTACTTTTTTAGCTTTGTTCCCATATAAATAAATAATTAACTATATTAAACTCTCAGAGTTCCACAGAAAATTGATGCATGCACCTGGACCCAGGTAAGTCCAAGTGAAGACATGGAAACATATCTCACTGCTCCTGGAAGAGGCACAAAATTATGAAGCTGGATCTTCACACTACAATTATGCCAGCTACAATTTGCCAGGACATTTACCATAATTTTGCTAATCCTGAAATCAGGTGAGTCCATCTGAGTCTCAACATCAAGTCTGTTTTTGAAAGTAATGCATAAACTAAATTATGGTCATCCCTGGAACACCTATAATATAATACACTGAGTCTCAAAAATGGCTACTGGCAGGAATTACATCAGAAAATTTTCTTTTTTCTGCATGTTTTGAACTGTTACAGCCTTCTGGCATTCAAGGCAGGAAGATAACCATCTAATGGTGGGTGTGCTTGGGTTCTCTGATTGCCTTGGCTGATAGCTTCTTGCATGTTTGTGAAGAGTTGATCTTTCATATGCAAGGTATGCTTGGAAAGGTTACACAGGGACTGCAAAAGCATCATTTCTACTGTAAATACCTTTAGAAAGTTGACGAGTGTTCATTGACCATAGGGAGAAGCTGAGCTGGGAGAAGCAGGCTGGACCTTGAGAGTTCCCCAATGAATGGCCAGTGAGACAGGAGGGAGAAGCAGATGCAAGCTGGTAATCATGCACGGATTTCCTTCACCTTATTGAAAAGTATAATATGAAAAAGACCACCTATACTGATTATGTGATTTTGTTTTTTCTTTGTAGAGGTGGAATTCCAGTGATCTCATTAGGCCTGAGGGACACAAAATGGAAAACTATAGCAAAACTGGACCAAAGCATCCTGAAAGCATTTATAATCAAAGTCCAAATTTAAAAGGATTCTACTTTTTTTTTAATCAAATATTATTACCTTGCAAAGCTATGCAGTAGATCAGACACCTCACTGAACCTACTGTCCTCATTGCTAGAGGGTTCAAAAACATGTTTTCTGCTGTTTCGTTTTGGTGGGGTTTTTTACCTTCAAAATTATAAAGTAGCCATAACAACCCACTAACAGCTAAAGAAAAAGCAGGGAAGGAAATCTCCATTTGAGTCCAAGCCCTAAAGGCAAAAACAAAGTCGTCTTTCTGAAAGCAAATCTATGAAGATTGGTGTGAGACCAGAAGCCATTTTAATTCAAGTTTTGATGAGAAATTGCTCTAATGAGAAAAACTGTCATGATGGAGACATGTAATATTAAAACTGAATTAAACAGAAGCTTCAGAAAATAAGGCATTCAGTGGCAAAACAAGGGGAAAAGCAGGCTTTTAGTAAAGTATACAGAGTTTTTCCTTTATTTTTTTTTTAACATGATTCTTGGGGACAACTCTTACTACTTCAGGGAGAAAAAAGGGTAGACGAGCAATGTGGGAAGATGCACTTGCAACTGATGGCTTTGACTGATGGCTTTTTATTTGGTATTGTAAAAATACAAACTGATATTTGGGCTCCTAGAAATTTGGGTTGAATGGGACTACATGACATTTTTTGGCAAATCCCAAATTGTTATACTCGTCTTGACTGTTCCCTGCTTAGAATCTCAGGAAGTGACAAGATTAAAGGATCATCTCTCAAACTTCCCTAACCTTAGTCTTCCCATAACCCCACTCCTACCCTTGGCTCTTGTCCCTACTTGCCCTGCTATATTCATTGCAGACAGTACTGTCTTGAGAGCAGTGATTTGTCTCTTCCAGTTGGCTGTAAAGTGCTCTAATGGGACTGTATAAATAAATGTAATTAGTTTTTCTGCTTCATTCAAGGGACTGTAAGTAAGAATAACAGGGTACACAAATCTAACTTTTATATAAATTACTTCATTGCTGGGTTAATAGTTTTTTAATATGCACCTCTATGGTTTTGCCTCTTAAATGACAAGAAAAGACAGTAATACTTAAAACGTAACATTGCCTCAAACATTTCAGATCAGAGAGACTCAGGAAGCCGTAGAAATGATAGATTAACTTATTCTGAATAAGCAGCACCACTTGGTATTGGATTTATACTTTTAATTCAACATTGGAAATGATATAACCATACTCTGTACCTCATAAGAGGAATTGTACAGGTTCCAACCATCTGTTAAATTAAACATTGATGATTACTGTGAACATGTGGAGCAGACCTGGTACAAGGGGGATGATAACTCTGTGCATATACCTAAACCCTTGGATCCTACTTGATTCACAAGGTTGGATACCCAATTAGAAGACTGAAGGGTGTTTTTTTAGTGGAGTGTCACTCACTGTGAAGTTCAATGGCAATGATTTGCTCCAATCCTTCTATATTAGATACAGTATATCCTGTGTCTGAAATACTGAAATGCTGGAAAAGGTCCAGGTAGTTATGTCTTTTAAATAAATGCTTTAATATGTTGGCACTTTTCTGGCAGTAATTTCCCCTGCCAGACATTCCTGTCTTGGTGGTACTTTGAAAACCAGGGGAGGGCAATAAATCTCTTGAAGAGAGAAGTTTTGATTACTAAGAAAATCCAAAGAGAACGAGACATAGCAGTATATGTGACAAACCTGGAAAAAATAAACAAACATACTATTTCAAACAGGAAACTTCTCAAGGGTCCTTCTGCTTGAGGGCCTGCTCCCAAATAACAGAAATTGTTGCCTCACAGTTTCTGCTTCTTTTCAGACAATGTGTCGCTGTTTTTCACCTACTTGGCTTGTAAGGAAGAATTTCTGTCCCGGTTGAAGATGATGATGGTTTTGTCATTGACTTAAGTAGCTCAAATTTCACTGTAGAAAACTGTCTGGGGTAAGGACTTACTAACATTTGTATGCTGGTTCCGCTGATTATTTCTCTGATCTCCTAGCACAGTAAGAACTACTCTTACACACTCTGTTCAGGAATAGAGACATGAAGGGGTCTTTATACAGGAAACCACTCAAGTATACTGTATTTTTCTGCTAGAGCCTACTGCCTCACTCAGGCAAATGTGAATCTGTGTTATTAAGAGCATAGAGACACAAGCTGGTTTAAAGCACCAGTGCTGGAGCAGAGAAAAGCTGGACACAATCAGTGAGTTGTTTTACCATGCAGGGTCACATTATAAAATTATAACATAGATGCTTTGCAAAAGTAATTTTTTTCTTGTATGTTTGGGAAAATACAATTTATTGGAAGGTATATTCCCTCCAAATGCTTGGAGAGCTTCTGTTGTTAAGGCAACGAGGGTAACCAACTGAAAACTAATTCGTGTTTCAGTTTGTCAAGTGCACATTTACTTCACTGCTGTACTGAATTAATGGTAAAGCCTGATAAGAAGATGATCTCTCTGTCATTCCTATGTATAACCCCTTCTCCCACCAATCCGCAAAAAGCATTATTTTTTGGTTGTTTCCAGTATGACCTCTCTTATGATGCACTTCACAATCCACTGAGCAATGTTGTTTGAAAATTGATTAAAAACTGTAATTATTGTACCAGGAACATAATCATGATTGATAGGATGAAGCCAAGTAATCAAGGGGAAGGGGAGGATTCTCAGCCTAAAACTTACTTCTGCTCTAACAAAATATAATTGAAACAAAAAGCTGCATTTTCTGAAAGTTAGATGAGTTTTTTTTACTGGTGTTTTTAACACAAAAAAAGAGAAAAATCACAAATACAACCAGCACCCGTAATAAACCCCAAGACTCTTGAAATTATGTGGGTTTGTGTAATCTCAAGTTAATATAAAAAAGAGCAGATTCTAGTTGATATAAACCAAATAATCTAGTTCTAAATATGCTGTCTCATGAAGATGAGGGTAAAATGTATACTTAATTCATTACAGTTTTTCTTTTGTGAAGTCCAGTTGTAACTCTTGTATGTTAATAATTAGTTTTCTATTATCACAGTCCTGATGAACAGCTTTTTCCTCTGAAATGCTAATGCTTTTATGGTTTGCATGTTATTAATTTGTAATGAAAAAATGTGTACCTCATTATTTACCAAAGAATATAAAAAAATAACTTCAGTAATGGATGTCTTTTTCTGTCCTAATTTCATTTTTCTTTCAGTGATTGGGTTCTCATATTTATTTCAGCTCTACCTTCAGTGTCACAGCTGTGATTTATTGCATGCTCACTTGATTTTTCTAAAAGCATCGTCTCCCTCCCTGAATTTTCTAATAGCCTCACCTTCCGCCTCTTGAATAGGTTCAGGTTTGTTTGCTAAGCACTTTCTGCCACAGTGCTGGTCATTCAGCTGGCGAATTCCAGTTTTATAGGGTAAGGCAAAGCAAACAATTTGTCAGCTCAGTTGAAAGATTCAGCTGAAGAATGACTAAAGCAGTAAACTTGCTTTTTTAAAATTCATGAATCATGCTGCTTATTAGGGAGGGTTTCTTTATTAAAAATAAAATGCAATATTTTAATCTTAGCTAATCTTCAGTTTTAATACTGCTTATGCATTGATGGACTCTACTTTTTCAAAGAACTGCTGGTAGGGTTAATTGTTGTTGTGCATGTAGATCACTTCAGCTTCTCAGGGGCTTGCTGAACTTGAACCTGACTCTCACTGTGCTGTTGCTTTTCCTTCCTTCAGCACAGGTCTGTGCAATAGCAGGGGTGGGCTTTTATGGAGCTTAAGGCATCAGGACTTAATGTTCTTGTGGAAGTATAGATTAAACATATATACCTGAAATGTGAAAGCTTCCCATTCCAAATCTCAAACCCATTAGTGATGACAGCACTTTTGATTACAAACTTGCTTGCTAGGCTTAGAAAGGATGCTTTGGTGCTTGAAGCTCACAGAAGGTCTTATCTTTCGGGACCACCTTACAGAGAAATCAATGACTGTATTTTTTTTTTTACCTTTTCCTTTATAAAAAATACCAAACAAATGCAAAACCAAAAAACCCTCCTCAAAATTTACAGTTAATTGTAGGGTCTAAATTTGCCTTTAAACGGTTGTTGCTATTACAGGATATTTTCCAGCTGAGGTTCAGCCACTGTCGGCAGTCACTGCAAGCATGGACTAATTTAATTTAATTAAGCAACAATGCAAGAAGCTTAATTTAAGGCTAACCACCTTACATTTGAAGTGTCTAAACATTTTTTTAATGGATGTTTACTGTGTGTCAGCTGACCTACAGTAACTTGTGTAATACTATCCATGCTGAAAGCAAAACCCTACTTTTTGGTGAAGTACAAGTTAACATGGGTAGAAGTAATACAGTGGATCCTAGGCTGACCTAGAATTATATTTGAGAGTGTTAACAAAGCAAATCGACAAGTTCATTTTGTTGAAGCTGCTTCTATGATTGTACCAGTTGATGTGTTTCACGCTTACAGCACATGAATGAGGACAATTATTCCATCTGAGAAGCCAGAATGATTGGATCTTATTGATAGGCCCTTCCTTCATGTAGTCGATCACAGTACTTCAGAATGGGTAATCTCTAGTCCTTTAAAAAACTTAACATTTAGGAACAAAACAATAAAAGTATTTTCTGCGTAAAGAATAGGACTAGGAAAACCAAATTTTAATATGAACTCCCCCATTTTAAATGAACTTAATGAAATCCAGTGAGATCAAATAGGACATACAGTAGTCTGGTTGGGAAAGCCACGAGCATAGCAGAACACTGACTGAAATCCACAGATCATTTGGAACTGGTCAAAGAAAAACTAGTGGGTCCTAATGCAATCCATCATTAGGAGCAGTAGGATACATCAAGGACAGAGAATGTCACATGAGAATGTGTTACAGAAACATAACAAAAATGACCTTTATACCGTATCTGTTTTTCAGTCCAGTGCTGTAATAAGGATTAGATGTGTAAGCTTTTTTAAAGCAAGCTGTCTATCACAGGATAAATTAACCCCACACTCGTTGCATTCTATTACAATGCCAGACATTACATTTTCATATCTAGAAAAATCATAGGGCCCAACTACAGGCTCAGGCACAGAATTGAACCCAAAGACCCCAGCTTTTTCTTGTTATTTATCATGTCATTTATTCCTCATAACAGATAATAATTTGGAAGAGCGATAATTGTTTTTTGTTACAGCAAGCTTAAAAAGGAAAGCATGCTAAAGAATGAGTATTAGTAACTGGGACATGGATTTATTTCCAAGTAAGCCCTTAAAAAAAAACCATACAAAGTTAGCAGCATCTGTTATTCACTACAGATGAATCAGTGATGACAAACACATGCCAAACTATTTGAATAGCTACCAGCTCTGTGTTTGATTCTGTACTTGTTAATCCTTGTTTCATAATGCCTGCAAAGAGATGAAAAAGGAAATTACTAGTTTTAATTACCTTTATACAGTGGGTTAGAGACACTAATATTACTAGTTACTGCATCTTGCAACACTCTTAGGTTGCAAGAGAGGATTCCTGTTTTTCTTATGTTTGGACTCAGAACAGTTTTGGCTGAAGCTGGCCATTCAAAGAGCTGTAGTGCTCACTAATTATCTTTGGTGCTAGCTAAATGCATTCTGGAGCTGGAGTTTTACAACAAAGGCGAGTCTGTCAAAATTGGGCTTAAGAGAGAAAAAATTAACCTTCGTGGTGAGAGCAGGTCTGATTTCACCTACAGGTCTACTCCTTCTGTGTGATTTAAAGGTACCTGATTTCAACTCTCTGTAAAAAAGCACAACTACACATAGTTCAGAAGAGTAACATTGGATTTAATTATATTTTAAACTTTTTTGTGCTCAGGACTTTCCAAATAATCAATTCAGTTTAAAGGTAATTTATGAATGTTAATTCTGAACTGAGAATGGATTTTTTTTCATACTTACAGGGTTGTTTCTCAGTGATAACTCTAGCACTGATGTTTAACAGCCTCACTTCTGTCTCCAGCTTGGAGGACACCAAGCAGTTATTTTCAATATCAAGAGAGCTGAGATGAAGCACTGCCGTCCCCATGACAAAGCCTGCAATATCTCAGTGTTTTTGAATACAGATAGGACTGTATTTTATATATATATATATATTATATATATATATATTATATATATCTTGAAAACAGGACTTGTTTTCAAAAGAGTTAAATATTCTGTATTTTTTCTGATCCCTGTTGTCTGATATTGTCTACTTGAGTTTTGGCACATATGAGATACTGGTGCTTCATTTTTTAATGTTTAATTTAGCCTTTAACACTACTGAGAAATTTTGTCATGCTTTCTATTTAGTGTATTTTTAAACTCTTCTTGCTCTCTTGATAGATTTTTTTTTCCAAGTGCTCTTGACTTTGACAGAATTATTCAGTTGGTTGAGAGGCAATCCAAGATGTTTTGAAAATATTCTCAATTTAAAATTGCTCAATAAATACTTTTCTTTAAGAACTTTATGTTCTATTACTTTAAAATACCAAGACTACTAATCATTATGCTGTTCCATTTCATTCTAGTTAATTGATTTCAAATGTTTAAGAAAACAATTTACTTCTACTTCAGAAGCCTCTAACTGAAGAGTCTAAATCATTATTTTGACAGAATAGATTTTATTCGTTCTTTGTGATTAACTGTCTTTGTGCTTCCACATTTAAAAGTTTGATTATGTCTTTCATTGTTGCTACCTTGTTTTTAAAGTGATGAAGGAATTGCATTTCCCTAGAACAAGTGAACTTACCTAAACAAAGACTGTCAAATGCTGACAGGAATATAAAGCAAGGGAAAGAGAGGAGGAAAAAATACCTGATGCACAAGCGTTTAAACAAAACCAGAAAAACCCTCCACAAATTGAAGAAAACAAAATGTTTTAGCCCAAGTCAGGTAGAAAATCACCTTCAGCAACTGTCGTGCATGCAGTTTAGCTTTCTTGTCTCATCAGTAGTTTTGCATAAGCAAACATGCTTACCTATTCAAGAGAACATTTCCTTGCTCACTCTTGGATCACATACTACAGCGATGAGTATGATAAAGAACAGCTTTCTAAACAGAAACAGTGGTTAAGGAAGACTAGCATAAAGTACTTGACTTTGGAAAGAAATGGCTGAAAATACAAGGATATGGATGAAGTTTGACTTCTCTTTTAGCAAGATGAGGCTTACATGATGTCTGTCTATCCTGCTCTTACCAACTTGTGATCTTTCTTGGCCAAATTCTACCAAGAGTGACATACATGTAGTTGTAGTGTTAGCAGCCAGCTGCTGGATGTTAGCAGCCAGCTGCTGAAAATAGGCAGCTGGATACAGGGAAAATGATTCTGTTATTGTGCTTTCCCCCATCCTCTGCCTCTCTCAGTCCTTTTGTGAGAGAAATGTTGAAAGCAAATCCAGATTGGAGAGTGAGAATCTCAATGCTGGAAAACAAGAGCTTGCACCTTTTTAGACATTAGGGGATCTGTCCATTAGGCACAACCCAAAGGAAACCAGGCCTCATTAGTTTTGCAGCCCACAGGCCTGTTTTTCTAATGTACAGGGGTTCAGTTCTGCTAGCAGGTTTTTTTCTGAGACTTAAAATCTGTATGCATAGTTTTAGGGTATATGCCGTAAGGTATTTTGGACCCGATTTCCAGCAGTGAAGGAAAATTTCACTGAGTTAAACTGTTGTGCATTTGATATTTTCAAAACTCTCATTCCTTGTGTGATAAGCTGGGAAATACTGGCAGTCTACTCATGCACTGTGTGTTCCATAGATTTCAATGTCACATTAGAAGCTTTGATATAAGGGAAGATTTAAAACACCACTCACTATTTTATTAATTCTGGTGTATTCCTTAATACTTTTTCCTGAGGCTATCAGAATATTTTAATGTCCCATCACTCCTGCAACATACAGAAGGGTCATAAAGTGATGGTTTTCCCATGGCAGAAATGCCTTTGAAGCAAAACAAAGCAATATTTAACACTTCAGAGCAACTGAAGCTCAAAGGCGTTTGCAGTAGTCAATGAGAAACAGTACTAAACCCAATTGCATCTGCCAGAGGAATGTAGGCCAGGAAGATGAAATTATTTGTCTAGAAATTTTGAAAGATAATGAGGTTAGCCCCTTATTCTTGTACCAAAGATCCACAAAGTTTTTAGAAACCACAGCTGAGAAGACACTCTATCTTAATTCTTCTTGGAAAGAGAGAATCTCTGTGAAGTTTACTGCTTTATAGTGTTATGTTCAAGGTTCTGTGCAGTAGTTGCTTGCTCAGTTACCCACTTCCTGCTGCAATATGGGATTCCTGGAGATCAAGGGAGGTCATGAGATCACTGTAAAATACTATAACAAAAATCTTCCAATAAACGAAACCATATTTTGAAGCTGACATCAAGGAACAAACAGTCAAAAGCAGTGAACTAGAAACTGGCCACCCAGTAACAGAGTATCTTGACATTGTATCTTTCATCTTACTGTATCCAAAACTATTTAGAATCATAATAAATGGGGGTCGCCTTATTTTATGCAGCTGCTTGGGAGGTGCAAAATTATAGACTCAATGGGAGCATGGACCATTAGTGTTTAATATTAAGTTTATTACATATAGGTTTAAGCACTGGCAATACTACTGTGCTATCCAAGGGGGTTTTTTTTATGACTTTGTTTATAATAGTATCTGAATATGATCTGCAAGTTCATAAACTGACCTGTAGCTCGCTTTTATTTTCTTCTCAGGGGACAAGAGAGTACGAATGTATGTGAACGGCTTAAATTTATAATTAAAGTCTGCTTTGTAGTTATTGTTCTAATAGGGTTTTTTTAATATTATCATTAACACAGCTGTCCTATTGTGTGCTTATTCTGGACATCTTTGTCACAAAAAGGTGTAAAATAGCATCTTAGAGTGGAAGCCAGGGAGGGCTTTGGACCTTAGCTCATATGGAAATCTATAAAAGAATTTCATACCAGGCTGTGTAAAAATGTCATCTAATGGTTGGGCAAGATTTATCCTTACTTTGAAGTGCTCTGTTGTGCCAGAAAAGCAAAATTGTATACCATGATTTTTATCATGGTATAATGTAAACATTTTACATGCTAGACATAGATATCTGAAAACTTAAGAATATTGGCTGCTCTGACTTGAAACTTGACTCTTTCCGCTGAAGAAAGCCAAGGATAACTTTTGCTAGTCTATATGGTTCTTAGATGAAGATGCATGTTTAAAATTAGTAAACATTTCCATAAGGGATGGTGATTTCACAGCGGGACAAAGGAACATTTTGTTGTTATTCAGATGTGGCGTAATAGCAGCATGTGGTGATGAGCCTTCTTGATAAAATAAAGATCATTGACTTTTTCTGCAGTTTGGGAACCGGAAAAAATGCACTGCTTTTATTAGGGAACATGTCTCATCATGGGTCTGATTTGTGACACACCCAGTTCTGACTGCTGCTTCCAGATCAAACCTGAGCTGTGATGGTCTGTGCATACAGTGAGTTAAAAAGTGTAGCTAATTCCATTTTTAAGTGAAATTCAGTAAGATGGCACGTTCTTTAGTAAAGCTAATATTGAACTTTTACCAGTCAGTGGTAATTTCTTGCTTGTGTGTTCTATGTAATCGAATGAGCATTCAGCTTATGGTCTGATTACTTAGCAGAGTTTTTTCCACAAGAAAAGCGATGGAAGCCCTGCTGACCACCAGCACTTAGCTTTTGGGGCCTTAGGAGAGCATGCATAAATACTTTTAATGGCTTTAGTGTGTTTTCATTGGGGAGCATCAAAACCAGCCTAAGCAGGATGAGCCAGAGAAAGCAGCCGAGGCTTTGTCTGCACAGACGGGTGCAGACAGTCACGCGTTTGATCTGCTTGCACACTGAGCTGTCTGAATGGGAGCCAGCTCTGGCCTGGAAGCCATAAAGACATGCTAATGCATTGCCATGCTGGAGCTCATAAGCCTTACCAGTGCTAGGGCTACTTTTGTTTCAATAACCTCTCTATAACTGTTTTTTTAATGAAGTTGCTCCCATGGTTTGTTCCAACTACTATATAAAATACTCTATTTTAACAGAACCGCAAATCACATTTTCAAAGAGAGAAAGCATGAAATTATTTAAATGCTGCTGGACCTGCAAAATGATCAGTAGTTATTATTTGAAATTTTTTATTTATTTCTGGCTCTACTTTAAAAAAACCCATAAAATATAATACAAGACTCAGGTCTGATAGGAGCGTACAAAAGTGAGATAAACCTAGCAACCACGACAGTTGTTCTAGGAAACAGATAGCGATCATAGATAGCTTTCTGTTTGAAGTATCTGAGGGATTGTAGCATTGTATGACATAGCTGGAGGCTCTAATTTAGTGGTCTGGATTCATAGCAGGCATAACTTGGAGCAGTCACCCGTTGTTCAAAAATTCTATACCCTGCCACAGTGATTCCTCAGTGTGCCTCTGTGCCAGAAGTAGGGATGGCAGAGAGGTAAGACATTGAGTATAAAAGCTTGAGTTTCTTTATAAGGAAGCAATGTTAAGTTTAAAAAATTTTAAAAAAAGAAAAAAAGAAAAGAAAAAAACACATAAAAAGGCAGAGAGGATGACAGAGTGAGTGTGATAAAAAACAGCAAGGAAAAAAATGTGAACTAAAAGAATAAAATGATATTGTCATAACACCCACGGGCCTCCCTTCTGGAAAGGACAGGGAGTAATTGTCAGGAGCTAAACTCAGTGTGCTGCAAATTCAGTCTCAAACTATCATTAATAATCTTGAGAAATGAGTCTGGAGGATAGAACTGAAACTGGCGGTATTTCAGAGGCAGAGTCGGCGTCTGCTGTCATCCCATTGAGAGACGTACCCTGTTAGGGCCTGTTAATGTTGCACTCCTGTCAGAGTGACATATAACATTACATGTTAAACAAGTGGCAGACAAGACAGTGTGGAGGCAAATTGTTCAGCAGATGGCACAGACTACTTTACTTACCATCTGAAGTCAGAAAATAGAGCAAGCGCCATTTTTTGCATTTACTCTCTCATTCTTTTCAAATTCTTTTCAAATGCGAGTCTGGGTACTGCTTAGCGACTTCCTCGTTGTGGCTGTTCAGACAAGAGGAACTTCACAGTATGATTATGAGATATGTCAAGTAGAGCACTAATCATGTGCATATACATGTACATAACCTTTGTGCTGAAATTGTAGCAGTTTCTGAATACTCTGAGCATTCTGACTGAATGCTTTGAGAGTATTACATCTCCAGATATCTGCTTTGAGCTGTGAACCTCCTGTGGCTCATTGTGTCTCCTTTTTTTTCAAAGCCTGACAGTTTGTAGACACACTAGACTGACACTATCCTCCCACATTCTTAATCCTTGAAGGAGAAAAATTTTCTTTGGGAGCAGGGAAAATAACAGTTAAACAGCAGGATAACTGTTTTCTCCCTTTGAGTTCATTTTCCATCGTTTTGGAGTAAGTTATGGTGTTCTCATTGACTTTGGTGGTATTGGGCTGTGCTCTTACAAACCAATCAACTGGCCTCTTAGGAAAAGAGTCATCAGCCGTCAGTTTGGGACAGTCTGAACTGAGTAACAATTTCAATCTAAACAGGTCTTCATATTGACCACCTTCTAGACACTCCTGGTTCAGTTTCCTGGTTAGATTGGCTTTCTTCCTTTGGCCAAGGAAGGGGCAGTGAAAGACAGGCCATTGCTATTGAAAGTGACAGACAAGGGGAAATGCCATCATTAGTTATCTTAGCAATAGTAGTACCTTTGGTGATCACACACACACAACATACAACCTCTTCTCTAAGGAGTTTGCAGACTAATTAGAAGAGACGGAAGTGTCCAGATGCCTCTTGGTCATTCAGAAGAAATCCCAGTCAGTGGTTTCAGAAGACTTAGAAAGGAAGAGTGGAACCAGTAGCAACTTCTACTCCTGTAAATCAGGAGAAAAAAGGAAAACCTCGCCTTCACAGGTAGATATTTTTTTTAGTTATATACATACCAAAATCACTACTAAACAAACACAGGCAGTGTTTGCAGTTCTGTAATAAGCCTCATTTAAGTGTTTCCTTGAAGGACCATGTAATATTGACTTTTTAACTGAAACTTTATATGCTTGACAACAAAATAAAATTATTTCTTGCCACACATGATTATGTAACTGTTGAGAGATAAGCATAATATCTTCCCTTCCTTTATGTTCAAGAGACAGGAATTCCCTTTTCCCGTGGTATAGTGAATGTCTTATGATTTAGCTTGTATTTCTAGCTCATTACTAACAGTGTCTCTTGAAAAAAGGTAAAATTATGAGAAATCAGTGAAAATCGTTACTTGAATTAATGTAATTTTTATAGCTATGCCTGTTGATTTGGCAGATGGATTCTGTTTGACAGTCTGATCTGCTGCATAAAATAATGTAGAAATTTCTCTGCCCGAATTAAGGTGCAAACGAGACCATATGCCAGTGTCAATAGTATGGATTTGATAGTAGATAAGAGAGGGATAAAAAGGAAGAGAAAGAAATAGAAAAAAGAGGTGGGAGGACAGAAAGAGAGTGAATGTATCACCACTCCATAGACCCTGATATCCTCTTCTTCTGGTCTTCCAGGTGGTGAAGGTCCCCCCCGAAATGTAGAATTCCATGAGTTACTATACATTTAGGATAGGTANCCTGGGGCTGGGGGTTCCATAGCTGAGGCAGTTTGTGTAAGGGAGGATGGGTTCACTGCCCCTGAGCAGAGGTTACAACACACCAAAACTTCCTCCCCCCACCTCGGCTGGGGGGGAAATCTGTGCAAACCTGCTCCCAGCAAATGGGGCTGTGGGCTATGGCCTCCCACACTCCCAGCCAGGGTTCTCATTCTTTTCCTCCAGCCTTGTTTTACTTCCCCACAGGCCTGAGATGATTGAATCATGGGTTTCCCTTTATCTAATCTCAGCACTTTAACTCTCAGTCCGAAATTCCAATCAGGCATCTTCAGGGAGATTTATTTTCGGTTGTAGCTTCTTTATACAGTTTTTGTTATAACGAGCAAAACTTTATATCAATGTTTGAGGCATGAACTATTTCAATCTCTGACACATACTCCAACGGGCAGGTTCAGGGTATTTCAGGGGTAAGTTTGTGCTGGTTCCTAAAAAATATATTAGCTTTGTATAAAAATCTGAAGTTATTTTCTTAGCATCAGCAGCAGGCACTTTATGAAGTAAAAAAGTTTTCATCCTTTTGGTATTTTACTGTGATTATACGAGTGTGTGTATGTGTGTGAGAAGAGGACACAATTGTGAAAATCCTTTTATAGCAGAAATGGGTTTGGTTTTGGAAACACCTTTTTACAAAAATTTTTCTTCAAACTTGGGAACGTTCTTCAGTATCATTCATGGCTTATAAAGTATAGGTGTGAAATAGTGCTTATAATATTTTCAGGAATGTAGTAAGTATACCATGAAAATCATAGGCTGATTTTCAGTGGTGACATAGCACTTCTAGTGCATGAAAATCTACAACAACACTGTCGTGTTTCAGTTATTCTCAGCAGTCCACAAACTCTTCAGGTATTTCATGTGCAGAAATTCAATATCAAACATGATGATTTCTCTATTTTATTCCCTGGTGATAATCATCAGAAAGGTACCTAAATGCAGATTTATTTAATAGATTTTCACTAGGCAACATATTGCTCTCATCTAAACAAGTTATTTAATAAAGACATATGTTAAAGTCAAGGAATCCCTTAAAGATGGGAGCTTTCAAGGTGCAGATATTATGAATTCTTTATCAATGTAAACAAAATTTCCATTTCTTTTTACCAGCAAAAAAATTCATGCACCATTTTGACAAGTCTGTTTTCATAAAAGTTGTAATACAAATACTTTCTACCTATGACTGCTGATAGAGCAGTAATTTCTATCTATCCTCTTTACTAGTCTTGACCTTGGTTTGTTATAACTCACTACATTCCAACTCATTATGAAACTTTATTTGTCCCTGCAATATGTCTGTTAATAATCAACTGCTGTTTCACTCTTAATATGTTTCTGGGTAACATGAAATATATGAAAAGAAAGACAAATGGCAGTTGTAATTATTTTACAGTTTATGGGAAACAGCCTGAAATTGTTATAGCTATTTTTACATGGGAAAATTTTGGAGAAGGATATTCACAAAGGGTGATATAAAACTGCCTACACTCTTGCTACAATTTAATTGGGAAAGATAGACCTGACATAGCTCTTCTAAACGGCCCTCCGCCTTTTTGAATTAAATATACAGGGAGAGATTAGCCTTGCTAGGATAATGTTGGCCCTTATGAACAACCCTCATAGAGATTAATAGGGATGAAAGAGAAATAAAGCACTAATACATGTGTAAGCCTCTTCAGAAAAGGTTTTAAATAAATCCTGTTTTCCAAACTATTACAAAACCTTTACATCCAGCAAGGCCAATTCAATGGCAGACTCTCAGTTTCCCGAAATGAGGTAATACAGAATGTAAAAGGGATGATATTGATCTCTAGGGGTTTTAAGTCATTCTGTGTGGTTTTCCATTAATTAAGTAGGTCAATTAAAATAATAATGTGAAGTAAAATTACACTTCATCTCCAATTTCCTTAACATGTTCTGTCCTTTCCAAAATCTACCACTACTTTTTGACTGATTGACAGTAGCTATTCAGATATTATGACACTGAATACAGAGACTAATGATCCTACATAGCAGACCTTTGAAATGGAGAGATCAAACTATGACTGTTCTCAGGAACTGACCAAAGAGTTTAACACAAGAAAAACCCCATGTGGCTAGTGTGGAGGCACTACTTGTGTGAAAACCCTTGATGAAAGACAGAAATAGAGTGAAAATGTGCCCAATCCATTGAAAATATGAGAATTACACCTATAAATAAAACTAAGTTCAAATGCTCAGACAGATGAGGAAGGCAAATAATCTTAGTGCCTGCTTTCAGAAAAGGGATCAAGGAAAGCAATCAAAAGGAAAGATTAATTGTCTTATCCCCAGATTATCTGGAATCAGTTGTTGATAGAATCACAAAGGGTGTCTCAAAGCTGTGGTTTAATTAAGAGATAATCCAGAATTATCACATTTAATTATTTTGTAAAGGTCATTATGATTTCAGATTCTTCTGAAATACAAACACAGTGAAGTGGTCTGATAGAATAGAAGAAAAAGAACATATTACTTCAGTAACAACACTGAGCAATGAATACTGATGTATGTGAGCAGCTAACGTTCTTCATTAGAGTATTTACAAATGAAGTTGTCATGTTCTTGAAGAGACAAAGGTACGAGTAATTAAACTGAATTATTCTGGATTATTTTATGTAATCCGGTGTTTAAGAATGGTCATTATTGCAGAATCAGTCTGATCTTCAATAATCTCTAGACTAGGTAATTAGTCGTCTTACCTCACGTCATCAATAGCTACTTTTAAGCAGGGCTCATTTTCAGTACTACTTCTTTCCCTTCTCCCCTTTTGTGCCCAGCAGTTAATTTAAAGATCTTCAAATAAAGTAGCCAGAATATCTTGTAAACAAATTATGATGAGATTTCTGCTTTTATTTTTCTACATCAGTGTTGGCTTTCAACACCTCTTGGAAAGTCCCAAAGCAGTTCTAATGTTTATTTGCCTGTTCTTTTCTTCATGTCTCTCAATATCACAATATATTTTTCTACTGAATATTAAAAAACTATATTAATCATCCAGCAGTAAGGAGAAGAGATTTAACTGGTATAAACAGGCTCCATTGACTTCAGTAGAGCTGTGATAATTTATAACATAAGAATATCATGCAGTAAATAGCCTATTAAAATCAAATTACATGTATATGCACATGGCATATCATTTATAGTGCTGTTTGTCCTAGGAATTTCTTTACATGATATCATTACTATTTGGCAAAAGATTTGAAATCTGTTGTTGGAAATTTGGCTTCAAGTTAACCATAGCCAGTGGACATCTAAATAAAGTAAGTGGTAGTAGCAAATCTGTTAATTTTGTTATTTAATCTGTGTTAAATGTAAAAGATTTGTTGAATTATTATTTAAATGCTAGAGAATAATAAATTATAAATATAATATTATTTATAAAAATTGCTTTTAAATTTTTCATCGATTTAAATTTAATTGAATGAACTTCATCTTGATGAACTCATTCAATATTGGAAGCCTGATTCCTCAGAAAACCAAGGTCACTAATAAGTAGAAACAACAATTGCTTTCAGTCTAATTTGCTGAAGTAGTACTGTAACATATTCTGATTATTTGCATAGTTTGTTATTTTAACTGGATGCCAATTTTAATTTTTCACCAGAATAGTAGTCTTAAATAGACACGTAAAATCGGGACAGAAACATTTAGCTTTCTAAAAGCAGACTTCTGGTACTAGGATCTAAAATACAGTCATGAGAAGAAAATTCCTATTTGCAAAGCAAGAAACAACAGCCAGATTGTTTCTTGTTCACTTACTGTGCACAGTGTGTGTTGGCACCATATCGCAGTAGCTCAGAAATCTCAAACTGTCAGGAAAAACAAACCATGCCCTGCAGACAGAATAGAAGGTTGAAGAAAAAGCACAAAAAGGAAACCAAGAATTCATCTCCATTTATCAACAGCATGCTGTATTTGACAACAGTGTGGTGGAATGTACTTCTCATTCACAAGTCATGCATTCCCAGTTACTCCTTTTTGTGCTGCTCTTCTCTCTTCTATCAGCTAAGCTTGATTTAATGGCCAGTGAAACATAACAGGAGGCACATCATTCACATTGATGCTCCTTAACTGCCTTCTAGTCTGTTTGTTTTAAAGATTCTCTTTCATAATAGGAACTGAGAAAGTATTCTAATTATTGAACAATCCAGAATTGCTTCTTATTTCCATGTCTTTTCTGCATATTTTAGGACAGTTTGATTTTATAGAATTTTGTCTTTGTACTTAGGAGTTACCATTACTTCATTAGACTACTTTTTCTCTTTTTGTTACATTTCCAGTAAAATTAGTATTATCCTGAATATCACCAATTTGGAGGTCTGAATCATGTAATGCAGTCACTGATATGTTTGTACTTCAGCATTATTCCATCACATTATAAAGCCAGGACAATTTTTCACCACTGTGGCTTTTTCCTTGTGAATTTTTTGCTCTGGACAAACTTGCCTTTTTTTTTTTCTTCCACTCTTTGGGTATGATCTTGCATATTGGTAGCTCTACATAGGTCTAGCACAGGCCAAACTGTCCAGAAGGAAAACTGACTGATCTAGACAATAGATAGAGTCAAGTTCTTCAGCCTGTCACCCAAAGCACTCACCATGTCCACTGGGAGGCTGCCAAATACCTGAAGTGTGGTGTGAGGGAATGCATAGAGCAACCTGCACCTGGTGCTTTGTGAATAAGCATCCATTCCATGGTGCTATGGGGAAATTCTTTCCTGTTCTCATTGTTGACTCACAGACTGAATTTCAGAATTTCAGTCTTGTGCCCTTTCTTTCAAGGAACTGTGTGGTGCTCATGCTTTTTGAGTAAAGGAAGTTGAGAACACAATGCCAAGCTCTTAAAATTGATTCCTTTCTTGGGAGACAAGTATGTGAGCAGGGGCAATACTGGACACTGCTCAACTACAGGCTCTTAAACAAATGGAACATGGATCTGTAGGAGCAAGTCCAGAGCAGGGCCACGAAGACAATCAGAGGGCTGGAGCACCTCTTCTACGAAGACAGGCTGAGAGCTGGGGTGTTCAGTCTGGAGCAGAGAAGGCTCCAGCGACATTTAGAGCACATTCCTAATGTGTATCTAAAGGGGGCTGACAAGCAAGCTGAAGACAGACTATTTACAAGGGCATGTAGTGACAGGACAAGGGGAGACTGAAACAGAGTAAGTTTAGATTAGATATTAGGAAGAAATTCATAACTGTGAGGGTGGTGAGGTGCTGGAACAGGTTGCCTACAGAAGCTCTGGATGCCCCATCCCTGAACGTGTTCAAGGCCAGGTTGGGTGGGGCTTTAAGCAATCTGGTCTAGTGGAAGGTGTCCCTGCCCATGAAAAAGGAGTAGAACTAGATGATATTTAAGGTCCCTTCAAACCAAAAAATTCTATGATTCTGTGATTCTATGAACATCAGATCTAAAATGAAGTTGCCAAAGAAGATTTGTTTTGGGATGATTTGGTTTTTTGGGGTTTTTTTGAGCAGAAGCCTGGACCCCCAGATAAATTTTATCTATTTTTTCCATAATGGTAATTTGAATGTTTTAAGTCAGCAACATGGATGATAGTAACTTTTCCTGTTGTATATCCAAGACATACAGCCTGTCAAGAGCTCTAACACTTTTCTTTTTGCCTAGTGTGGCTTCCTCCACAGGTTCAGCACGGGTTGTTTTAACATCCAGGCTGCCCTTCTGCACCTCCCAAGTGGTGCCAGCAGTTAGCCACCGTGTTTAGCACAGCAGGGAATTGATCCTTAAAGAGTCAGAGGGCTTTAAAGTTCAGGTGGGGATGAACCCCGTAATCTCCTACCACTGCTGAGAATTATCACTAAAACTTATTTCAGGACAAGTACAAATTTCTTTCAAAACAGTGCTGTAGGCCCAGACAGATGTAATGTTTTCCAGTGTACTACAGACAGAGGTTTTAAATAGACAAACAACAGAAACACATGTATAAGCTGAAAATTTAAACAACAATTGGATTTTTGTCTACTAAACCATTTCTTTAGTCTGCTTTTCTGGACAGGCACCACAATCCCAGGAATCATTAGTAAATCTGTGTGTTACATGTGATTTCTGCATACAATGTCTTTTGTAAGTGTAACAGACTGTGAAGCCACTGGCTGTTGTTGACTGCAAAGCTAGGGAAAAAATGAACAGAGAAAAGCAAATATTACCATATAATTTAAATTTTTAGCCCAGCTTATTCTTGTATACATAATTATGTTTTGCATACACCCTCTATATGATCCCTTAGCACTTAATTAAACCCTTTTTTTTTCCAATGGGAGGAAAACAATTTTCTTCCCCATCACCTCCAGCTGGCTCCTTTTCTCTTCCTTTCTCTCCCCATCTTGCTCTCAAGGCAGCCACCTACTTAAACACTTGTTTATTTTCTTTGTTTCTTTCTTTGGAAATAAATATTGAGACTTACTATGTACACAGAACACCCATCTAGATCCCTATGTCCCTGACTTGAAAATGATTGGAACTTGTGAGTGTTATGGTTGTATCATCTTATAATCACTCTCTAGATAATAATATATGACTACTGCTGAGAGCAGGATGCCAGCCTAGATGGCACTTAACCTGGTATACTATTCTTTCTTTCTTACTTCTATTTCCTTTTTATTAAAAGGAGTAAATAAGACAGAATACACAGTTGGAGAATACAGAAAAACAAAACATAAATTAGTTTTAAAAAAAGAGAGTCTTCCCTTAATAACTCCTGAATATTTGATATGGTTTTGAGAATTTACAGTTTGGAATGATGAAAACAGCGCATCCAAGAAAATGTAACTATTCTTCCCTCTTACAAATTCCCAGATTCAGGAGGCCAGTCTGATTGGAGCATACAATTTCAGATGGCTTATACATTTTACAGTTCACAGTAATGAGATTAAATGAGAAATAACTTTAGTGTCAGGACCAACCCAGAGTTTGAATAATAGTGGTGCTGAAGTAGAAAAGAGCACCTGTCTGGTACAAAAAATTTTGGCCCATGGAATGGCTACATTGCTAGAATTAAATGGATTAGAGAAGTTTCATGTTTTTTGTGTGTGTGTAAAAGCTTATCCTTTCCTCTTTTATTGCTGAAATATATCTGAATTTGTTCCTGGTTTTCATTGTCATCTCTCTGCAGGACTGTGATAAAGTGCCACAACAGTCTCCCTCCTGTTATCCCCATGAACTAGATACAGAATTTACATAGAAAATATAATGGTTTCTCTTCAGTATGTGATTTTACTCTACAGCATTTTGGACATGTAGTAAACAATACTGCATGGTTGGTGACCATCCTGCCCTCTCGCCACCTCGTATAACTATATTGTTATATTTTTTTTTCTTTTAAGTTGTTTCTATGTACTTCTCACAATAAGTTTTAATTCTGTAGCATAACTACCAAATATTTAGAAAATATGCAACTATCTGTCATAAATGCAATTAAATCAGAAATGAATAAAAGCACAGATAAAAGTCAAATGTATTTTTAGTATTGTACTCTGATTTCTTAGATAATAAATGTGCATTTTAATGAAAGTAAAATGAGTGAAACAGCTAATCTAATTGCTGAACAAGACAACCCTTTCCAGAGAATCTTTGGCCTAAAACTTTAAAATAATTACATTAAATCACATTTAATTCAGTTCTACTGGGTGCCTAATATAATTATGGTTCGCATTTAGGAATTAATACACTTTGTATCAGGTGTGACTAAAGACTCTCTGTGTATATATATATATGCATAAATTTGTAGTTTCAGTTCTGCTTTCACCAGAAATGTTACATATTACTTATTAGTGAATGCTGAAAATGTCACTGTCAGGTTGGATGTCTGAGTTATTGACAGAATGGAGGTACACAGAACTGTTACAGCTTCTGAAGGGATGTTCACTGAACGAGTAATCATGTAGTGAACAAGCATTTTAAGGATCAAGGCCAGTTGAGATGAATCCCAAATGGGCCCTTTATACTTAGTTCAGCATCTGTAACTCAAATGCAGGCCAAAAAAAGTGTTGCATAAATCCAGTTATTGTTTGAGGTGTATGATGTGATGAAACAATTCAGACACTTAGGAAATATTAATTCTTGCAGTCTAAAAGACGGAGGGCCAGTTACCTCCCTGTGTTTGTCAGAAGGCTGTGAGGAATGAGAGGTTTTAGCTGGGAATAAGTCATTTTAAAGATGCTGTGGTGTCGATTGCTAAAGTGAGTGTGAGCCAGTGTGCTGCTCTGTGATTACGGTTTTATCTTCACGAGCTAATTGTTAGGGGCAAATGTCAGCTTTTGTATGTGTAACTGAGCATTGAAAGCATGTAAATGCAATTGGTACTTACAGGGTTGTACCAATTGTTGTACCAAGGTTGTACTTATTGCAGGTGCAGGATTGTGCCCATAAAACTAGAGTTCTTCAAAAACACCTAGTTCAGCAAAAAAATTTCTTCCACGAAATAAAATAAAAACCTCCTAGCACATCTCAGAGGTTATCATAGAAGACAGCACTTTGGGGATCCAGGAGGTGGTTTAGTGGAGTAATGCTAGGCTGTCAGTGTCAGGCCCTACATGAAACAGCAGAAGATGGGCTAAGTTTAAGGAAATTTATAAGCTACAGCCTTGTCACATTTGAGATGTGTTTCTTTCAATAGGAAAAAAGAATTAGCCACGTTTTTTTTCAAACAGCTAGATGTTGCAGTGAGCTCGGAAATGCCGCAACCTTCCCAAGAGCAGTCCTGTCCGGCGGTGCCCTGACGCAGTGTGCGGTGGTCAGCACACACTCACACACTCAGCGCCTTAAGCCAGGAGTAAAGAGTTGGGAGGTGGACTCTCCTTATGATGTTCCAAAGAGATGGTGTTTATTGGAGGGTCAGGGAAGGAGGGCCAAAAGAACAGGGTGACACAGGGTTTTATACAGCACAGAATAGGGGCGGAGAAAACACTGAGGGCCAACAACATGAGGGTTAGAGGGAGGAGAGAAGGCGGGGTTTCAGTACGTAAACCAATAAGGGTAGATGAGGGGAGGAGCAGGGGAACAAGACCAATGGGACATCGAGTGAGGGGGAACATTCTGGAACATAACCATATACAGAACATAGACTGACAGGGATAAACCAACTGAATAGGGGGACACAATTTAGCAAGGCCTGGATGGGAGAGACCTTCCTAGTCATCCTAGGGGGAGATCTTACTCTGGACCTCGGAGCACTTTTTTCAATACAACACTTGGGCCCCCTGGCCCACTGGCTCCTTGGTCCCTTGTGTGGCTGGGCTATCCACTGCAGCCTCTCCCACTGTTGTCCTAGCCACCACCACAGCTAGACTCTTTTTGTATCATCAGCCGTCTTGCATAATACTTTTTGACAATAAAATCCAGCAGCTATTGTGTTTACCCATATGCAGGTACTCCGCTAGATTTGTGACTGACTAAGTAGATACCGGTCAAAGGAAAAAACCTTGAGAATTTATTCTTAATCTGATGAACATTATCATAAAAAGCAAGAAAAACACCCCTGAAAAAAATCATAATCAAAAATGTTTCATTTTGCCAGTTTGAGTATTAATTCTTTTGGTGTTTACTTTGGAATTAATTGCTGCTTCAAAATTGTATTTCAAAAATAAATGACCCTCTATTTGTTTAAAAACTTATAATGAAGAGGAAAAGCAAGCAAACTTCCAGACCCAAATGAGTCACTTCTTGGGTAAAATAAAGAATCCTGCTAAATCCCAACCAATACGTTTCTTATTTACATCCCTGAGGCTTCCCCACAGGGCAGATGTTCTGAGACTGGGGCTGCTGCCAGTGGAGAGTTCTGACCCCACAAGTGGCCACTGGTCCCACAATACACCTTGAGACAGCACTTAGGACTGAAAAACAGTTGGATGTTGAATGATGTTATCTTTCTGAGAAAAACTGAGCAGGAATCTTTGAGCAACTGGTTTCTCTCAAAAAATTGATAAGATATCAAAATTAATATTTTTACTGGAATTGTATGTTTGAAGAAAAAAAAATCTGTCTGTAGTTTCTTTTCAGGGAAAATTCCTGAAAAGCGCAGTGGTTAGGCAGGATGTGGGAGACCTAGATTAAAATCCTCCTTTAGTCTTATACTTTGCAGTCCACAGAAGATTTAATTATTTATGGAAAGTAGGACAGTTCAAACAAATTAATTTGGATGACTGAATTAAGACCTATCACCAGAGCCTGGATTTCATACAAGGCAGTCTACTATTTATAGGTGGGGAAAAAAAGGGATTTCGTGCAGATCAGGAATTTCTGAAGTCTTTCCATGCTCTTATAAGAAGCAAATCCAATTCTGGTTTTTATCTGGCCAAAGTCCAGGTCTACGTGGAACTATGCTGGACTAACTGTCTAAATCAGAGCTTTCAGTGTATTACAAGAATGAAACATTTTAAAAGTGTCCCCAAAATAGGATATGGTAGGGCAGAAAGGAGAACATTTTCAAGAAAGAGAGGATCATTAGTCATTTATTTCAAAATTGCTTTGCTTAAGGGGTCACAAAACATTGTAGATGACAAAGAGTTAAGTATACTTTTATAAGCTTTCAGCTGGGCAAAGAGTACATCTATTAGTGCAATAAGATTGTACTTTCTTTTCCCAATACTTTTGTAACTCATTTCGGCTTATTAATATTTCTCTGGGAAAATAAATTATCTATTTCCACTATGAAAAATTTATTTGAGCAGACTAGAAAACATTTGTTTGTACTTTGAGTGCCCATGTGGGGATTCTAAAGATATAATTCATATATTGCATTTATTATACTTTCTTCCACCTGAAAAAATATTAGGCAGGGAAGGAGGGAGGGGGGAGAAAGAGAGAGGCAGGGAGATAGGAGAGAGGAAAAATAAGAACTTAATATATTGAAATATGTGGTAAAATACTGAAATGCGCATTAACAATATCAGGAACCAGCACAATTTGAGGTTAGTCTTAGAAGATGTAACAATAGCAGAAGGATGAGAAGCTAAATGACCCAGGAACATCATGGGAGAGAAAACTTTGGATACAGCAGCTGCAGCTATATAAGTCCTGTAAGTAAGACCTTCTAGCCCTGGGATTGTAGTGGCGAAGTTTATAATAATAATAGAAAAATAATTTTTGGTTTATTTTTGGAAGGAATAACTTGTGAAACAAGAATTAAATGAGAATTAAGTGTTCTTAGAAAAGGTGGCACTACAAACCCTGTTAGGCAAGCCTAAAGAGAGCAGGAGCAGTGCAAACAACCCTATGAAAACTATGTGTGCGTAGTACAGTCCAGGAGAAACAAAGGGAATTTATTCTTCCATGCCACTAAGCTGACAGTTGTCATGTTCGGCTGCACACTGATCATCTTTCCTGGCTGACCCTACAAGCTTGCCACAAAAATGCTGAGTAAATTACTTCAGCTTTAGATTTTCACTCAGCATAGAAATCAGGCAGGCATTTGATTGGAATTCTTCAGTCAGTGTTCTCTGCTATGATAAATGAGCTATGAGTAAAGTCAAAGCACTGAAACACATCATTGTTTGTGAGAATTTACCAGTTAAGAGGAAAATTTTGATTCAATGGAAAGCAACCTAGCATGAAACACCCTGTGTAGACAATACAGCCATAAACCCTCCTGCTTTGATTTGGTAGTCTTGGCCAAGGAGAAAATTTGAGGCACTTAGAGACAACATTTTGTCTTATATAGGCTCTTTTTACATTGTGCCTACAAAGTACACTTTGTATCACTTTTATCACTGAATGTTGATAATTTTTCGTTCACTGGTTATTTTATCACATTGCATTGGCCTGATGAATTCTATTCAGAAGCCCAACTGCTTTAATTTGTATATGTCCTGCTGTATTTGTATTGGAAGAACTAGCATTAACATAACCAATATCATGCCACCAGAAGTGACATCAGTACTCTTTAATTTCCTTTAATGTAAGGCTTCTATGGTTGTGTTTACCTGGACTGAATAAATGCTGCTTAATCATATCAGATCACATCACATCTATATACTTTTAACTTATTCATCTTAACTTTATAGCTTCTATCATGCAAACCAGAAATTATTATTCCATGCAAACTCTTGAAAAACACGTGGAGACTAATATATTCTGGACACTCATACCTTGAGGACCCACCCCTCTCTCCCTCTGTTTTTCTGTTAACATTTTTCTTGCCCCTTAACTGGATTGAACTAATATACTCTAGATAATAATGTATGGATTTTAGTTGCAGGGATGAGAGGTTAATTCTGTTGTTCACATTCAGAGTCCACATTGCAGAAAGGGTCTGAGTGACCAAAATTTTTTTGTGTGTTTGTGCACCAATAAAAATATTTGAAGCTTGATAATGAGTGTGAATATTTCTAGAAAATCTCATGAGAAGTCAAATTGTGCTACACATTCATCAGTTATTTCCTGTTATTTTGAAACCATACCAGGTGCAGGAGGTGCAGTATATGCTCATCTGCACAAAGATCTATATTTCTGTCAATCAAAGCAATGATGTGATAAACATCTACTGTCAGTTTGGTGTACTGAACCTGACAATTAGAAAGTTCTTACATCAGCATTCAGGTTTTTTATTATTACTCATGTGAAATGTAGCAGATTATGTTGGTCTGCCACAATTTTTCACATAGCAACTGCTTTTTCTTAGTGCCTTTAGGTGTTAAACGTACTTTAACACTTTTTTGAAGGTAAGTAATATAAGGAGCTTTAGGGCTTTCTTTTCTTCAGGAGTCACCATTGCTGGAAGTGTTCAAGAAAAAACTGGATGTGGCACTTGATGCTATGGTCTAGTTGACATAGTGATGTTTGGCCAAATGTTGTACCCCATGATCTTGGAGGTCTTTTTCAGCCTTAATGATTCTATGAATCTATGATTCTATGCTATTTGCTTTGCCTGTTTAGGAAGGTGATTAATGAGTGTGGTATTTAGTCTGATTGTTATGCTCTTTAAAGCTCTTCTTAGTAATGAACTTTATTTTTGAAGACTCCAGCTGGAACTAACAGTATTAGGGAGCAAATAAGCAGACCCCTCTTTCCCTGAGAGGTTTCTGAACCACAGAGTTCTGTTGCTACTGATATTATCAAGGCCCCAAAGAAGCTACAATCATGCTTTTAGGCATACCAGCTCTCTGAGTGATGAAAGCTATATGACTATTATTGACTTCATTGAAGATGCTAATGCTCTGCTTCAAATTAAAGTCAAATTATTTGAAACATTCTAGTAAGACATTCTAGGAACATTTGGCTGAAATTAGCCAAGATGTGAATTTCTGAAGGCAGACTCAAACAACACAACAAATATGCCTACTGTATCACTTCTTAAAAACAGCATGCTCTGTGTGGAATTTCTCAAGAGGAATTTGGCAGTAGGCACTGTGATGTTGCTCTTGAGTCACATTGTCATTCAACAAAACTGGAAGCTGGATTATAACAGAGTTACTGTTATTTATACTATTGGTTAATACTGTAATGTTTAAGGGCAAGGGCTTTTTCAAAAAATGTAGTTTGGGGTGTCCAGGCTTGAGAAGTTTCCCATCTGAAAAAAATTATGCCCTGTTTTCCATTTAGTACAAGCATTACAGAAGCTGAAAGAGAACTGTGTGCTCCTGCTGCACATCCTTCCTTAGTGGCCATCTCATGAGTGGAAGGGAGGTTAAGTTTGATACAATCTCTAAAGCCCTCATTTTTCAATATGTTAAAGTGAGCTTTGGGACAACTAACACAGGATCAAATATGCATAACTCAAAATGCTAATGTAAAATAAACTCCTTCCACTGGACCTAATGTTTGTCAATTTTTTTGACAAATCAACTTTTATGTCAGAGCAGTACTGTCTGTCTATTCCACTCTGTTCTGGATGAGATAATGGCCAGAATATCCTGTGGTTAGTTTTATGAAAATATGACCTGGTATCAAGATTCAATTCATATTTTTGTTTGCACAAATCTGGTATAAGCAGTTTTGAAGATATGGATTCCACCAGGACGCAGTTAGGATATAATGCTCCTCACACACTATGATAGCAACATTTCTTTATTTCTCTACGCTTCAGTAAATCTTAAAAAACAAAAAAAAAAGACCCAGAAAATCATACCATACTAATAGTAATTATTAGGTTTTAGGTCATTTCAGGTGTTCCTATAATTGGCCACCAGTAGCAACGTTTCTTTCCTAATCCTTCAGGTCTACAAAGAGGTTGATATGTTCAAAATGCCCTCACAATGTTTACACTAGGAGTTCACAATAGTGCTTTTAAATCGAAATTTTTATAAAAAAAAGGATGAGAGTGGAAGGAGTTGTTCCTTCCTTCTTAGTATTCATATCAGATCAGGTAATACTCCAGTGAAATCAGTTCAGTCATCTGTTAGGTGAAAACAAGAAATGTCAGACTCTTACAGGGTATGTGCCCATGCCACTGAGCCATGACTGTAGGTACTGGGTTACTGAGTCTTGTGCTGGAGATTTATTTTGTACTGCTAGACATTGCAAAGATTGGTGGACGCACCTCTGAAATTCCTTAAATATTCTGCTGGAAAAATCCTCACAAATATCCTTAGCAATTTTAAATGTCAAAATTTTTTTGCAGTCTGTTTCTATGTTTGGAGATTAAAAAGTGTCAGTTCACAAAAATGATAGATGCATGCAATATATGCAATGAATTCCAAGCCATCTATTACCTATTTCACAAAAATGTAATTCACAGGAAGGATAGAAACGGAATAGTTGCAGTTTATTTAATTTCTAGTAATTTAAGTTAGGCAGCTTCCAAACAGTGCTATGTATTGATAAAGAGATGGTAACTCTGTAGAACTATATAGTTGGTGCAGAGCAAGCAGCTGCAAGTGATTTGTTGCTGCTGCTGTTTACCATAAAAAGACTGCAGTTCCCTGAAATATACTAACTGCAACTAAAATAGTTAAGAACTTTTATGCATAAAAGACCAATTTTCCAAGTGGTTTAAATGCTAAACAATTACTAATTAATATATATTTTATGCTCTATATTAGCCATGATATTAGCATTTGTTTTGTTGTCTCTTTTTCTAAAATGCAACAAATGGGCTCCATAAAAACCCATGCTTTGATGGCTGCTTGTGCTGGTTTTGGCTGGGGTAAAGTTAATTTTCTTCATAGTAGCTAAAATGGTGCTGTGTTTTGGCTTTGTGCTGAAAACAGTGTTGATGTCACAGGGATGTTTTAGCTGTTGCTGAGCAGTGCTCACACAGCATCAAGGCCTTTTCTGCCCCTCTCACCACCCCACTAGCGAGAAGGCTGGGGGTGTGCGAGGAGCTGGGATGGGACACAGCCAGGACAGCTGCCCCCAGCTGCCCAAAGGGATATTTCAGACCATATGGCATCATGCTCAGTACAGAAAGCTGGGGGAAGAAGGAGGAAGTGGGGGGGGATGTTTGAAGTGGTGGCATTTGTGTTCCCAAATCACTGTTACACGGGATGGAGTCCTGCTTTCCTGGAGATGGCTGAACACTTGCCTGCCCATGGGAAGTAGGGAGTGAATTCCTTGCTTACCTTTGCTTGCACACATGGCTTTTACTTTATCTGTTAAACTATCTTTATCTCAATCCATGAGTTTTCTCACTCTCATCCTTTTGTTTCTCTCCCTCATCCCACCAGGGTGGAGGATGAGTGAGTGGCTGTGTGGGCCTGAGTTGCCACCTCTGGATAAACTATGACATGTTCATTATGACACCCTCATTTTGGAACTTTTTGTTATGCATTTTTTTTTCCTTGTCCATCATCTTCTCTTCCTTATCACACTCATCTGCCCATGGAGATAAATTTTGGATGCAGCACCTACTGCCACGAGATTCCACTTTTATTTACTTCTCCTCCAGTGATTTGGACAGTTTGTACACTCCTTCACCTAAGAATTTGGTGCTTTTTTGAGGGGTTTGGAGACAGTGAAAAACCTACTGTATAAGTTTTTTTAGTGTTAATATTTCAGCTGTTTTCATTACTTTAAATAATCAAAAAAGAAATATCAACTCATATTGTTAAAATATGCTAAAACATCTGCCAAGACCAAATGATATATTTTTTCGCATTTTCTTTTTATTATCTTTTCCTATTAACAGGCAGTAAAACTGACAGACAGAATTTTAGTTGCAAAGCAGTAAATGTATATGAACATAGATCTGATTTTCCAAGAATTTAGTACTTATGAATGACCATTTGCAGTTGCCTTTAATATGACAGCTCACAAATCTTTATTCTGTTTACCCTACATATCTCATCACAGAAATAAAGGGAAAGACAAGACAAGGAAAAAGGTAGAAATAAGGAGAATATAACTTTGGAGTAACTATGAAATTCCCATCATTGGGGTAGATATCAGCTTCACTTGTTTTAACTTGAAAGAGTAATAGTTTTAAATGTAGTTAAAACCACAGATTAGTAATGAAGACAGTTAAAAAGACATGCAGTGTAGGCTCTAGACATGCATAAAGAAACAGCCAGTGCAAATGGATATAACAGAAGCTGTTTTTTAAAACAGTGGCATTTTCTGGTTTAGTTTGGGATTTTTCTCAGCAGAGTATCTTTTTCATCATACTATCTTCTCTTTAGTTGGTTTTGAGACAGAAAGACTTAAGAAGAATATAAAAATATTGCACAGCTGTAAAGGGAACAAATACATTTGGGATGGAGGGAAGCTGCACACATTATTAGCTTTCAGATGCAAGAGCCAATGTGGTCGAGGAATGTTTATCATTCTATAAAAGATGATGACTTCCACCAGTGTAAACAGTCTATACCCACTCTAGCATTAAGAAGAGCTGCTCCTAGCAAGTTTTCTCTGGAATGTCCTGTAGATGTCTAAGGGACACTTCTATTTTTGATGACTTAATTTGGCAGCTGGAAAATAATTTTATTAGCTTGTAGAATCCAAAAAACATTCCTCTGATCAGGGATGTTGGAGTTTGTACAATAAGTAGCACAACAGAGACACTGTCCAAACCTATGAAACTGCTCAAACTCGTAAAGATTATTTCTTCCCATGTAATGTGTTGTTTTGCTACAGCTATTCATATTTTCCATAGACCATTGTGAAGAAGCTATTTCTCCATAAAATGGAACGTTTTGTCACTAGCTGGTGTTCATGATTCCTCAAATCAATGTCAATGGTGCCACCCATTTCAAAGTGCCAAGTGTTAAGTGTAGAAAAATGTGCAAAAACATTTGGGTTTTCTGAATCAAAAAAATCAGATTCTTTAGGGAAAAAACAAAGCAAAGCAAAACAAAAGCACAAAACCAAACAATTTTTAGAAGAATTTTAAGGTGGCCAGCACTATTGTGTTTTTTCAAAAAGAAAGCAATCAGGGCCATGATGTTTGTGAACATTAACTGCTTTTGGTCCTTGCTAAGTTGTCTTCAGAAGTATTCAGGAATAAGATTTTCGGGTGCTTCTTATTTACAAACCGTTGTATAATCATCCATGGAAATCTTGTCAATGAAAAAGTCTCTTGTGAAAGTTGCTAGAGTAAAATCTGTGTTTACTGAGAATACAAAATATTTCTACATCTCATTTTTTATTCTAAATGCAAGTATATGAAGGCACTTGGATTTCCTGTGAAAAATAGAATGAATTAGATCCAAGAAAAGTCTTTCTCAGCATTTTCATGTGTCTGAATGACAAAAACGTTTCTTCCAGAGTCTTAGAAGGGGGAGTAGTTTTCAAGTGGAAGTAACATTGCATAAAGCTGGAATTTTTCTTTATTTTTCGTTCCATACAGGCCGTGTCCAGTATAGGTAAGACCAATAATTAAATGAAAAATCTTTTCCAAAGAGAACCATGTTCTCTTTGTATGTAAATGGTTGATATGGGAAGGATGTCTTGGTGGGACAGTATGAGTTTTCCTACCTGGCGTTAAGAAAAACCCAAACAAACCAGAATCAATAAGATGATGAGGAATGCAGCTAATCGAGCCTGTTCTGCTGAATTTGGCTGAAAATTACTCAGCATTTTTCACCTGAAGATGAAAAGATAAAAAGCTGAGTAGAGAGACAGTGTTTTTAGAAGTCTTGCTTTGAAAGGAGCTAATCTCAAAAACACCCCAAAAGCTATTACACATAACGAAAGAGGCTGCTACTTTCATTGGCATCTGCAATTTTCGGGATTACTTAGCATTTTTCAAATTATGCACAACATTGAACTTCCAGATGTTTATTTTCATTACACCTCTAGCACCCAATGGTTTTGCTGTGGGGTTGTTTTTTTCATGTCCTGGCTTTCTTTACTTCATCAGATGCATGTGAGCGTGCACAATCTGCAGTCCCTGTGACCAGGCAGGAGTAACCTTTCCAGGGTAAGTGAACTCTTGTAAATCGCCGTGACCTGTCTGCTCAAAGGAACGGATTTGGCAGAGCACGGAGGGACGTTTTGAGGCACGCATGCAAAATGGTTCAATTTAACTGTACAGGCACTTCAGAAGTGCTCTTTTGAAAAGGGTGCTGTTTCATTTGTTTATGAGAAAAGTGAACATTTATAGCTAAAGATTTAAGGTGGGGTTGGATTTCTACTTCTTGTAATTACCATTTGAATACAGAAGCGCTATTAGTTTCTCTGAGCTGTGCTATGTAAGCGCAGGCTGTGGTCTGACAAATATAGCCTCTTAATGGTTTGATATTGAAATCAGGGGATTTAGTCTCTGAAATTAGCAATTTATATTCTATGTGGTTGCTACAGTAGTTGCTGCATTTAAATTATTTATGCAAAGAAAGAGTTCTGTTCTCGTCTTTATTACAAATCACACTGACCGCATGCTCAGGAAGGGTAGAGTTTTCCCTCTGAAATTCTGCATTGTTTCAAGAGTATATCTTTATCTTGTCACTGACTGTGTAGTGTGATGAAGAATAACTGAAATCACACAGCACTGCACCTTTCATTGATGCTGGAAACAGTATCAGCTTTGTGCAGAGATAGGAGAATCTACTGGCAGTGGAGAATTCCCTTTCAGTCAGCCACTAGTACTTCTTGTAGAACATAGAACAAATCCTTCAGGGATTGAAACCAAGTTCAGAGCATGATGTGTCCCTGTCAACACAAATATGCTTTTGAGAGGAAGAGAAATTCGGAAGAAGAGTCCTTGTAGTTTCCCATTAAAAAAGGAAGAAAACAACACTGACTCTATTTAGGAACAAATTGAATAGAATTAGTCCTTGTGGAAGTAAGCAAATAACAAACAGACTCTCCATTTTCCAGAATGGTTACTAGGTTTGGCATGCTAGTGCAATTGCAATGCTAGCAATTGCAATGCTAGGTTTGGCTAGCTAGCAATTGCAATGCTTCTCTTCAAGAAGAGAAAATTCACCACTATCTATAGATCAGTCACTCCAGCAGAATCATACATATCCACTTACAATTCTGTTTATTTCAAAAACCCTTAAGTACAATTCTTCCTAAATTATATCAACCACGTATAAATAAGAATTTCTCCCACAAAAGAACAGCTTTATATATTTTTTCACACTCTTGTGTGCTAGACACTTCAGTTAGTAATGATTTGTATTAATTTTAGCTCAAATTTTTTTAGATCAAATCTAAGCAAAATATTGACATACATGATTAGTTTTATTTTCATGCATGATTTGACATAAAATTAGCTTTCATACTTCACTAATCTGAAATTAGCCCTTAAATTTGCATTTATATTTGTTGATAGTTGGCTGTCACCAGTTTTGTACAGTCCCTGAAAATGTTTTCTGCCTCTTGGAAAAATATACCATCTTCTTGAAAAAAATGCATAAGTTCTTTCTTTCTTACTGTGGGGCCTATTCTAGGATACGAGCATCGTAAGAATAAGGCTAGGAATAAATGTTTCTGGCCAAGCCTGTGTTGCCAAATCTCTGCTCTGGTCTCCTCCTCTCCAGCTGTGTCCCACTCCAGTGACTAGGTAAGCCCTGAGTGAGCACGAGTGAATGTCTGCCCAGTTGTAACTGCTTTGTATTTGGCACCTGATGCTCTGCTACTGTTCCTAATAGTACAGATCTAGTTACATGGCTACATTTATCTGAGTCATGGGAATCTCTTTCCTCAATGATTTTTTCCTCCATTTTATTTCTTTTATCTTATAAAAGCTTAATCTATGTGACTAGAATACCAAGATGTAATAGTCTCTGTTGGTAAGACATTATTACCAGCCTCTGGACAAAAAAAATGGGGGGACTGGGGGAAGAATTTTGATGCTCAGCAGTAAGGGTGACCAGAGAGGCTACAAAAAACTAACAAGACTAATAACAGGGGACTTCTGCTACCCACTTGTAGCATGTACGATTGTATAGTTCTTGTGAAAACTATTTCTTGACACTTTAATTGGTTTCTTCTTAAAACAGATAATTGCAGAGAATGGCACCAGAGGCTATTCTTGCTTAGTCTGAAGTAATTCACCAGAAAGCTCATTCAAGTCACAGCTGTAACGAAACACCATAATAAAGTTCAACACCTAAAGGACAAGCAGAAAATATGCTATAAAAGATTTCAGTTAAAAGAGGAGTCTGATAAAAAGCAACAAACCCCATGTGCATAAGTAAATCAAGTAAAGTCCTCAGAAGTTTGAGAAAATTTTGTAAAGGAAAATAACAACTGTTTATGGAAACAACTAAATAACTACCGGATGTAAGCCACTTACTACTTGCCCTTTGGTATAGAGGATTTGCCAGATCAGAAGCAAAAGGAGTCCAAAATTTTCTGGGCTCTTGAGTCAGGAGAATGTCCCAAAGGGACTGTTCTGGCTGGTGCAAGAAAGAATAGGTCAAATCAGATACGACTTAAGGGAAAAACAGGATCCTGAAACAGTCAAGAGGCAAGACAAAGTTTTGTTTTTTGCTTTGGTTTTTTATGTCCTCTTGGACAAAATTTGCCGGAATTTTGGAGAGCTGGCCAAGAAAAATTGAAGTGGTGCCAAGAAGTGACAGAGCCAGAGGGGAAGCTAAAGTTTAGGCAGATCTCTTGTGGCACTTTTATATTCTTGGCCTTAGGGGAAAGCCTGGCTGGTGGAAGCCAAAAGGAGAGCTGTCATGGATTTCCTGAGAGCAAGGCTTGCATACCTTGTCCAGCTCTAAACAAATTATAAGGATGCATGCCAAACTGTGTCCTTGGGCACAGGGACAAAGCCTACTCTTGGCATGACTTGAATTCATGTCTTCAGAGTGGAAAGGTTAGACCACTAATAGGTGGTATCAAAGAGTACCTTCGACCCTTCAGTTGCCAAAGGAAACAAGATATAATTATATAATCAGTGACTCAATTCACATTTTAAGTAATATTTACCTTTCACGTAATAATACAATTTCAAGACAAGAATGAGCACTATTTCGATCTTCTCTGTGAAATGAACTGCAAAGAATTCTTTCTCAAGTATGTGCGAACATCTTGCAGTTTGTACAGATAAGGAAGTTACTCTTTGTGTATATGGGCTGCTGCTCCACAATTGACAGAGATACTTCATTATACTTTCACATCTGCTCTCTTTTCAGAAAGGAGAAATAAACCTTAATAAGGCTTTTCTCACAGCCAGATTTTTGACTCCTTATTCACTCATCAAATCCCATAATGATATGAGCAATCTCAATGAACACAAAAGAATTTATTATGCAAATTGAGTTTCCTATTCACTGCTTTAAAGAATTTAAGGTTTAGCAGCCGGAGTTCTGCATGGTGCCAATCAAACTGCTGGAGTGTCCACTATGATGGAATTGTTGATCTTGTTCAAGTACACTGAATAATTGCCATCTGAAGAAAGAGGACACACACATCTATATTTAATGATACCTAAAAGCAGAAGAATAATTTTAATGCCAGTGGGGTTTAAGAAACTTGTGGTAATTTTCTGAATTTTGGATTAAGGATTTGTTCAATTGTGAGAAGAAAATGGATATTAAATTGTCGATCCTAGTGACAGATTATTATGTAATAATGTTTTATTCTAATAATGTTATTTGTTTAAAATGAATCTCTAATTTTATTCTAATGTTCATTGACCTAAGTTAACCTCTAATCATGTAAGTGTGGTTTTATTTATTTAAAATACTATTGCAGCCTGCTATGCAGAAAGTATTAGCAAAATATTTTTTAATCATTTATGAATACTCTGTGAATGTTGAAAAGGTTATCAAAACGGAGACAAGAACTATTGTTTCAAGGGAACAAGCACATGTGAGAAGTTTTTCCAACACTACAGCATGATTATGACATTATTAGATTTTTAAGTAATAAGAATATGTAACTACATATGTTAGCAGCCATTATTGGTTTGTTGTCTCGCATATATATATGTCTGGGATTGCCTGTCCAGATCAGAATCTTTATGCTTTGTTGAATTTTCTTCTTAAAAGCAACAATTATTTAAAACGGAAAACTCTTTTTAGTTATGAATCACCAGTGAGTGAATTCGGTAGGATTTATTTTGATATAATCATATGACAATTTTCTACAGATACCAAATATTTTCAATTTAATCACGCCATTTTTGTACTTATTTCAACACCTCTGGAAGGTTATAAACCTATAAGGGAGAGAAGCAGGTTAGCTAATGATAAGTGTGTATATGCAAGAGTGTCTAGAGGTCTTAATTCAAGCCATGTCGAGAATTTTATTTTTCCTCACCATTTTGCTTCAAATTTGCCAGCTGCACAAAGGTGATACTACTTGCATATTATAGGAGATGCGAAATTTCATTAGAGCTTGATAACAAGAAATTAAGTATTCCTGAATAATTCCATATGAGAATCCATTTGCAAAGTTATTTATGTTGAAAGGGAATTGCATTTCAAAGTGGAATAACTATTGTATTAAGAACACACTCTTCCTTAATACAAATAATTTTTTAGCTGGGCTAACATGTTCTTTCATTAAGGTTATTCTAAGTATGAAAAATCAAATTCAGGAAATTACAGTAACAAGTCCTATTCTTGTGTGTTCAAAATACCACATATGTACTAATTTACCCAACTGATTCCTGCAGGATCTGATGCCAGGGGATTTTTTTTGCTTAATATACATAAAGCTTTTCTAGCTTTATGTATATTAGAATGTAATGTTAGAATAATAGAATTCCTGTAACTTTCTACTGAAATTCATAAGATAATAATGCACTCCGTTCCAGACAAAATAGAAGTAGTTATTGTCCTTAAGCATTCCAGAGTGGGACACAATATTGCTTTATGATTACTCAAAAGCGAAGTTACTGAACTAAGCAGAGACCCCCAAAAGAAATCTGCCACAAGGAATAGTCTCATAAAATTCTTCTTTTCATTGGAGAATATTTCAAAACTATATTAATTCACTGAAACCCTATAATAGTAGAAGCTTGAGCCTGTGGACACACACCTTTTTACCCTCCTATCCTCTTTGTACAATTTACGCTTTCTTGTGTCACAGGGATTTGGGACCCTCTCGCGTGTGTGGCTGAACCCGGGGGTACCTGGGACAGGTTTTGCTTCCTCTGTACCTCAAAAATAAATTTTTACTTTTTCTTATCCTCTTATCTGGCCTCAGCCATTGCTTTTCAAACATATAAGGCAACAGATCTTCTAAAAGTGTCTGCATGCATACCATCTCAAGTAGCGATGTTCTGCTGAAACAAGGCATGTATTTAGCAGGTATTATTATTCAATTTCTAACAAAGAGGTTTTATGACAACTTTAAAAGAAATTTTGTCATATTAATTAATCTTCCTGTGTCATTATCTTACCCATTTAAAAAAATTCTCCAGTAGCACTATGATGTGGGAAAACCACTTCATGTCAATTCTGTGGAGATAAACTTGAGAAAAATGCAAATGTTGCCAGCAGTTATACTGCAATGAAGTCAACGACACTGTAAGGGTTTATTTGCATCACAATTCTGATAAAGCTTGAAAACCCAAAGCTCTTTCCCAGAGAGGCTGTTGAAATCTCTGTAAATTCAAGGTGTTACCACCTTGACACATGTATTGCCATGCATGGGCCTGCATGAAAAGGTTGCATAATCCTGGGTCAATAACAGATTGCAGAAAACTATTTATCAAATCAATGGGAGCTAAGTTTGTAGGTGAATAAAAATGTTTTCAATAGCACCTATTTTTCATTTAAAAATACGTCTGACCCAATGACACTGAGTAGCAAATCACCACGTGTGCAACATATCTGGACCATTCAACAGACTTTTATTTCTGGATTTCTATTGTTGCTGCAAGACAACATAGATTTAAAAGGTTTTAGTGGAGTGGGAGGGCTTCTCTGTGTGAAAGTTACTGTGGAATTGACGTGTGGAACTGACTGGCATAGACTTAAAGCCCAATGGCTATTCTGAAGAAGTTATTAATAAAAACTCTGAAATGAAAGATTTTGTCTAGTTAATCTTACTGAGATATGTAAGAAAATGCAGTTTTAATCCGTAATAATTGTATGCGGGAACCTATTTAAATTGTATCTGAGGGAGAAGTGTTAGATGAAAGATCGGCAGTCTTCTGATAGAGGTGGTTTTCCCGCAAGGCAAATCACTATCAGTTTGACTGCTGAATTCCCTTTTTATCCTCACGGGCACGAAACTTTGTTCCACCCAGTTCCACAGTAAATACCTATCCAATGAAACTTGGCAGACAGCAATAAATTGAGCTAGAAATGGTCCTGGTATCTCCTGGTATTGAGGCAGTGCTCTGTGTCATGCACCTGGGATTGTGGTCCCTGGGCTGGTCTGCTGGAAAACATGGCTGGACTGGGCTGTGTCAGACATCCAGTCCCACTGTGGTGTCTCTTGCCATGGCAATTAGGTAATGTGTGGAAAAACGGTGGGTACTTATGTTTTCCCCTGAGGCAAACAGCTGGAAAGTGCTCTCAGATCTTGTAAAGGTCCAGGGCTATTTGAGTCAGTATTATTTTTGGTGTGAAATCTCTCAGGTTTTCATGAAAACCTACCAGCTTCCCTCTGTTCCAGCACATGAAACAGTCCACCCTGGGTCAGACCTCTCCGTGGTCACAGATCACAGGTAGGAAGGCTGCATGTGCCTGTGCTGGATTGCTTGCTGAGTGTGCCTGGCACATCCAGGAGCACAGATTCTCATGGCTGGCAGTGCCCTGGACTCTCTCCCTGATGGAGTCCACAGGCTGTGTGCAAGTAATTGGCAAGAGAAAAAGCTGCCCAGTTGGTGAGCTGCAGAGACTACAGCAGGCAACCTGAGATGGAGACCAAATTAATAGGTGAGACACAAAGGGAACGATTTCTCACACCTGCCATTGCCTGGAGCCTGTTTCTTATGTTACTGAAGAGAAGGGAAACATGGAAAGGAAGAAAGCCTCCTACATCTTGAGCATATACACCTTAAATCTTAGTATGCAATGTCTTCCTTAGAGACTAAGCAAACAAAAAAAGTCCATTATTGGTTTGGGCTTTTTAAATTTTTTTTTTTCTTGTTTTTCCCCAGATATGTTCTTTACAGTCCCTTCCCTTTCAGAGGGTCCTACCCTATAGGATTTTTATATCTGGATTTTTTAATTCCCTGGGAGAAATAATGTTGGCAAATTTAATCCCAGGAGACTGGCTGGGTGAGAACAGGGATTTCATGAACAATTACCTCTCCAAGGTAATTGGAGAGGAGGCTTTAGAGGATTTTGAACCAACTGGGAGATTCAGTGGGTGACAGATGAGTTTGGCATTCACAGCAGTTATAAGTAGGGGATTCAGTGGTGTGACAGACTGAATTTGAAAGAAACAGGTGAGACATAACATCAGGCTGCTTGAGCAAGTTTTTGAAACAGAAGGCTCTAGATGGCACTTACATTTAGGTGGCTTATGTAAGGCTAAGTCTGGAATAAGAAACTTCAAGAAGAAATGGGAAAGGTGACAAAGTGAGGCATTTTGAGCTCTGGAATTAGTGGTAGGGTGTTTGGAGGGATGAGGCCATGGTGATTTTTGCTATGGCAAGGATTCAGCGTTGTAGTCCTTTGAAGACATGGTAATGTCAGAGGAGATTTTCTAAAATTCTAAACTACTCAAGGAGTAAGAAGTCATCCACAGGGAGAAAAGATAGGGGGCTCATAGGAAAAAATTGGGGAATAGAACATAGAGGATAATCCCCATATTTTTACAGTAGCTTCTCTTAAAGACCATTAGATACCCTCTCTCCTTCCCTCCTAGTCTTCTCTTTACTGCTAAGAAAGAATTAGCAAGATCAAAAATCTGGAATGAAATTTCAAGTGTGGGGAGATAGGGAAAGTTCAGGGTAAAGAGCTTCTGCAGGAGGGTTCTGGGATTTGACAGCCTTCTGGTTTAGCCTTTCCTGACCAGGAATCCATATACCATTTAGTTTGTGTGGACAGAGAATATGGGACTGTTTGCCCTTTCACATTCCTCTCTCTGCTTTCTGAAACACAGCATCCTCAAACTGTTCTGCAGAAAACTTTTTCCCCTTGCAGGCTGTAATTTATAGCTTAAAAAGTAATCAGATGAAATACAAACCAAACATCCTCCAACATCTGTCTCTTTCTCTAGGTCAGTATTTAAACAAGAAGCCTTGAAACTTCACAGTTTTACTTTGACCTGTAATTTGTATGCCTTAGACTTCATGTCTCTTGGACTCTGAGGGCTCAGAAGTTAGACTGGACTCACTGGACCTCCTGCTGAATCTGTGCACTGAAGTATTGTCTCAGTGGAATTTACTGCATTTACTGGTGCTGGTTTAATATTAGGTATTCAGCAATTCAGCGAGTGAGCTGTGTGGTAAATGTGTTCAGCATCCTTTGTTCTATGCTTTAGAGAAATGAGATGAGCGAGAGGTAAGTGTGCAGCCCTTCCTTCTGTTATTTTTATTGGACTCTACCTTAACATTTTAAATACCAACACACGGACCACAGTAGTGATTCTTCGTCCCCACAACCACCCACATGCACATGCTACCTCCCTACTAAAATATTAGAAAAGCAGAGTCTCAGATGTCCTGACTGTGAAATCACTGAAGTTGCACAAATTGAGCAATTGCTTGCTAGCATCAACAGAGTCAGTACTTGCAAAAACACATCAAGAAAGTTAACTTGCAAGCTCATCTTTTACCACAGGCACTTTGATAGTTATTGGTGTTGTGCAGAAGGACTTTTTAAAAGGCAGTTAGTGTTTTAGTGAAATGTTTGGACAATAAGCTTCCAGAAACTGAAGCCTAGAATGCGCTTTGTTTATACAGAAACCTGATTAGTATTCTTTACACACCATCTGTCCACTGGATCTTGTTGCAGAGCTATTGACAGGATGTGTTCCTGTGATCGGGTAGGTCTAAAGTGACTTTTTTTTTTCTTTGAAAGGTATTAGTTGTTTTGGAAACTATTCTGCTTTGAATGATGTGAATCAACAGTAGATGAGAAAGGTAATTTATTGCTTAAGGGAGTAACAGGATAGTGTTCCTGCTCTGAATTGAGGGGTGTATGTCAGATACTTTTTGTTTTATGTAGACTTGTAAAATGCTTTTTTTTCCCCTTTAAATGTGAGTGTTAGGGCATAAACCATAAATTATCCTTCAACAAAAGGCTTCTATTTTCTGTAGGCATATTAAAAAAAGATATTTCAGAATCTACCCCTTGTTGTACAAAACATACCTAGATAAAATAGGATATTTTCAGATTCTAAAACAAGTGATGGTGGCATTTTAATAGATTATATTCTTCACTGTTTGTCAATATTAATTAAATTAATGTTCTGCATAATGGTCCATGATGTTGGAGTTGAATTTTTTGGCGGAAGAGTTTAATCAAGATATTAATTACTTGTCATTAAAAATAGTCTCTTGATGATATTTTCAAGAGGAAGAGGGATAGCTCCATTGTTCTATCTAAATTCCAGCTCTGCTAATTGCATTGCGCTTATCTAAATTACGCCAGCTGTATACTTGAATGAATGTGTAGATTGGCTGTTAATAACTGATATGTTCCATCTTCCATATTTTCAAATCTTGCCAAATTGATGTCTAAATGCTGCAGGGTGTTTTTGGGCCCAGTCCACCTCATTCTGTTTTTCAGGAAATAGCACCCAGCTTCACCCCTGTGAGAGTATTTCTACAGATAACAAAAGACAGAACAAGGTAAGAGTTATTCCTCTGCTGCACATATTATGTCCAAGCAGTCACGCAGGGTAATGTGCAGCAGCAAAAGAAAATGAAACAAAACCCGCTCTCAACCTAGAAGATTAGTCTCAGGAAATAAAGTTGACAAACTTATGAAAGTTGACAAAGTTATGAAAACTGTAAAATATAAAGGTTAATAAGTATCCAAAGTAAAACTATGCCTGCAAGCTTGATTCCTTCCTCTGAACAACTGCTTTTAGTTCTTTTATAAGTTTGGTGTGAAAAGTGAGAAGCAAAGCATTGAAAGTCAGGAAGGTAAGAAGGTTTCCATCAAGTTTAAGGCTATTGGATACTGAGAAAGTTGTTTGCATCTTCCAGTGTTCAGAAATGCACACACACCAGTACAAATGGTGCATGTTTTCTCATCACACGACCTGTTTTCAGCCAAGTGATCACATCTTTATAGCTAGGAGTGTTGGACAAGATTTTCTAGTAATTTCTTTTTTTTACATATAGTTTGGGACCTTTAACTCTCACTTCCTACATTTTTAAAGCATATTTTTCAAACTTCAATATGTAATTTTAATATTACTTTACATATCTAGAATTGTAGTAAAAAAAATAACAATTTTCCCAGCTAAGTAAAAAAGTAATCATGCTGACTACAACTATTATATCAGTAGGAGAGAAATATTAGATGGACGGGTTCAGTCACCTTGATATCCCCTCTGTAACTGTGTTTTATAATGAGAAACTTTGAACAGATAACCTATACTGGCTAGAATGCTTCTATTAAATTGTCTCCTTCAAAAATAACAGCAAAATGGTTTAAAGCTATTGCTGGGACACCTTTGCAAGAAGTTCCAGTATTCAGGATATTTTGCACAGACCTTTCCACATTCCTCTGTCGACCCTAGAGAAAACACCAAAGTAAAACTGCTGAAGCTTCAAATTTGCAGTGTCATCCAGGGAAAATATCTAGCTGGGTGCACCTTTGGAAAGAAAATCCCACTTTCTCCTGTTTATTCTCAGTGCATGAAGATTATTTTCCGGTAATATGCTGGTATTGAGAAAATGTGAGTAGACTCTCCTAACTCCCTAAAGATCTCTGGAAAATTTTTAGGCCCTAAATAATTATAAGCAGAAATGAGGTTGCAGTGGCTTCCAGGAATTATTTTCTGAAACAATTAATTAAAAAAAAAAATCTTTAATTCCTGGAAAATATGCCCTTGTTTTTACTAAGCATAAAATTAACATAACCTGGTCAACAGGATAAAAATGAAAATGGATCAGGTGTAACACCCTGCAATATAATTTTATTCGACAAGTGAACTAGGTTTTTAAAGAAAAAGATACTGTGTTTTTGTTAAACAGTTTTAATGGTTTTTGTGTTCTTTTGTATCAAATTTTGTATTAACTTTGGGTCCCTTTTTATAATCACTAAGCTTGCCAAACAATTAATGAAAACCCATACAAGCACACATGTATATGCACTGTCAACACTATAATCGCCCAAGTCAAATTCAATTTCGCTGAACTATTTTAGCACCTGCCTATCAACTGTTTCCTTGTGAAACAGTTGACATTTCCTTCTGTTATGTTCCATGAGGAAAACAACAAAGCCATAAAGCAGCTTCTTTCCATGCATCTCTCTGCCTTATATTTCTAAAGCTCTGGCAAACAGAAGAAATTCCACTTCAAATTTTCTAACATTCTGTCAGACTCATATCCAAAACAGAAACCCTTTTATGAGTGACAGTGTTGCAAAAAATATCACTAAGAGATTTGTACTTATCTGAAAGAAAAAAATCTCTCCCAACCTGAGAGATTGCAGCATCGATGGTTTTGCCCTTCTCCATATCTTCAAATACATTAATACTTTAAAATCTTATCAAAATTTTAAGTGATTTGATAATCCTATTTCTTTTCCATAAGCTTGGTGTTTTTAAGTAACTAAAACTGAAACTTGGGGTGTGTGTCTGCTGGGTTTTTTTGACCAAGGAAGTGGAAGGGCCTGTATAAATAAATTGAAAAACGGACTGACAAAAATGTCACAGGATAAGGCCATTTTCACTGCACTTCAGTCTTCTGCTGGTTGTGCTGGGAATGAATCTATTTCTTCTAACTGGTGAGATACCATTTGACAATAGTGCATCCCTAGAGCATTAGTTTAACAGGCAGACTGAATTAAAGTGTGTATAAATAATAACCCTCTCTGGCCTCTTGACCTGGTGCTGGCCCACGAAGTTGGTAAAAACACTTCTGGTTCCTACCACCCAAAGTCCATTTTGTCCAGGTAGTAAGTTACAGTACTTGGAAATGACACAGTTTTACGCTACTGGATTCCAAGCAGAAACAACTATCTTGCAAATTGCTTCTTTTTAATGATTTATTATTTTAAATTTTTATATATATTATATAGTCTGTACTTAAGAAAAATGTGCCATTAGTTTGCAATGGGGAAAGAAACATAAAAGGAAATAAGGACTTAACATTAGGATCTGGACAGTGATAAATGGGCTGTTTGTTACCTGATCCCACATGAAGGAAAAATTTGAACTCATTTGGTTAAAGACATGTCTGTATAGACATAATTACCATTTGTGGCAGAGTTTTTTTAAGCTCTGTTTTCTTAGCTAAAACATCAGTAGATCAGGTTCTAAGACTTTTGTCCTAATGAAACAGAACTGAAAAACAACCCAGGGCTTCTTGTTAAATTTAAATCATGAAATTCACATTTCATCTATATTCCCATTTCAGTAAAACAACGTACTGTTTCTCTAGAATTATTCCTCTTCATAAACAATCACACCTAATTAGCTTTTTCTTCATGAATTTAACACTACCAAAACCACACCTCTATATCTGGTAGTCTGCGGCAGAGAAATATCTTAAAGGTAGGGACATATAGCTAAATGTAACTGAATTAGAGCTACTGAACAAGTTGAAGGTTTCCCTGACCACTATCACACTTTTAGCTCTCCTCAACACTGAGCTAATGCATTTTATCTCCCAGCCAGGGCAGGTCAGCTACATCAGCTCAGCTGTTAGGATGCGAATATTTGATCAGGGTAAGATGCTAACATTTAGTCATGAGTCCAGGAACTTATGAAAATCTGAAAGAAAAACTGCTTTTACAAAAGGAAAATAAACACAGACTAATAATTTAAAAATCTTAAATCCAAAAACCCCCAGATTTTCCTGACATACAGGTTAGTGAATGGATTGTTCATCTATGTGACAACCAGATAAGTGAAAGCTTTTTTTATATGCCATACCCCATCCACATTTACACCTTCTTTTTTAAATCTAAATGGAGGAGACAGAATGTGCACTTTTCAGCAGTATTGCTTATTTTACCTCTAGCTTCCACAAGTAGATGTATTTATTAAATACTTTGAGCATCATGATAACCTTTCCCACAATATTTGAGGTTTTGTTGTGAAGATCAAGGTCTAGAAAATGAAACTCTGCAGTAAAACCCTCCATGGTCTTAAATCTCCTCTTTGGTTCTGAACTTGTTATTCAGCAGGTTTATTTTGCTGATAGTGATTTAAAGCCAGGTGCTACAGTGTATTAGCATATAGACATGTTGATGGAATAAATGCAAATCAAACATGAAAGCATAGCTGGCACCTCTGAGTATAAAACATTATAAACTGGCTATAGATACTAGAATAGAACATGTTTGACAGTGAAAAAAGTCCTTATGCAATGGAACTGCCACCATGTCAAAGGGAGAATGAAACCATTTTTCTCTTCCACATGATTATTGATCACTGAAGCAAAATTTCTGTAAACAAAATGCATTGACTTCATTGGTCTCCCCTGCCCTATCTTTTACAACCAGGCCGCAGACATCTTTCAAAAACATGCAGTTTGTCACATGAAAGCTATGTAAGACTTCAAAGAAAATGTTGCACTGGGAAGGAGTCTTAGGAAACAGTACTAGAGAAAATCCAAAAAAAACCCCCTAAGTGTCCATTTTCAAGAGCAATAAGATACATACTGCATAACTTTTCACTCCAATTTTGCTGATTCAGCTGTTTTGTTACATTTGAATTTAGATAGGATTATATGTGGGGTAGCCTTGAACAAAGAAGTAACTTTTGACTTTAAACCCGGCTTAACAGTATGACTTTGCTGTCTCAAGAAGGTAGTGAATATCTTATTGCCTACTTGGTTCCTTGCTATAAAATACCACTCTTAAAAAAACCCCATTTAATTATCATTTTATTAGATTTTTTGTTTTTGTAGGGTGTTAGAGTCAGGACTAGTCATAAATATGTATTCAATTTGCACGTGAATATGATGCACAAAAAGAGTGAATTAATGCATACTAAGAAAGGGAATAGCCAGAGAAGGAGAAAGGGGGGTGTGGGGAGGTGGACAGAGAGGCTGTGTGAGACAGAGACAGAAATCACTTTCAGGGACCAGAACCAGCAGGGTTCCGGGTCAGGAGAACTTCCTGTGACCAGGGATGGACCTTCTCTGCTGAAATGGGTAAAATAAAAGGAAACAAAGTCCCTGGAATCAATCCTGTAAGCTGAGGATGTGGCTTTAAGATGTTTATTTTAAAATGTTCAAATTTTAACAGGTCTCTGAAAGTCACACAGATTTAAACCATATTTCATCATCAGACATACCACTGGAATTTTTGTGGTTAATTAACAGGTGCTATTACCAGAGGGGAAGTTTAAGAGATATTTTTTTACCCTCAGCAAACCAAAAATGTTGACATAAAGTATCTTTTATACTCTTTTTAACCAGATACTTTAAAAAAATGTTGTTGGTATATGTTATTAAAAATAATTTAAAGTACATTCATATTTTCTTTTCTTTAAACAAATAAAATTTAAAAAAAAGTTCTAAAGATGAATGACAAAGTAGAAGTTAAAAGCTTTCTATCTCCTAGTTTTAATATATTTACATTTACTAAAAAAATTTCAATTTCCTATAGCTTGGTAGCTACTGTTTCATCCATACTTTCTAAACTATAAAGCAATATGTTTTCCACATTATTCATGAACACTGTTGCAAAAAAGCTTACAGGTTAAATTAATCATTAAGGAAAGAAGGAAGTTTAAATAAACTGTTAAATAACAATTGCCAAATATTCTTCTGAAATAGCTTTTCAACAATTTAAATTATACATATTAGTCATTCCATCATATTCACCAAAATGGCTGACATTATGTGAGTTAAAATTTTCAGGGAACACTTCTTACTTCATCTGTTATTTCTTCGTCTTCTTTTGTATTAGCCAAAGAATACACAAAGCTTCTGGCTAATTTTCTGCTCTGTTTTAAGAAAAATTTTGTATTGAAATCAATGTGAGGTTTTCTTAGTGAAGGAATCCATTGTAAGGCTGAGCACACGGCTTTAATGGGCTCAGATTTCAGTTGCTTCAAAACAGTATTTTGCAACAACTGAGTTCGACTGGCTCCAAAAACACAATGCTTTTTTTTTAAAAATTTTTCAATTAATTTCATCTGATGATTATATATTTGTATTTGCATGGGCAGCTTTTCCCATTGTAACATTTTAGCACAAAGAGAAATCAGTACCAGTTGATGCCTGTTTACTAATACTGACCCATGGGACAATTTGAAATGTAATTTCTCTGTGCCAGCATACAAATGGTCATAACCAGCACCAAGAAGTATTTTTGTTAATCAGCTCTTGAGGAATTTAATGGGCAGGAGAAAACCCCTCAAAATTAAGTAATGCTATTTTAATTTTATTACTTTTTTCCTTCTGGGTAAGGCTGAGGGCATAAGTATAGTAGCAGTGGATAAAATTTGTAAGATTTCTATTTTTTCTGCACTATTTTTTGTGAGTAAATCCAGATTTAGAGATCAGGGTGTGCAGTGTGACATATTTGGAAAGTGTTGGAGTTGAGAATGTATATAACAGGTTACATTAGATTAACAGGCTGTCTTTGTATTTCATCTTAATGGCAGTATTCATATCTTTGTTAGCATTGATTTTTTTTGGTTGAAAGGAAGGAGTCATTCAGAAGACTAGACAAATATAGCTTATTTTAAATAAATTTTTCTCAGATAAGATTAAGACAACAAATCAAGACACCGCAGATGGTAAGACAATCTGCCAAAGGCTCATCATATTTGACAAAACCAGTACATTTTTTGGTAATTAATTTCTAAAGTATTGTCATATATTTTCCAGTAGTGATTTCACTTGACCTTTTAGTTAAACTGGACTTCAGAAGAAATGTATAGAAGAGGATGAACAAGGCACTGGGGGGAAGGCATTGAAAAATAAGCAGCCTGTATGCATACACTACTTTGGAAAGTTTTGTACATGTTGGTCTTGAGACTGACTGGATTCAAAATTTCACAAAAAGTAGAAAAATGACAATAAAATAAAAATAAAATACATAATCAAATGCAAATCCATAAAGAAGAACTGGATAACCTAACATTCCATAAAATACCATGCATGATCATGCATGCGAAGAATATGCGTGTTTTAATTTATGGAAGGTTTGCTGGGAGCTATCAACATGATTTGGGTCTGAAAACAGCAGATAGTACAAGGAGAGGCATTCCCACTAGAGAATATAGTGCAAGATACTGGGTTCATTTCAGGGGAGAATGTGTGCAGTTCTGCTCCCTCATATTTTAGAAGAAATTCAGATTCTTGCAAGTACAGGAAAAACCTACTGACGGCTTTCTAACTTGGAGAGCTAATCTTATGAGAGGAGGCTAGAATAGATTTTCTTAATTATGGTAGCGAAATGAAAGGACAAAAAATATTTTTTCACTCTAAAAAGCTCATGAAGTTGAACACTAGGGAGTAAAAAGATGACTGTGTTAGCTGAAAACCGGTGTTTTTTATGTGAACATAGATAAGCAAAGTGGTTATGTATAGGTCTAGGGTTGAAATTAGCAGAAAGGTTTTTAATAATTAGATGAGTGAGGTTTGGACCAATCTACTACTGTGCAACAATGGGAGCCAAAAATGCCTAAATGCCTTTGAGGGGAAGCTTGAAGATACATTAAAAGCATCATGTTGTGTGATTTACTTGAAGAGGAAGAATGTAAATTTGATATAATGGGTGGCTCCTTCAGGTTCTTGCTATCAACAAATTGAAACAATCAATCAAATAAAACAAAAATAGAAAAAAATTAACAAGCTATTAGTGAGTAATATTTAGTTTATACATTGCAATAATTTATGTTACTGTGTTACTGTAGTAGATATCCCTTAAAGTATAATCTAACTGTGTTAAAACAAACATGTTGAGTAAGAAGGAATGTATTGACAGATTCATGGTCAACACTAATGTTATAAATTCTCTAATCAGATTACAGCTACTGTGAACCCCATCAAATTATATAATTACCATACCAGGGTCAAGGGGCTTCAAAATACATTTGTTAAAAACATGCTGTGGTGTCTCAAGCACACCTGTTTGTTTTTATTGTATTTATGCTAGGTTGTGTACAAGGGTGTAACGGATATTTATTGTCTTGGAAGAGTGTGATTAGAAGAGCAGGATGTGAAAACAAGATGCATTTCCCTGTTTGTGCTAAAACTAGAAGCAGATTGAATTCACTAAATTTCAGTAGATGACATATAAATCAGTATTTTCTGACAAAATAATATAGGGTGAGTCTTCTAATAGCAATGTTTTCATGGTCTCGATGAGTCATAAAACTCCCTCTGAAAATGTATGATCTTAATTAGACACCCAGTGATAATTCATTCTTGTGTTGTCAAAAGGGTATGAACAGGACAAAAGGCAAAGTAAAGTCCAATGTCACCTAACAGTGTAATACGTTGGCAAAAATGAAAAAATAAATTTCTGATGTATACTAAGTTACAAGCAGCAGGCATCACTATATGCTGACTTGTTTTTCCCAAAGAAAAAGCACAGAAACAACTAAAAAGATGTTATGTTGTTAGTGTTTAAATTCCCCTAAGATATATAGAATTACAAAGCAAGTTTTGAACAAGGATGATATCTGATCACATGAAATAGCTCTTCTCTGAATGCAGGTGTATGCTGAAGGCGTAGTCAGGGAATGTACTGGACCATCAGAGAAAGCCTCTCCAGAAACTTTGGTAAATAACTTGGTTTTAATTTATTATGAACAATCTGAGCTCACTGGCTCTTTGAATTTCTTAGTCTTAACTATGCTGAAATTATCTGCATGCAGGGGATTACTGGAACACAAATAATTTGGAGAGTTGCCTCAGAATTGTTTGGAAAATTTTCTTTTTGGTCTTCAGCTGTGTCGCTCTATTTTCATTTTTTTTGTTACTCCTCAATTTAGCCTTTCTTAAAAAGGCAAAGTCTATGTGTTCTTAATGCCAGCTGAATTACTTGAGCAAGCAAGTCTGAGAGCAGATGTGAAAACTTAGGGAAAGAAATTGATAGTCCCCAGCAGAAAATAGGAATTATAGCTGTTTTCTTTTCTATGAGACACTTTCTCTTAGGTCCCAGTTTGGCAGAATACTGGGACCTAAGAGAAGGCATTATTTCAAGGAAAGAAATAGTTCTAGTTTACTTCAATGGGACTACTTCTGTGCTAAGGAATCACATGGATTTAAATATCTTACTGGATCAGCCTTTTAGGTTCTGGAATTTTCACTGGCTGGAATGGGACTTGCTATTGGGTCATTGTTTTTACTACCATGGCAATAAAATTTGAAACCTCTCTGAATAGACTGAGATGGGGTGTTCCAGACTAAAAATGGAAATGTGTGAGATTCAGTTATTGTTCATGCATTTTCCTCACACTCACAGTTTAAATCTAGCAAGTATTTATGCAGGCATTTTCCCTAGACACACTTTTAACTGTGTATAAGCATTTGTATGGATGGTCCCAAGTCATCATGATTTTAGTGATGACTTAGTTCTATAAACTGAGAATGAACACTTTCTACTGAAAGAAAAAGCATCTGGAAACTCTGGACACATTTTGGTGATGTGGTATACTTTGCATGAGGTAGTAACTTTCTTAGCACAGATTCTGTTAGACAGTCCTTCCAATGGCAGTGGGTGCTGGATTTCCTTTGTCTCTCTGTTATGGCTCAGACATAAACCAAAACTACATATGAACACATTACTGATTAACTGAGTATTTATTGCTAACTGTGCATGTAGTCCATCTTGAACTATAACATGTCAACTTAAACCTCTTCCCTTGAGCCAGTCTTGTTCAGTTGAGGCAGAGTAAATCTCAAAGCTGTAGTAATACAATCATGTGCAACAGCCCTTTTAAATAGAAATTTGGTACTTTTCTTAATGAAATTTATGTGTTTTGAGTTTCAGGCAGGATATGCCAAGACAACAGTGCTTTGTTTTTTATCAGAATGTAATAGCTTGGCTTGGGCAGAAAACATCTGCTTATCTGAAAAGCATCTTTTCAATGGTCTCTTTTGGCAAGACTTTTTAATGGCTGGGGGTCCTTTTGGTTTTTTGGTTGTCTCATTCAAAGAACCAGGCCTGCATGTTACAGTAAGTTCCTTACCATAGCTGGTATTAAAAGACGTCATCTGCAGGCTCTGCTTTGAGCAGAGTGGTTGAACTGAACAATCTCCAGAGGTCCCTTCCAACCTTAACATTTCCCTGAATCCATGAGTCAAAACTTAAATTTCAGTCACCTTGAAGGTGGGGGTATTGGTCATCATCAGGCATGGATTTCTGTTCAGAAGACTAAAGGCTGCCTTTGCTGTATGATGAGGACTTAAAGGACTGTTGCGCGCTATGTTTTCTCTTATTGGTTTTATTTAGTGCAGCGTGAGTTCTGATGCATAGCCAGGAAGACACTGCCCATCTAACTCTGCCAGTGGCAAAACACAGCCATATGCTAACAATCTCAACATCCAGGTCAACATACAGCAGTCACAAATAGTAACTGAATAGTACATAATCCATCACATTCAGGCTGAAGAACTGGATTTAATAGCGTAGTTAGATTTTATAAGCACTTGAAATAGCACTTGGTTAGTAAAACCCAATAAACCAGAGGTTTTACAGTAATACAATATATATGTATATATTACACAGCCAATCATGTCTGAATTTGTTTTTAACAATCAGTTAGTATTTAGTGATTGTAGTGTCCAATAACTGTCTGGTTAAATTCATAACTGGAAAACCTAATTTGAGGTGGCACTGTAAGTTTCTCATTCAAAGTGTCTCTCACTCAACAGCCTAGCAAAACCAAAACAAAAAGAAATAAAAAGTCCGATATATATACAAGAGGTGTATTGTAAAAACATCAAAGTCATTGAAGCACAAATATTGAATGAGATTGTTTGGTTTCATTCTAGTGATTACTCTCAGTGAGACAACCACAAAATATTTCTTACCATTTAAGCAGGAGCCACAGGTCAGAGCCTGACTGTTCATTGAATTTGTTTCTGCATCTATGGAAAAGAGAGAAATGGCATTGCAAAGAATGACTGGGTAATGTACTCAGGCAAAACATCATGAGTACAGTATCCCTTCCTACCAGTTTACTTTGCCAAAAACTTTATGATATTTGAATAGAGTACGGTGTTGAGGAAGGGAAGGAGACATAAAATTTCCACATAAATCTTTCTCTTAATGGGCTGTCAGAGACGGGCAACTCAAATATTTATGTATGCAATTGTTGCAAGGGTGCAGAGAGAGTGTTGTCTTGCTGTACTTGCATCTTTGTTTTCAGTACTTTTCAATGGGAAAAATTACTAATTAGTAACTGCTAGTAAAACTGGTTTGCTGTGTGATGTCTGAAATCAGGATCCTCTTGAATCCTTGCAAAACTGAGGAATAGAGGGCTCCTGCAGTCTCCTGAATGAAATTGAAAGCTTCACATAATTTAGATGGTGAATACAGATCATAATATAAACCAATTGCCTTAAGTGGCTAATATTAATGATGTTTGGCTTTGTTATGGAGATAGAATCCAAAAATTTAATGAAGTACCTAAAATATGACTGGGCTGGACTCTAATTTAGGTTGTACTTTCGGCTACAAGGTAAATGTAGCAGTTTAGATACCATTCAGGAACTGCTTTCTGTTGCAGAAAGTTTGGTGAGCTGAGACATAAATGATCTTGACTGGCTATTTATCTTGGTTCTTTCACAGAGTATGATGTTTCCAGTGTATAAAAATCTTTTCACTGTGAGACTATTGCTCAATTATTAGAACTGTAGTGGAGGGAAACTATCACTTTATGAATGAGAAGAAACACACAACCTGACTGCCTGAATACATGTCCAAATGTATATCCAGTCACCCAAATACTGAGCTTGAATTCTATATACTTATGTATATATAGCAAATGTGTTCTATGTCATGTTGTATTGAATCCAATTGTTCCATTAAAAACTTTGAACATTAAATAGTTGCTAAAATAAGCTCTTTTCAATGTTTTTGCACATCATTTTAAACATAATAGCTAATAGAATTTTCTCATTGCAAGGGACATGATTAATATTCTGTGAGATTAGAAGAACCTGCCTGGTGAGCTGACTTTCTGTTTTATTTTTTACATCTCTCTGCAGGCTCAGCAGCCTTTAACGAGTTCAATTAAATGTCTTTGTTTTCAATTTAAAATATATTTACTTGTACTTTAATGCTCCATCTGGAAGCCCTATGTTTCTGGAAGAACTGGTTTTGAACATTTAAATATTCGAGATGAAATAAACTGGCAGAAATCTTGTGAAGTTAAACTGTATTTTGAAAGCAAAAATTCGGTTCTACAATCATATTTGTTATTATAATACACCTACATCTGAATTAGCATTGCTCCGGAGATATATTCTACACAACAAATTGTAGCAGTTTGTATGTTCATCAGACCTTGAATGGCATAAATCATTTTGCAAGTATTTCAACTCTTTTTTATATATTAAGATGTCCTAACATGTCATATGTGAAGATAAAATAAGACCATAAACCTACTTCAATGCATAACAACAGTCTTAGGTAGAGCAATTCAGGATGTGCTGTGATGGCTGTCTGGTCCTAAAAGCACCTATAATAAGATGCTGAGTCCTACCTATCAGCTTATTTGCTAATATATATATAAAATATATACAGAAGAATCCAGACCACTGAATGTACTTTTTAGGCTTACAGTTGACACCACTAAAAACTTGATATGTAGGAGAAATGCTGCAATTTCTCATTTAAAAGTCTTGCGATAGCTATCTGTAAGTGGCCAAAAGAGAAGTGTGAAACTTGTCTCCCACTTGTTCTTTCAGAGAAACTTTGCATTTTTGTTGTCAAGATGTTGCTGGCCATTTCTCTTTGCTCTAGACTGGAAGTTAATTCTCCTGGAGCAATGGTTAACCAACTAACTATGACAAATACTATAGCTATAATATATAATGGATGACTGACTGCCAGTCAATACTCTTTCTGTTATGAAAGTATGTAATTTATATTCTATTTCTACTTTTTGCAGAAATTGCACTCAGGTAGTTCTCAAAAGATATTTCCCGATCAAGAAATAATTTTCTGAATATTAATAGTGTAAAAAAACGTGCAGAACACTAGGCAAGTTATATGGAAAATTTAATAACCATTTTAAAACATAACCTTTAGTTAATTGTTGGAAGTATATACCCATCAATCGAGATACAAAAATGTGCATAGCTGCTAGCAAAGTCACTGTAAGAATTTTAACTTGATGTTTGCACAATTTGAAATTAAATCTGAGTTGATACTGTAAAAGGTAGCGAAAATCATAGACAATTAATTTAAATTTCCCTATTTGAAATATGATTTTAAAGTTAATATCTATTTTCATGACCTCAGAGCAATGAGCAAAGTAAATGCAGGGAAAATAGAAGTTTGATTTAGTAGATACTCCACCTGCCGTGCAGCCTTTTGTGGCTGTCAGTGTGGGTGAGTCCTCGGCACGGAGCTGCATGGTTCTACCAAGAATGGTTGGGTTTTTTCAGGAGTTGAACTTTGATGATTCTTATGGGTCCCTTCCAACTCAGGATATTCTATGATTCTGTGATTCTATGATTTACTGTAAGGCTTTTATTCAGTGGATCCTATAATGTATTTATAATTCATTCATCCTTGACTGCATTTATTTTCTTAGAGAAGGCTTTTGAATATCAGTAACATTTGCTTGAAATCTGGAAAGCTTGGTTTCCAGACAGCCAATGAAAGTAGATTGCAGAAACTGAGTTTATGAGCATCTCTATGGATACCTCTTAAAAGCACCTGTATTCTTCTCGGAGTTAAGGAAAACGTATGTCCTCCAGAGGAAGGCCACAATTCTTGTAATTGGAAATGCTATCTTCTTTATCTATTCTTCTTGCACGATGTTACTGTATTTTTACTTTTCCTTAAAAAGTTCCAGAATCCTAGAGAAGATATAGACCAAATGTTCTTGTTATTCTTTTCCAGCACCTATCCATTTGAACTACATTTCAGTTTACATTTGAAGTGAAAGTATTAAGGAATGCAAGAATGAGATCTTTTGAGGAATTTTAGAGAAGTCTCTATTCTAGAACTAAATCACATCCAAAACCCTAGAAAAAAATGCTTACAAAATAAGGAATTGAAGATACTGAAAGCTGAAGCAGATTTGTATTATGAATAGGAGATGGGTTCACATTTATTACTGTCTGACATACTGAGAAATGCCTCATAGAAGCTCCAAGTATTTGTTATTTATAGAGTTTCTATACACTCATTTTCAGAGTTGTTCCTGTATCACTCTACCTTTTGGGTGCAGACATGTATTTCGACATTTTTTATTCGTCTGAGATAAGATTTAAGATTTACAGTCTGAACAGGACTCTGAACCATCCTTAGGTTAATTCTAAGGAGGAGTAGAACTAAAAACTCTTAAGTAATACTTTCACAATTACAGAAGAAGGAGATATAGGAATAGGTCTACTCTAAACACAGATGTTCCCAGAGTGACCTACTTTGATCACTGGTTCTCTTTAGGCAGCAGCCTGCATTTGATTGTAATAATTGATATATCTATTGTGGCATCATTCACTGGTGTAACTCAGCTAGGAATAAAAAGTCCTCTGAATTTTAAAATTTACCACTTAGACATTATTGTAGCCAGAAAAGTAGTGATGTATTTGAAGCAAGCAACAACTCTTGCTCATTTTAAGGCCTGACTATTACTGACTATTACTATTTTTTTTACTTAAAACATGATTAAGAAAATAATCTTGAAATAGCCCAGACCAGTTTTGTGACAGAATATTTAGCTGATATATGTACCTAGACTATACTAATATAAACTGTTAACAGCTGGAATTTTGCACCATTAAAACATGCAAAGGGAAAAACCACAAACACTTGTGTATAAATATGAATAACTCAAATGTATAGTTTAAGTGATTTAATACATGAGTTTATCATATCACTTCCTAATGGCTTTACCGGAGAGTTTCTCCTGAGCAGATTCCCTTTGTGGTTTATTCCCAAAACCTCCTTTGAGAAGAAGCCGTTCTGGGGGTAAAATTCACCTAACCAACGAGGGATACTGCCCGTGCAGTTGTTAACACTGAGAAGCACTCACACCCGGGATGCCCAGCCACAAGTCCAGAAACAAAGAGGCAGGAAGGCCCTCACGCACTGCATTCCACAGTCCAGGGAGTTTATTCCATCCAGCTATGAAGGGGACAGGAGGCGAAAGAGGGCGAAACAAGGAAGATACCAGGTTTTTTAAACCGTGAGCTCGGGGGACCAGTAACCAATCCCCACGGGGCTTAGGGGAGGGGAAGAAGGCGGGGAGAAACTACTACAACCAGTTACTAGGGAGGGAGGGTGGAGAGAACTATGGACCAATCAGACGAGCCAATTCTCATTGTATTTCAGAAGGCATACAGGAGAACTCTCGTTTTATAATACCTATGTAGAATTATCCCACCAGTATATTTTTCCATTATCAGGGTCTCTCAATTCTTCAACCCTCCCAGCTTTTATTTCAGGGGACATGACAACTTTCCCAAAAATGAATGTATAAAACAGTCCTTTGCTGTCTATAAGCAAAGCATTATTAAATACAGTGGCATCCTCTGCAATGGCATCTTAAGCCAGTAAGGGCTTTTGTATCATCTAATTCCCTAACAAAATATAACTCCCTAATCAAGTTATTTGGCACATCTCAATGTTGAAGTTTCTAGTCACCTTCTTTTGGATTGTGTTGAAGTTATCACTCATGGGCCTAGAAATGTTTTAGTTTTCATGGCACAAATGGTGTTCTGAGATCTGGAAGAGACTAAAAGACCCAGTTTATTCTTTTGTTCACATTTCTGGGGAATCCAGGAGAGATTCAGGGAGTTTGTTTGTATCGGTTTGGACACACTTATGAGGAAGACTAGAGGAGTCTCCTCTGCAAACGATAGGGTTCTAAAACTCCCTTCCTCCCACCTTAGGAATTTCTCAGAGGAAAGTGAAAAAAACTGTTTACTTAACAGAACAGGGTGCCGAGGGGTGCAACGCAGGCACCAGGGGAAGGGAAGAAAACCAAGAAATGAATAATGTTAGATCATAAACCTCCCGTGATGGAGAAACCTGGATGAATTCAGAGTTCTTTTTTCTGGGTGTGGTTTCTGCTCTGTCTCCTGAAAGCTAGAGTACGGTGTAGGCCCCTCTCCAGGCCCAGGGTGTAGGTCCTGGAGTTAAGTTGTCTGTTGTAAAGTTCCAAAGGAAGAAGGAAAAAAAACACAGTCCAAGAAAAACTCCTCTTCAGCCAGTAGGCCAGCCAAAAAGCAAAAAGGTAAATCTCCAACTCTCCGATCTCTCTCTCCCAAGAAACCACAGGACCGAGAGCTAAGAAAAAATGAAAGTGCTCTCTCTCTCTCTCGAAACACAAAGCCGAGAGAGCTAGCTAGAGGAAAAAAAAGGTAAAAGTTCCCTTCCTAACCCAGCTGCTGAAATCCGTGGCCGCAGCAGCAGTAGTGATAAGCCAGGAATGTGAGTGTCCTTAAAGCAGTCAAAACACAGCACCTGGCTTCTCGACCCAGCTTAAAGGCACAGAGTTCAGATTTTGGCATATAGGAGGCGATAGGGGATATTTGACTGGGATGTAGCATCATAAAGTCACCCCAAGACATTGCTGAACACAAGCTTTTCACTGCTTTTTCTTGGAATGATAGCAGCTGGTGATGCTGTTACTGTGTAAGGGCCTGATGTTTAGAGACCTCCATCAGAATTTAACTCACGACACCTGGATGGCCTATTTTTCCCATCTTGGTCTACCATCAGGAAGACCATCTTAACACTAAATTTCAGTGTATTCTCTGGCGACAGTATTCTTCCTCTTTTTCACTGAAAATGGGCCAGTAAAGTATATGTTTTGTTGGGAAGGAGATGCAGTGGAAGATGAGCTGGCTCTACAGTTGCCACAAGAGGTATCAGCTGAGAAAAGGAGCTTGATCATTAGGTTTTTCCTCCTTTTCTTTCTGGTACAAAATACAAAAGTCAGAAATTAAAGCTTGAGTACAGATTTCTAGACAAAAACCTTATTCTCTATGCCACAAATTGAAAGTTTTTCTTAATTGTCACATGAAAGGGGGAGATTTCCTTGACCCTTAGTGTTTGCTTTGTCTGTCAGCACACCAGGAAAGCTGAGACCCTTGTGGCCCAACCAGTCTGTCAGCGTCCCGTTGTGGGAACCCTTCACTGAAGAGTCCCGCTGGATAGGAGGGCAGTTTGACTGACTTATTCAAAGACAAGCCAACAGCATAAGGGAGGCTCCTCTGCAGGTCTTCCCAATTTATGACCCCTCAGTGGGTCTTCCACTTTACTCAATTATGTTACCTGCTGCCAGGGAGTGCCAGCACCCATAAAGGACTCGCACTCACAGTTTGCAGAATAACACTCTATTAATAGAAAACTGTGACAGATTAAGGTTTGAGGGTTGCTGGTGATAGCATCTGACTACAAAAACATATTCAAAGAAATATATGGGCGAGCTCTAATCTCCAATAAAAGTATTCAGCATGCATAAAGTATGGTTCTTACCCAAGAGGAATCCCTATGGGGGAGAAGACAGGTTCAGCCTGTCAACTGACCTCAGAAATTACGCTGGAGTCTTACCTAACTTTTACCCATTTTCAACTTAATTTGTACAATTTCTTTATGTTTACATGGAGCTTGAGTGACTCAAGTCATACATAGCTTTGCTACCGATAGGTGTAAAATTCTTTCACTTCACTCTTAAAGAAATAGTCAATAAAATGCAGAGCACATGCCCCGTGAGGGGTGGTCGTACCTTGAAGGTGGGTAACTTTGGGATGGAGGTATGCACTAATTAGGCGAAAATGAGCCAAGTTCATCTGAGGAGAGTGGTTTCAACACAGCTGCTGGCTCAGCAGCAAGACTTCTTCTCCTATCTGCCCTGGCTGACAGGTGTTAAGCAGTTTATCAGCTACAAAGTACCATCGAGTTCCCCTCCCTAAAAGGATTTCAACAGACCCTGGCCGAGGTTTTTCCACTCTGCTCCACCCTCCCTTCCGTTCCCCTTTAGCAGGTGCTTAAGGTTGCAGATTGTGTGTATGGTGAATCGTCATGGAATAGGTTTTGAGCATGCCAGCCACATTCCATCCTGGGAGTAGCAGATGCATTTAACCCTATAATTTCTGTACCATTATAACTTTTTTTAGAATGGGAATATAACTTCTTTAATAACTTCTCTAATTTTTCTCCCAGCCATCTTTCCACATTAATTTACCTTCACATACACTGATGAATCCTTCATCTACTTTCTGGTCTATTTTCCACCCTCCAACTTTAACATAATCCTTGCATTTTCAACTGTGCTTTTTAACAGCATGTGAATACCTATGTCAGAAAATACATGATTGACTTAATGCATATACACACTTTTCCTTAAAAATAAAATAATTTTTTCACTTTTTTTTAGTCATATCATCCTAAATTGTTCTTAGAACATCGAATAAGAATATTGATATTTATGGCAACATTGTCCCAGAAGTTAGCTGATTTTAATATTTGAACACTATTTAATTTTATCTTGTAAAAAAAATCTAATTAGCATTTACACAAGATAATAAGACTTTTTAAATTATTCTTGAAAATGCTATATCATTATTACCTTGTATTGCTCTAACCAAGAATATACTACAGAAGATTTTGATGTGTATGTTTCATCACCTAATTTATCACAATAATTTGAGTATTAGAACAATAAAGTAGTAACACTTCTGAGATTCCTTTGAGGTTTTAAATTGTTAGTGCTGTAGAAACAGCACTGTGAGCTGATGCCAACACATGTTCCTGGAAATATTTATAGTAATAATACAGCTTCAGCAGAGATGATAATGGTATAAACAGGGCAGAGGAAATACCAGAAATGCAGCAGATGCAATTGATTATATGCCTTGGAGAATATTCCACTTATGTATTTTAAGTCCTGTCAATGTAAATCAAAAGGAGGCGATGTTGTCAGTAAGATATATCACAGTCAAAATAATATGCAGTGACAGCAGTCTCCCCATGCTGATGGAACAGATAATGATTTTTGAAATAAAGAAGACTTCCGTAGCACAGCTGAGGTATTATAAACCAGAGGAAAATAATCTGATTTAAAATTCTGAATCATTGTGAGCTGTGATCAAGTTTATGCTGAAAGGTCATATGACTGATAAGGCCATATCAACTTTATTTTAAGCTGATAGGGCTGCTTTATGTTGAATTGTCTGGTGTGTTTGAACTTGATCTATGTTTTATTCCTGCTCTAAATGTTTGCAGCTTTCATTATTTCTCAGGCTTGTAAATCTGGAAACTGAGCACTGGAATGAACACCCAGCAAAGGCAAGCATACAAGTCTTGATTTAGAAGACAGTGCTTTAGAGTTCCTGTGATGGTTAATATGGCATAGATATGAAGAAAAGCTTTTCTTGTTTTTATGAATTCAGATCTGCAAAGAGTTATTTAACCAGTTTTGGAATTAACATTTTAAGTGCACAAGTGAAATATGACCTGCTTTAAAAATCTTTCTCACTCTTCATTATGAATAAATGTTAATGTTGTATTCTAAAGAATTCTGTGCTAAGAATTGGAGCTAATTTTGCCTTTTGTAATATGGAAATTCTAGCACTGCCTCCTAAAATTCTCTGAAGAGTAGAAGATTAGCCTTACAACTTTGTATAAGGATGAGAGTAATAGAAAATTGTTAAGCTATTCTATAAGTAAAGCATGTTTAATGTACATTAGCATCATCATTTCTTTGAAATTATGTATTATAGGGATATTTATATCAAAAGATATTTTCTTTGAATAAACATCAAAAAAATTTTCTAATTTGTCAAGTAATGCTGACATATAATCTGCTGGAAAATAGATTTATTTTCAACTTTATTAGTTAACAATAGATAATTAAATAACAAGAAGGCTGAGTTCCAATTTATTATTTTAATTTTTTTTAATTAACAAACTGTGTCTTAAAAACAGTATCAAGGGACAGACACATTCTAACACTGTGTAGTTAAATCAAAACTTTTCTGCTTGTTACCTGTCTGAAAACGTGTATATTAGGGAGGAAATCCACTTGTGGCCAGGTATCAGTGGAGATGGATGTGCAACTGTCTTTGCCACCTGGTGGAAGATACCATGGTTCCCTAGGTCTTGACTGGGCTGTGTAGTTTTGAGTAGCTGATGTGACACTAATGTATGGATCAGTAGTTGATAAATTTTGTAACTCATCTACAGTGACTGATTGAGTGACCTTCTTTTGGATCATTTCAATGATTTCAAAAGATTATGCTGAATGGATTGTAAAAAAATAGAGAAAATGCCATTTTTAAAAATCATAAGAGGAGTGTGCACTTTCTGATTCAGGAGGAAATCTTTCATGGAAAAAGAAGAAAAGGAGGTGTTAGGTTGTGGATAGCTTTCCCATCTGAGCTTGCATATTTTGTGAATTTGGCCAAATTCTGATGTCAATTATCTCACAATAATCTACTATCTGTCAAGCAGTTTTACACACTCTGCCACATCATTTCACTTCCCCTTAACAGACCATAGAACACTTGCATCACTTATTGCAACATACATAAAACTTTGATTTATACAGATTTTTCAGGATTTTTACATGATCATTCCTTGTTCTTTTTGCATAAAATTCCTTATACCATGTGCAGAGTGTATTTGGGAATATCCCCAAATATCCCCAAAATATCATATATTTGGTACTAGGAATAGAATTAGTGAAGATTCACGTAATTTACAAAGGAACATTTTTTAATAGGTTCTCTGTAGTGATTTAATTTCAATATGAAAACTAACCTTGTTTAAAAAATAATCTTGATTTTATTATTGAATCCAAAGATTGAGGTCCAAAGATTTACAAGTCTCTCAGCTAACTCTTGTCCAAATGATTCTTCATACTTTTATTTTATTCCCCCTGCACACGTTGGAATGCAATTCCCAGGTACATTCTCATCATGAAATATTTCATCAGGTTTCATGGTGAAGTCATAAGAGCAGGTATTAATCTACATGGAGTCTCTTCAGGTTCCCTCAGCATTTGCAAAGTAACCGTATGTGGCCATTTCATACTGCATCAGGAATTCAGCATGGTGCTGGTTTTTCATATCAGTACTAGATGTGGCCCCAGTTACAGAGCAAGCAGAGTTCCCTCTGATACTGAATGCTTTTAATTAATGGATAGCTCACATATGTTAATTTCTTGCTTGACAGTGACACTGACCATAAGGGGCTACAGCAGCTGATTTATCCTGCTGAACTCAGAAAATAACATATTCAGGCCTTCCTGTTGCTGCCAGTCATTTCTATCTGGTAACTTTCTGGACACATTGCTCTCTCCACAAAGATGTCTTTGTTGTTCATGTTTTAAGATTTAAATCTAATTTTTTTTTTACCTCCCCAAAATTCCAGGTTATGAAAGAAGTGTTTTCCAATAAAGGACTTCTTATTTCATATGGATTAGGCTATTAGCCTTGAGTGATAACAAAACTCAAACCACACATAGTCATGCTCGTCCTAAATAATAGAATTATGCTATTTTTTCAAGAATGGAAACTCTCATAGTTATCATTGACATACCATGGACTCAATTTTTTCCACTCTATCATTGTTACACCCTATCATGCTACATAAGGATGTATCTAATTTTATGATATACACTAGATGAGAACTGTGTTTTAGGTGTGAAATCTGTCTATTGTTCTCACGCATCTTCCAAGGAAACCAGACGACATGAATGGGGTTTCCTTTTGATGACATCACACTGGAAGATGTTTTCCAGGTGTGCACTATTTCAGCAGCTAATTTTCTTCAGTTACAGGGCCAGCCTCAGACCCACAAAGTAAAATCCCTGAATATTTTAAAACCTTATTATTGAACATGTCAACTTACAGGTCTGTTCCTAGTGAGCTGTTTCTTTTTAATTTTATTATAGTGTAATTTCCTGATCCTTCAGGGGATGGATGGATGGATGGACGGACGGACAGATGGATGGATGGATGGATGGATGGATGGATGGATGGATGGATGGATGGACAGACAGCTGGAACTCTGCTTTAAAAATAAAATATCAGTTGGAGTCTTGAAGAATCACTATTCCTACACTATTATGGCTAACTAATTAATAGAACTTTGGGAACTGATACTCCTATAAAGTCAATGTGAGCTCATTTTCCTTACAGAAGAACAAAATTTGGCATTTTTCCATCTCTAAGTTGGGGCTCATCTTTTCCAATCTCATAAATCTCTGGGAATTAATCACAAGATTTTAATGTGCTTTGGTATAGACTTCAGTTCAAGTCTCCGTTTTTTGAAGTATGTGGCATTGTAGCTTATTAATTCCACTTGAATTCATCAAAAGTGGCTATGAGCTTTTTGGACAGTTTTTGATCCTGGAATCACTCTGAAGTGATTCAACTTCTGTGCAGAAGTTATAGCCAGCCTGTTCCCACAGTTGGTGGGATACACATTCCTTCTCCATGACATTGAGGGAAAGCCATGAGCTGGTATCTTGTGCAGTCATGTTGTTTTGGATGTTTGTACAACTGGCTGAGTGGACTTGAGGGTTGCTAGGTGTGTGTTGATGCAGCAGTGGAATATTGCCTACTGAAAAACATTAGTATCCTTATCTTTCTTAAAAGCAAAGATCTGTGATAAGGGATAAGATTAAAAGATATTAAGCTAACAGCTCATGTTATATAAGGACATATAATTGCATAAGATATATTCCAGGTTCTTATGCATAATTGATCTAACTACATGGACAACTTTTTGAATAATGATATTAAATTAAAGTTATGTGTATTTCTGCTAATATATCAGAATTACAGCAGAAAAAAAAGGTACGTTCATCAGATACAAAAACCACCAATGTAACCTAGCAAAAAAGGCTTCATTATGATTTCCAGTACTGCACCTATTTTTCATTAAATAAAAAATGTGCAGAAAGAGAACTGCATATTGCATTTGAATCTTAATAAACTGAAAAATCTGGAAGAGAAGTTAAAAACCTATACATATCCGTAAAAAAGTACATATTTTAATGCATCAAGGTCTGTATAATATCTGCTGATTGTAACACTTCCCTTTTTTGGGGTCTGTTTTTTTCCAATGTGTAATATATCCAAATCAATGGTGAGTTTGATCAGCAAATTTTATTATTTTCTTCTTAGAAGCCAAAGAAAATTCTGTGGCAAAGGTGTTCAACAGAGATTTTTAAATACCTTCATAAGAATGTTCTTTGAAGACCTTTTAAAATTGGTAGTGTGTTTCTTCCTCATATTACAAATAAAGCATTCTTTGTTAACTTAAGTTTAAATTATATAAGTGACAAAATATTAGAGACATGAAGGAAATCCCCAAATGTGTAAGATTATTTAAACTCAAAAATTAATAGAAAAGAATTATTATTGATACTGACTTTTCCTAAATATTGGTAAAAGCATGTAATAAATTCTCAGTGTTGAGAGCCAAAAATTATCATGGTTTCTTGAATAACTATGATACCATAATCTATCCATCCAAATACTTCTAAAAGATACAAGACTGACAGAAAAGAAGTGTCTTCTGTATGCAAAGCAAAGTGCTGCTAATGTGTCCCACATGGAAAATATTTAATCTTTTCTGACATGAAAAGATCATGTACAGGATTTTGAAAGATTACTGTTTACTTTAGTTCTCCTTCATGAGAGTTTTATTCGAGCAGTTGGAGTTGCAAGACATGCTGTACAACAAGCTACTGAAAAACAACTCGGACAAGACTCTCTGAATTGGATATTCCAAGAAAAGTGATATGTACTCAGATTCTTGCCCCTGTGAATTTGTTCTCATCCAAATGCTAGACCTAACAGAGCTGAAGGATTATCGTGTTATCAGTTTTCTAAACCAAACAAATTAGGATGTTTTTCAAAAGCTGAATCTACCAGCTTCACATTATACAGTGAGGACTGTCATTCCATAAAAAATATATCAGCTGCTGGCTCTGATAAGATTCAATAAATAATAGCTCTGCAAGGCTGAACTCTTTAAATTATAAGTGTTTCCGGAAAGGACAATTCCTGGCATCTCGTGAGTCATTAAGAGAATTAAAGATCCATATAAGAGCCCTGTGAAAGAAACTAAAATATTTTATTATGTGCTGAAAAGTTTGAATTGCATATTGTGAGGGACTATCTCTTGCTGAAGAGTTGAGCAGTTTGGTAATCTCTCAGAACAAATCTTCACTCGTACCATCACTGTTTATAATGTTTGTAAGAGGCCTGGGTTAAGAATTTCCAATCCACCATTAAAGGGCCAAGGCAAAGCTTTGTTGTAAAACATTTTAAGTAGAGTTCTAAATCTATGGCATCATAAAATGCAATTTTGGGTGCTTTGAAACATTCAGTTTTGTTGTTTATTTTTTCATCTTTTCATAGTTATTAACAGAAGTAATGACATCAGAGTTAGGCATATCCTGGCAGGTATGGCAGAATGAGAAACTCGTATCTTCTACATGGCTGCTAACTGCTGGAAATGCCTTTCTCTCTGCCATTACTGTTTAATGTCCAAGTTAATAAGGGACCGTAAGCTAATATGAAATTGGGTTTCCTACTCTTAACATGTGAAGATATAGAATTGTAATTACCACTAATTTTGAAAAAATCCAAGGAAGCATAATAAAGTTAATAGTTATGGACTGCAGGCAGCAAAGGGAAGTACTGAAGTTTGTTACAAGTCTGATCTTTACTCTGAAGGTCTGGTGGAACTTACCATTCACTAAGAAAAAAAGAGAATTAATTAAGAAATGATTGATTGGAAAAGCATTCGAGTCTTGTCAAGAAACAAAGCAGACAAGCTGACTATAGCACATATTCATGAGATGTGTCTATTGTAAAAGACTAAGGAATCTCTTTGTCTAGAGAAATACAAGACAAAAATATGAGATCTGTAGGACTGTACTCAAGAACTTCTTAAGAACAAGTTTTACTGGTTTGTTGAGGGTTTACCTTATATTTTTGATTAGGGGGTAATTCATAACATGAAAAATAAAATAAGCTCTTAGTCCTCCCTATGTTTATTTTCAAGCATAATGGTAGAACAAATTCTTGGAGAAATTTTGAGCAGCTGCATTATGGTTTGGAAAATAAAAATTACCATAGGTAGTGATTGGATCTGATTTCTGAAATGTTGTCTGTAACATGTAGAAGTAAATATGTTATGGACATGCTGTCTGCAATGGAAGTATTTATAAAACAGACTAAATAAGGAGTTCCATAAAAACCTGTGGCCACTGGCTTACATTTTATTGCACTCTTTCTGGGAATGTGAATGGAATTCCAGATGCACCTTTATTCCACTTCTTTAATAAAACTGCTACTTCAATTTCTCACCCTTATAATTAGAAAGTGTATACCTATAGTAAAATACCAGCAGCACAATAGATTATTCAATTTACTTGTTGGCTGATGCATTCTTAGCTGAGTTGCCCTAGAACCAAATTGCTGTTTGTCCCTGTCTTGTACTTTGTGTAAAGCTGATGGAAAACTTTTAAGTGAGTTGTTCATAGCATTCTTTTCTTAGATCTGAGTCAGAGTTTCTTTTTACTTCGCTCTACTTCAGCTAGTCATAAAGAAATTTCTTATTCCATTTGTCTGCTAGGGTTGAATTTCTGAAAAAAAAATAGAGAGTGTGAGCTAATAGTTTATAGCTTTTTAGTTCAGGATAAGTGGAAAGAAAAAAAAAGAACAAAACTCACCATCATAAGGATCATAAGAGATAGGGATGATGCAGTGTCATTGCAATGAGCAGTCAACTGTCAAGTTGTTTTTTCAGACCATGTAGCCCAGGTAAAACTAAAATCCAGTGCATTCCCATGAGTCCTATCACTGGATACCAGGGAGAAGAGACCAGCACCTTCTTCTCCACTTCCCCACCTTGGGAAGCTGAAGAGAGCAATGAGGTCATCCCTCACATCCTTATCAAACTGTGGGTCCCAGAACTGCACACATTGCTCTAGGTGAGGCTGCACCATGATTGAGTACAGTGGCAAAATCACCTGTTTTGCCTGGCTGGTCATGCCATGTTGGATGCACCCCAGGATAAAGTTTGATGTCTGGGCTGCCAGGACTCACTGCTGAACATCTTCAGGAATTAAATCAGAATTTTCTTAATCCTCTGAAAATTGTAAAAGACTTTCTTAGCTTTAAGATGTAATGGGGATAATATCTTTGAATAATTTTTCTGAAGTGTTTTTGTACCACAAAAAAGTGGTACTTTTTTCTGAAAGTGTTTAATAACCAGGACATTTTTGACAAATGACAGGAAAAATGGAAAGAGTAAGATTAATATAATAAGTGCCTGAATGTTTTCATAATTGGAAAAATTAGAATAAACAACATTGTTTTGATACCAAAATTGGTCAAATAAAAACTTTCTCACCCAGTTTGGAGTATTAAAAAGCAGACATTCTTTTTTGCAGTGCTGTTCACTCAGAGGATCCTTCCTCTAATAAAGTCCCTCGAGCGTCAGGTAAACAGAGATGTTATCATACACACTGATTACATATTCATTAGCTATTCCCCCTTACTTGAGGTATATGTATTACTTTATTTTACCTAATCAAAGCCCTTATCAGAAGTCCTTTTTTTGTCTTTCGGGGTCTTCTTCAGTGGTCTTCAACACCCGGTGTCCCAATATTTAGGTGGCTATTCCTTGACCCCTGCTTTTGAGTGACTGCAATGTAATTGTTTTGCATGACTCCCGCTTTGTCAATCTTGTCTAGGTACACAAAACTGAGATGGCATCCTGCTTGCATTTTCATGACTTGGGTTTTATCAGCCCTATCTACTTCACCAAGGCTCTATTGTTCCCTTTATTTGGAAAGAGTAAAATGTTCTGTTCTATCCTTACCAAGTGAGCAAAATGCTGTTCTGTTCTTATCAGTTTTATAACTAATCTTATTTTAAAGTTGCATGATGTGACAGAAATCTCAAATACTAGATTTCACTCTCCTAAAGAAGGTTTGGTTTTAGGGGTTGAAACCAAAACCATTTGTAGTCCTCAACAAAACTAGGCATTTAGAATACATTAAATAAGATGTTTTTAAAAATTATTATTATTTTTTTGCTTCCTTAAATGCAATCTTTATTAATAACCTATAATTAAAGTCTCATGAAGCTTCAGGCTGTAATTCAGTCTGAAACATTAGCTAAAAAAGTTCTGAGTCATTGTCAGCCTAATGGAAGATAAACATAACCACCTCCTTTTTTTCATTTTTTTTTTTTTTAATAATGATGCTTGTGGCTAGGCTAAGGTAAAGAATAATGACATGGCAAAATAGCATCTTTTGGCTATAGATTGAGGCTTAATCCTCCTGTTGCCATTCACTTTATGCAGCCATATCTATACAAGTTATGCCAAGAGCTAAACACCTATGGAAAATTGGTTTTCACGTAATTTTTATCCCCTAGAATAATAGAATCACTGAGTATCTTATGAATAAGATATTTATGTGACTTATGAATAAGATTATTAAAAGCCTTTTTCTTCCAAATTCATGGGACATCAGTAAAGTTTTTCTAACATCTTTGAAGTCAGAACAAACTGGTTTTGGCTTTGCATGGAAATGGTTTAACAGTTCAAATGGACCTTGTTTTTGTCACATGGTTCTTCCCCGCTACCAGGGAAATAGCCATTTTCTACTAAGGAATCTTTGGATGTTAGCATATCCCAGGCATTCCCATTTGTTCTCTTCAACTTCGTGTGAGGCCTGTGCCCAGTTTATGCTGTTTGGAAAATCCTTCACTGTCTGAATCATACAAATGTTTGCTATTTTTCTGCTATTTCTCTTAGCTCTGCACCGGTATTATGTGCTAAAATACAAGTCCTGTGAGTGAAAGATTTCCTGTGAGTGGATGGAGACAGACATGGGACTGTTCTGCAGGGAGAAGGGAAAGCTCAGGGAGAATCTCATGAATGTTTGCAAATACCTGATGGACTGACAGAAGAAGAGGGAGCCAAACTTTTTTCAACAGTGCCTGCTGACAGAAAGAGAGGAGGGAAGGAAGGAAGGAAGGAAGGAAGGAAGGAAGGAAGGAAGGAAAAGAAAGACAGAAAGAAAGACAGAAAGACAGAAAGTCAGAAAGACAGAAAGAAAGAAAGAAAAAGAAAGAGAAAGAAAGAAAAAGAAAGAAAAAGTTACTTAATGATCCAGCTGGAGTAGGACTGGAAAGTAGCTGTCAAAAGAAAATGTGGGATTCAGGGAAATGTGTTGTGAGAAATTCTAAACCAAGGGGGAGTAGAGGTCCTTTTGGAAGGCTTGGGCTGTATTTAGGGCTAGAGTTAGGCTGAGGGGAAAAGAAAGGCCAGAACTGTAAATGGAGTGGGGCTGTAAAGGCTCTGTCAAAGGAAAGAATAGATGGAGAGAATTTTTCTGTCAGCAAAATTTAATTTGGGCAGTGGATCTGAGGCCTATCATAGCCCTTGCCCTTCAATAATGTTTTGAATTATATTCATGATTTCTCATATATATCCTAAAATTTCCCTCTAAAGAAGAATAATTTAAATAGTCCTGTGAATGCCTGTTGCATCAATTAGGTCAGTGACTAACATTCAAATGAAAATATGCCTATCTTTCTTTTCAAAAATAAGGAGAGATACATCCTAATTTCTCATGTTTCAAAAAAAGTCCCAGACATAATTCTTTACCTAATACGGGTTTCTCATGGAAGTTTGTACTGTTTCCTGGAAGGTTATTTATCTTTTCATGAAGGAAAAATTCCATATCTTGCTTACTTGATAAGGGGGTCTGAAGTGCTCAATGAAGCGTACCAGACTTGTAATCAAATTTTCATTATCTGTTTTTTGTACTATTGTATCATCTCAAGCATGTTAGCTTGAAACAGATATTGCCAATAAGTGCTAATAAATGCTAGTTTTGTAAACTAAATTCAGCCGTTGTTATGTTATCTGAATAAAGGTGAAGCAAATTTCAGAAAGGATCAGGACAGAGATCAGAGGGACAATGAAAACCAGGAGATTACTATGGGATGTTTAGGTGACAGCTTGAAGGCAGAAGAAACGATAACTGAAGCAAGACTTGGGTGGAACAACTGTGTGAAATTAGAAGGAAATACGATAGAATTCCTTGGCCACATATAAGCAGCTGTTGGCTGTTCAGTAGCTGTATCTGTCTGAGTCTGTGGCTTCATCATCATAATATGTTCTATTTTGACTATCGTGTGTGTGTGCTCAGCCTCCCTACTAGCTGGTCCTGGTGACAAGGAAATGCAACAGCCTCAGATCTACAGGACTGGGAGAGAAGAAACCCTACAGGTTCTGTAGTCAACCAAATTCAACTACCTTAGGTAAGTTAAATTATATTATGTTCTTCATATACTATCTAAGTAAATAATATAGTGTGCACATTGTTTTTTCAGTGTTGATCATCATTTATGTGATGCTGCAAATTCTAATCTTAGTGTTTTCACTTGAGTCTCTGAACTATGGGGAAAAAGCACTGAAGGCATGCATATCCATCCTAATGATGGTTCTCAGGTAACTCACTGTTAATTCTAGCATGTGTGTGGCAAATATTTCACTCTATTGTGTTTTGATTTGTCTCTTAAGGGATGTGCATGTACGTCTAGCTTAAAGGAGATTTTGGAGTATGACAGAATTGAAACAGAAACAGCTTGTGACTCACTTTCTGCTCTAGAAGATTACTGTTAAAAAGAAGTTGAGATTAAAAAAATAAAAATAAAATCCCAGACAGGAGTTAGTTTATATTTTAATGAAATTTGATATTGCTGCTTTCTTAACTATTATGATGTAAAAGAAATGGTAATTAGGCTAGGAGTATTTGCAGATCTATTTCTAAAACTAAGAAAAATATACAAAATAAATGAGGTTAACTTTATATTCTCTGAATTCTCTCTTTCATCATTATGCCTGACTTCTTCACCTACCACCAGATGGAATTCCATTAGTGTCTTATCGCATATGGGAGCACTGGGACTGTAGAACAGTGTAAATCAATGGCTGATATTTGTGAGAGTCATCTGGATTTAGTTACACAGACCTCTTCTCTTTCGTAACTGTGATACACTATTTGTATAAACCTATTCTTAAAATAAAACTAACTTCTGTACAGAAGTAGGGACTATATTTTCAGATGAAGAAGTTTTGAAGGAGTAGTTATGTGCACTGAGCACTGGCCTCAAAATCCAGAATTTCATTTCCATTGTCTTTGCTCATTTGAGTCTGGACATGCCTTGTCCACTTCACCCACGCAAATTTGACATTGTCTTAAGTACGTAAATCTTGCCAGATGGTTTTTATTTGTTTCTGTGCCTTAATTATTTCTCATTAGAGTAACATGATCATCATTTGGCATGATTTCTTAACATCTCCTTTTTGCAGATGGGTATTTATATTAATCCATCTTTCCTCTGCCTCCTGCTTTCTTTCTTTCTCATCCATTGCAGGATTTAATGCCACTGAGTCAAAGCACTACAACTATCCAGAATATGTCTTTGCAAAGACATAGTAAGATGTTACTATTTAATCCCAAATATTTCACAAACCTATATGAGAACATAAACATCTGTCATCTTGAATTTTTGTGCATAACTCTCTTGAATTCCATGAAACCATGATTATTTATACTTGCTGCAGATCTGCTATAAATAGTCAAGCTGTAATCAAATTTATTCTCATGTATATTCATTGCTAGCTGTATTAGTTTTTTCCTTCGGGTTTTCCTAAACATAATGGATGTAAGAATTAGAGTTTGATGACACAGAAGAGCAAGTCCAAAGTTCCTGGCCACAAACTCTTGCCAGTAATTAAATCAGCCCAGGTCTGCACTAAAGCAGTCTGTCAGCATCCTTGTTGTGCTCTGTCAATATTCTGTGCTCATTGGCAGAATGCTTGCCAAAGTCGTCAAATGTTGATCAGGAACATGTTTGTTAACATGTTGACATGAAGGAATAAATTGGAATTCACTTTGTGACACAGTATGTATTTGTGTGTATATATATATACATATATATATATATATATATGGTGGGGTTTTTTTGTATTTTAATATATTTTCCATTTCAAATTAAATCTGACAACAGAATCTTATCAAGAATCTTCAAAGTTTAAAATCAGGCTCAGAATAAGTGAGTCTTCTAAGAAGTGCCACTACATGAACAAGTTACTTGACTGGTAATCTAAAATAGGTGTCTACTTTAATACTGATGTCATAGAATCATAGAACATTTAGGTTTGAAATACCCTCTAAGACCACCCAATCCGACCATTAATCTAACCCTGTTGGGTCCACCGCTAAACCATTTCCTCAAGTGCCACATCTACATATTTTTTTTTAGCACTTCCAGGGAAGGTGATTCCACCACTTCCCTGGGCAGTCAGTTCCAAAGCTCGGACAATCCTTTTGGTGAAGAATTTTTCCCTAATATCCAATATAAACTTCTCCTGGAACAATTTGAGGCTGTTTCCTCTTATCTTATCTCTTGTTACCTGGGAGAAGAGGCTTCCTCCCACCTGGCTACAACCTCCTTTCAGGCAGCTGTAGGGAGTGATAAGGTCTCCCGTTAGACTCCTTTCCTTCAGGCTAAAAAACCCCAGGTCCCTCAGCTGCTTCTCATCAGACTTGTGCCCCAGACCCTTCACCAGTTTTGTTGCCTTTCTTTGTATGTGTTAGTCACAATACATCAAGAACGATGAGACACTTGATTACCCTGAACTAAAAGAGGCAAAATGATGTTTTTAAAAATTAGTTTCTCCAGAACTGAAGAATATTATTCCCACAGGGAACTGTAGACTTTTCTCATATGCCCCTGTTCAAAGCTCCAAGAATTTTTCATCAGAATTCATAGGTGTATAAATGGCCATGGACTACATGACTCAGGGGAATTGTATTTCAGTGTTTTGAAAGACCTTGATTGGCCTTTACAGTATAGGTATCTGCTAGCAGTAAATTCCAATTACAGAGTTCAGAACTTAAGCACTTTTTGTAAATTTATACTAAAGCAATATCATCTCCCACGTGTTTACTAGCTTCTGACAAAGAAAAGAAGCTTTCACTGAAGTTTTTGATAACACTGTGCAAAATGAACAGTTAGATAAAAATTAAAAAACTCTCCTTCAGAACTCTTAAAAGATGTGTTCTTATTGTCTTAGCTTCAAATTTTATTCCCACAGTGGATGTATCTGCCACTCAGGGATGAACAAAGTTAAGGAAAAGATCTTTTTACTTCGTATTCAGTCAGGATGCTGGGTCCTTCAATGCATACAGAGATCCATACAGGTCCAAACCATCTATCCTAAATTCATGCTCATAGAGCTTTTAGTTCTCAGTAGGAGACCAGTCATTTCTAAGAGACTATCTGTCTTTACAATGAAGTCACACAATATATGGTTTAGCAATTGACATTCAGTTTTCTTATTTATTTCTGCTTTATTCAAGAGTCCAGAGGGCAAAACAGAAAAGAAAGTGATATCAGGAGAAGTAGTACACATAATATTACACTTGGCATAGACTGAAGATAGTGTAGAATTGTAGAATAATTTAGGTGGCTCCACCACTTCCCTGGGAAGCCTGTTCCAATGCCTGACAACCCTTTTGATGAAGAAATTTTCACTAATATCCAATCTAAACACCTCCTGGCACCGTCTGAGACCATTGTTTCTTGTCCTTCCACTAGCTGCCTGGGAGAAGAGGCTGACCCCATTCTGACTGAAAGTTCCTTTCAGGTAACTGTAGAGAGGAATAAGGTCTCAGTCTCCTTTTGTCCAAGCTGAACAACCCAAGTTCCCTCAGCTGCTCCTCATAGGACTTGTTCTCCAGACTCTTCACCAGCTCTGTTGCTCTTCTCTGGACATGCTCCAGCACCTCAATGTCCTTCTTGCAGTGATGTACCCAGAACTGGACACAGGACTCGAGGTGGGGCCTTACCAGTGCCGAGTAAAGCAGGACAATCACTTCCTTAGTACTAGACACTGTAGTGTCCCAGACACTACCTTTGATATTACCCAGGATGCCATTGGCCTTCTTGGCCACCTGGGCACACGGCTGGCACCTCCAGGTCCTTTTCCCCTGGGCAGCTTTCTAGCCCCTCTTCCCCACTCCTGTAGTGTTATACTGGAGTGGTTGGGATCGAATTGCAGGATCTGGCACTTAGGTGTAGCTGCAGTCTCTTTCCAAACTCTTCCCAAGAAATAATTAAGAGAGAAGTTCTGCCTCATCACAGTATCTACTCTATCCAGTAACATGTATCTTTTCACAACTCCACTTTCCTCTGATCAATGCAAATGCTGTTGGGCTGGATGATGGGCTCTAAAAGAAGTGTCTATTATTTGCTACATATTATATATGTGTTTTAGTGACATTACCCTTTATACCAGACTCTGGTTAATATTGGAAGAACATTTAGAGAAACAACATAAATCTATACTAATTTTCTGTTTCATCTCACTCCCCCTGGACCTATGAGTTAAAACAAGCTAATGGCTTTCTTTTTAATGAGAGTTTAGTGGCAAAAAAGCTATTTTACAACTGATTTCGTGTTGTCATGGTTACACTGTTGGCAGATGCTATCTTTTTTTGTGTTTAGGGTTTTTTTCTTGAATGAATTATAAAAACTAAAAAACCAAAATCATTAATTTACATGATTTGTTAAAGAGAGTTTAGGGAAAAAAGAGAAAACTTTTTCAAATTATAAATATCACTTGAAGCTTGTTTTGCATCTTCTGTAATTGCCATTTAATATTATGTGTAATTAGGGCACAGTTCAGTAAAATCACATTATTTAAATTTATTTTCTCCAGAGCTGAAAGATTTTATTCTCACAGTGGGCTGAAGGACTTAGTTGGGAACATTTAGCAGCAACTGCTCCTATTAATACTTGCAGGATGACTGTAGTGAAGGCAGATGTCACGTACACTTCAAGAGGTAAGATTAAAATCGTATTTACTCTCCAGGGCATTTTAATCTTGTAGAAGCAAGATGATTGCTATAAACTGAGGTAAGAAATATTCACAGTGGAGACATTTCTGGAAGAACTACACAAGTTTAAACTAGTAATTTTTAGGAATGTAAAACTGATACTGAATAATGATCATGTTACCAGCTTTCTAACTTATTACATTGCTCAGAGAAAACACTGATTATATCTTTATTTCTTATTTATTTGCTTTCTGAACTGCACAGTTATGCACTACATCAAACATAATTGCAAGCATTCTTTGAGGATTGAAGAACCTGTGACAATCACCAACCATATGAAGTTCAACAAGGGAAAGTGCTGGATTCTGCATCTGGGATGGGGCAACCCTGGATGTATGGACAGACTGAGGAATGAGATGCTGGAGAGCAGTGCCATGGGAAAGGGACCTGGGGGTCCTGGTTGATGGAAAGCTGAACATGAATCAGCAGTGCCCTGGCAACCGTGAAGGGCCAACCGTGTCCTGGGGGGCATCAGGCACAGCATCACCAGCCAGGCAAGGGAGGGGATTGTCCCGCTCAGCTCTGCACTGGGGGGGCCTTACCTCGAGTGCTGAGTGCAGTTTTGTGTGCCACAATATAAGAAAGACATTAAACTATTAGAGAGCGTCCAAAGGAGGGCCATGAAAATGGTGAAGGGCCTTGAGGGGCAGCTGTCTGAGGAGGAGCTGAGGTGATTTGGTCTGTTCAGCCTGGAGCAGAGGAGACTGAGGGGAGACCTCATTGCAGTCTACAACTTCCTCATGAGGGGAAGAGGAGGGGCAGGCACTGATCTCTTCCCTGTGGTGATCAGTGACGGGACTAGAGGGAATGACCTGAAGTTGTGTCAGGAGAGGTTTAGATTGGATATTAAGAAAAGGTTCTTCACCCAGTGGGTGGTTCGGCACTGAACAAGCTCCCCAGGGAAGCGGTCTCAGCACCAAACATGACAGAGGTCAAGAAGCATTTGGACAATACTCTCAGGCATGTAGTGTGACCCTTGGGGATGATCCTGTGCAAGGCCAGCAGTTGGACTCGATGATCCTTGTGGATTCCTTTCAACTCAGCTTACTCTGTGATTCTGTGTGTGTGATGAAACTTGAGTGAATCAGTGATCCTTATGAATCCTGATTTCCTGGTTCAGATTACTTGGCAAGTATTCTTGCTATTATCCAGGAAAAAAGCAGGATATTAAAAATTTTACTATCCTTAATCTCCCCTGTGATGGCTCAGATACATGAAAAAAATGGAAAATTGCTTTTTTGCACTTTCTTGAATATTCATGATCATTGTTTGTGAATAGGTTTCCACACCAATCTGAAGGTATAGTTTCTCTTTCTACTTGCTGATATTGTTTTTATTTTCAGATCTTTTAATCTGGGGGGTTGAGACTTGATGCAAAATGATGAATCTCCATGAACCTGGACTATATAACTTGGCAAAACAGTGCAGAACCAGACTGACATGGCCAAAGGAAGAAAATGTTTCTATATACGTTCTAATGTGAATCATTTAAACTGTCTTAAAAAGCAGATCTAGTTATTGGTACCCTTCAGACTTTTTCACAAGCAAGTTTTATCTCCTACTAACTGTTTACAGAAAAGGCACAGTCTTAATCCATACTCTACATGTGTAAACATATTTGGTTGGGTGAGAGTGCTGATCCTAATTTTATAGGGAGAAGCCACAATTTGTTCCTATGACGAAGTAGCACGTAGTGCTTTAGCATGTTATGACAGTGGTGGTGAAAGCCCTGTTAGCTTCCTTTAAAAACCCATGCTTAGTTGTCACTGTAATTGTAATATTGGATTTCTGGATCAAGTTGTAGCAGAAGGACATACTTCTGAGAGCTCTCACAGCTAAGTTGTATGTGCTCCCAACCTTCTCTTGTACATAGCCACGAAACTTTCTGTATATTTTTTGATACATTTGTTGTTCTTTCCTGTCTATTTCTAACCAGAAACTCTGGAAACTTTTGACCTCAGAATCTGTGGCATAATTATAAAAAGAATTGTTCAAATCCCTCATCTAACAAGGGCAGAAGTTCTAAAGAGAAAGAAAACATACATGAATTACAAGAAAAATAAATTCACAATCAATGTTTTTGCCACATTTACTTACAAAATTCCTTAAAGGTTCATTGCTATGGTACAATACAGGAAAAATATCCCACAGAGATATGTGAATGCCCTGACATGAGCCTTTTGTATTCTAACTAGATTATTTTTATTGTTAAATAATTAAAAATATTACATATAATCTATTTTTAATAGATACATCCACATTTTGTACGTGTATGTATTTATCAATCGAAGCCAAATGCTTGGAAAATTAGACACATGCATACATTTTGCAGATATTTATGTTAGTTATAAGTCAAGACTGAAATAACTTCTCCTCCTTCAATTGTCATGCAGTGTGTTTAGAATGTAAATTAAAACCAGCCAATTGTGTCTTTCCCTTAAGTTCACCAGGAGGTTAGAAATGAAACTGTCTCTAAACAGACGTGGACTAAGACTGTTAAACCAGATGTCTCTGTTAGTGACCATGGAAAAAATCTATTACTGGCAACACATTAATGTGCACAAATTTGCAGTGCTTCAGCAAAATTGTTCATTATATTGTCTCAAAGTAGATATTTTCTAAATTATATTTTACATATATTTTTAGTTGGAAAATGATAAAGGATTGTCTGCATTTGTTTGGAGACAGGAACCTTGCATTATTCCTTGTTTTGCCCAGAAAGCCAACTGTATCCTGGTGGCATCAAAAGACAAATGAGTAGCAGGTCAAGAGAGATTATTCTTTCCCTCTATTCTGATGTTGTGAGACCTCATGGAGTACTCTGTCCAGGTGTGGGGCTCCCAACACAAGAAAGGCATGTTCCTTTTGGAAAGAGTCCAGAAGAGAGCCGCTAAGTTGATCGCAGAGCTGGAACACCTCTCCTATGAAGACAGAGAATTGATGTTGTTCAGTTTGGAGAAGGCTCTGGGGAGACCTTAGTGCACCTTCCAGTACCTAAAGGGGACCTACCAGAGAGAAGGAGAGGGACTTTGTAAAAAGGCGTGTAGTGACACGACAAGGGGGAATGGACTTAAGTTGAAGGAGGGTAGGTTTAGATTAGATTTTAGGAAGAAATTCTTTACTGTGAGGGTGGTGGGGCATTGAAACAGGTTGCCCAGAGAGGCTGTGGAGTACCCATCCTAGGATGTGTTCAGTCCAGGCTGGATGGGGCTCTAAGCAATAAGATCTAGTGGAAGGTTTCCTGCCAATGGCAGGGACGTTGGAGCTAGATGACCTATAAGGTCATTCAGCCCCTCACCATTCTATAATTCTATGGCTCTATGAACTCCAGATGCTCTCTCTATGCACTTGAAGGGAGTAAACCACTCTGATTCCATTAGGTTTGTCTGGTGGAAAGCATAATCTGCCACCTCCAGCAGCAGAGAACCAACACTCTTCTGTGCTTGTCCCTGACATTGCAACTGTGACTGTGTCCAGGACTGCCTCAGCTTTTCCCTCTTATATTCAAGCAAATACTGGTCACTTTTTGGCTGTTGGTTAGTGCTCATATTAATAGGGGTTTGAAATGGCAAAGACCAATATTGGTCTTGATGCAACAGAGGAGGGAGTCACAGGGAGAACCTTGTATTACCTCAAGTGTTCTATGGGAAATTGGAAAGTGAAAATCTAAAAAATAACTGTCTCTTTCCATTACTTATTTTATTCTGCTATTCTAAGATATTCTTTATTCTGTTTTGTTAACTTAATTTGACTTTGCAAGTTTACAAGTATTATCAGAAAATGCTTTGGGAAAGAATACCGAGTCTGGAAGAAGAGAATTAGTTTATACCTTGGATCCCCGGGACGAGTCAGAAGTTCGGGTAGGGGGAGCAGTTCTTTGTCATATTAGGGACTGGCAAACTTTCAGAAAACCCTAGGGATAATGAAAGAAATAAAATCATGAGAATTTTGTTGAAAGTAACAGAGTGGGGGGGAAAACCCAGGCAAAGCCCAAACCAAAATGAAAAGGGATATGCTTTCCAAGGCCTTTGAGAGGCATGAAATTGGTATATGAAAGCTGCTGCCTCCTTTGAATGGTGTAATGACATTAAAATACTTCAGAGGGACTTTTTTTGCTTAGTAACAGCAACATAATGTTTCCTTGTGAATATCATAAGCAAAATTAAGATTAATGGAGAAGTGCAAAGGTTGTTCCCATCATGATTAGAGTGTAATACTCACTGACTGCTCTTCTCTAATGACTCTCTTTCAAAGAAATGCTTCAACTTCTTCCACTGCACATATGTAATGGGAGAAACTATTAGGAAAGAATTTCATTCATTCATCCACGTGTCTTTCTGTCTGTCTGTACATATCATATATATATCAAGTGTGTACAGACGTACATATCCATAATTTCTATTTATGGTCTGTGCACATGGGATATATACATATACACACACAAGCAATTATATAGATAATTTACTGTATCCAGTGTCTTGAATTTAGAAATGTTTTTAATAATTTAATTAAAATGCTATTTAAAATCCTTTAAAAGTATACATAGATGATGGATCAACACTAGAAAACTGAAATTTAACTATATGTGACTAAAGTATCATCTAGCAGTTTCAGAGAAAAGAAGTTAAAAACTTGCTACTACAGGAACTAATACATCATTTCAGATATCTGCTTTACCAGAGAATTAAGCCTAGATTGCCAAGTTGCTTAAGCAATTATTTCTTACTTGGGAGAATATGACATGCATGATAATTTCCTAAAACAGAGACTGAAGTAAAAGTTCTAAATTGTATGGCGAATGTAAGAGAAAATACAAATTAATGGCAACATGAAAACTGGGTTAGAAATGCATTACCTCACTATAACACAGTTTCAGATTCAAAATAATGGTAGTCTGGAAATCCCTGTGGAAGTTTGCACTTAGGTCATCAGATGTCATAACAAAAACAAACCAAAAAACCAACCAACCAAAAAAACCCAACAACAACAACAACAACAACAACACTCCTTTTTTTCCTCCTTTTTCTTTCCATTCTCCTTTAGACAGGCAAGGTCTAATCATCTTGAATCTCCTACCACATTTGTCTCAACTTTTTACCCAACTTTTTACCAGAGAGAAAGGCTAGAGAAAGCTCTTTGTAAGGACTGTATAGCAATAAAGGTAGGTAGAAGGAAAGGATAGAGATTGTTTAATGTTACATTTTAAGGTTATTGTATATCCATTAACAATTTATCTTGCAAAATTCAAAGAAAAAATGGAGTTTCTCACAACTTATCTTGAGAAGCCACAACATCTTAATTTTCTATTTTCTGGCCTGCAAGTGAGACTTGGACAACTAAATGTCTTATCCTATAATGAGGTCCACAAGAATGAACTTCTGCGCTTACATTTTAACATTGGTGGGACATTATATTGGCAAAATTTGTTTCATGACCAGGGCTCAGTCATCAATATTTAAGTCTTCATTTATGACTATTTTTTTCATGCTTGATATGAGAGCATATTCTGGACAGTGCAATGTATTTATAGTTCTTAAAGGTCTGTCCTTCAGCTTAAAATCACAGGAACAAAAACAAAACTGAATTTAAAACATAGAACTGTCCTTATTATTTCTTAATATCACTGCTTAGTTAGAAATTCCATTTGGGACAATTTTTTTCCATGAGACATGCTATGTGGATCTAAAATCCTGAGGAAAAATAGCTTCTCAATTTCAGTACAGGATTCACCATCTTCAGAAGTTATTAGTGACTGTATTTGCATCAAAACTACTACACAAAAAGCCTAGAATGTACAATAGTTGTTGAAAACATGCCACATTTTAAAATTCATCTGTACAATATCCATCTAAATCAAGCACTTTGTCAAATTCCAGAGCGTTTTTAAAAATTATATTTTTCCAATTTATGAAAAAAATCATCTCGTATCATGCAAAAATGCTATTTAGTAGTTACCTGAGAAAACCATGACTCAAAATGAGAAGAAAGAACAGATGATAGTCTGAAATGTTAGCCAACTTGATCTTATAAACCACATAATAAATGAAATACATTCTTTACTGTTCTCGAAGAATTCAGCCATCATCACAAGAAATATCATATCAAGTTTGAACTTTTCAGTCCTTTATTGGTCCTGCATTACAAAACCAAACTGAGCAAACTTGACTCCAGAGTTAAGAGAGCTCTCTAATAGCAGTTGCTTTTTCTTCTTAAATTAAATTATTTCAGCTTGATTGCTTTTGATCACTGCCACTGAGGGATATTACACAGGAGACAGAGGTTGCAAAAATAAGGCAAGTCCTGAGATATCAAATTCTGCTTTCTCTCCCTCTGCTCTTTTGAGGATTTACCGTTTAGAAATATGAGATATTCATAAGCAACTCTAATAACCCAAGTTATGGACAGTTCCTTTTCTCACTAAAAAATTACTCTCAAGAATGTGTAAGAAATTCATTAACTGAAAAAACCTGTTCATTGCATTTAATTTGAAACTTCAGAGTTTTCTATGTTAGGGCTTTGGTCCATCTTTATTATCAATGGTAAATGCAGTGTTCTTCCAGAAGGAAATTCTTGGCTCCATATTAAAAAGGATTTTGAGGAAACTTTATTGAAGTAGACCCCACTAGAAAGTTTCTAATATTTTCATCCTAAGAAATTCCACTTTCCTGGTTTTCTTATCAGTGTAGGTTGTCCTTCTTATATCCAAATTCAGTCTAATTAAACCCTATATATTTCTTCAATTTTGGCCTGGGTATAACTGTGTGATTAGGTCTGTAACACTTGCAGCAAGAAAGGATGATCATAGTGTTCCTCGGGGTGCTGCTGCATCAAGTTCTACAGTGGATAGTGATCCATTCAATATACCATGCCAGTATAGTGAGTTGAAGAAATTGCTTTAACCCATATGTGTGCACTGGGGACGGTTGTGTCCTTCTACATCTGGTGCATATTATATTAGATACTCTATATTTGGGGAATTTTATCTGAGCCAGGTTTATGAATGGGTCAATGTACTGTTAACATATACATCTCTCTGACATTTAAACAATTCCATAATCTTTTAAGGAATTTTTCCTTGATATTTTTAGTCCTTTTTTAAAATTTCCCTATCTGTGATTGTTTCATCCATGTGATTAGAGATATTTGTTGTCAAATGCAGATGATGCATGAGCTGAGGAGAGATACAAGTGAGACACTAAGTAGAGCAGACACAGTTTTATGATAAGGTAAGAAAAATTATTGCCCAATAGCGGCACAGCAGAATCAGTTTTGCAATTATTGCAATCACAGATAACTTTAATAAGCTGAGATCATCTTAACAAGTTGAAAGACATCCTGAACCCAGGGAGAGTATGTTTTGTGGGATTGCAGAGGACTTTTATGGTCTTAATTTGTGTGCTTGAAGAGGTAATAAGTCAAATCGGTAATGACTAGGGAGAGCAGCAGAAAACACAAGCATTTGTACACTCGCTTAGCCCACAAAAATGAGAAGGGAGGCAAGTTGCTCCCAACCTGGACCAGTATTGCAGAAATTAAAAGGAAAACTTTTAAGCTGCAGAAGTGGAAAAGGGGAGATTTCCACAGGGAGCATTTCCTTCTGGCATATGAGAGCATTGGACTGGAGAGGGTTCTCCTCAGCATAGCCCCAACCAACAGCTATATCAGGCAACCCCATTCATACATTTTACAAGCCCTACCTTAGACTACTGAGCTTTGTTGCACCTTTTCTTTTCCTAGTGGAAAACCTTTTCTTATTCCTGAAGTGATCCTGTACTCTTAAGACAGAATAAGGCCATGGTAACACTTTCCATTCTGTTTGCTGCTCCTAAGATAGATGTAAAGAAGATCACAAGGTACAATCTGCTTCCCTGTTATGACAGCCTGAGCCTATTAAAAGAATAATGGGCAAGAAAGTGAAATATTTGAGTATATTCTTGTCACAAGGATCACTTGAAGCTTGTAACTGAAAATATTATTGTTATATACGATGGGTAATTTAGGAAACCAACCCACTAAACTAGCAGCTGATTAGGACAGCCTCTCTGTGGAAATTACAAAGCCCAATACTAATATACTAACAAAACCCCCCCCACAACCCAGCTTTATTGTTCTTATTTAATTTTCTTTTTAAATGGTATTATAATTCTGTAAATACAAATTCCTGCCTCCTTTCCTCTGGGTAAATGAAAGCACATTGGTACATTACAAAATAAAAGGCTTAGAGATTAAATGGAAACTAAGGTTTAGTTTCCATTTGAGAATTTAAGAAAAAGTTTACAGTTTGTCAATTATGAGAGCCTGTTAAAATATCTTAACAAAAGATTCTCAATTATTTGTGAGAAGTGCATTCTAGGCAGTGTCAAAGAAAGAGCATCCTGTGACAGAACTTCATTTCTAAAATGAGTTTCTCTTTCCTTTGTTACAATGAAAAAATTTCACTACTGCAAAATAAAAATGAATACATTTATCCAAAAAAATGTTGATATATTCTTCAGTTCAGCAAAAGGGAGGACCAAACATACATGTTCACACATATGCATAGTTTTACTACATTAGTTTTTACATAAGCAATTGTAGTTAGAAAAACAGTACACTAGTGATGAAAATTGTTGTAACAGAGTTGAAATAGAATAGTTCACAACACAAATAGTCCCTGTTAAGAACAAGCTATTTTGTTATTCTGTTGCGAACTCTTGTGTTAAGAAGACTGTGTCAATTGGAACAAGTGGGTTGCCAGGACAACCATGAAGCCATGGCTGAAATGCAAAGAATAAATTTATTTCATTACCTCACTGTCTGAAGGATCCTGAAGCTACACCTGGGCAGAGACACAAGCAGGAACAGCAGGCACCATTACACTTAGTTCATCCCAGCTGATGGCAGGCCTGTTTTCCACCAATTTATCAAAAGACACAGACACGTAGTTTACCAATATGTCATGTGCTTTTTATGATCCTTGAGCTTTTGATCCCTCTCTCTCACAGCAGGAGGCTTAAGCATGTCTGTGAGAGTGTGTTGTCTCTACACAGGAATTCTACTTCTCAAAACAGGAAGAGGACAAAGCAGGAGTAGGCGTAATAAATAGAGTTTTCCCACCCTGGTATTCTCAGCATTCCCAGCTGCAAGGTCACTTAAGAAAAACCACTCCCTCTTTGCCAAATCTTCTGCTTTTAAGCCTTTCCTCTAATTAATAATATTTCTTACTGACCTAAGCTTTATCATAGTGAACAAGCTGTGATCATAATCCAAAGGGGATTCTGATGTCTAAAGTGATTGCAAAGGAATTACACAGATAAAAATTCTGAAAGTTATATGGATGTTGTTTGCATCCCACAAAGTGTAAAATATAAGTACTAAAAAATGATAGTTTTTTAGGATTCAGTCAAAAAAGGCAGATTTATGAATGATGATAAGTGAATTGTAAAGTATGTCCTTTGCTAAACTCAGGGGAGAGCAGAGGTCTCTCTAAAAGGAAAATAAATAATTAAAACCTGGATGCAGATTCACTTAAGTTCTTCACAGAGGAACTTTCTTTATACCAGTGGACAGAGCATCACAAGGGAATGTTTACTAAAGGTGATTGTTCATTTAAGGTACTTCATTTAAGGACCTTCCAGTGTTCAGTTTACAAATTTTGTTAAATAAATTCTCTACGTAAATATTACCATACCATGACAAATTATTTTATGGGGGTCTTTTCCAATCTAAAGAAGTCTGGCCTTGAATTCCAACATGTATGCAGGTGGGGGAAGGGATGACACGACACACTTGTCCAAGATTTTATTTTTTACCTCTATCTGTATTGAGTGCTTACTTATATTTGGGGTTCTGAACTAGAGAAAATAATACCGTTTTCTCTTTTCATGTCAGTGTGGGTGTTTTTCAGTTCTGAATATTTAAAATGATGGCAGGTGGCTAAACTAGGGGTTTGAGTGCCTAACTATGAATCCCTTCTGTGACTTTGCCCCCTCTCTTAACAACAAAAATCACATTTAACATAGTTCTAATTTGAAGATATAAATCATTAGGTATAAGAGTGAAAAAAGAAAACAATACAAAAACCCCCCAGTCTCCAGACTCCGTGTTTTCTGTTCTCCAGTCATTCTCTGGAGATTTTCATTGCTTTGTTTGGTATTATCATGTCATGCCTTTATGCAACACTCACCAAATACTTAGTTATACATAGCACAGCTTGGTCACAGATGAAATTGCTTCCAGTACAGCCTCTATCCTATGCAGCAGTCTATCTGTGCTTATGTTCTTTATTTATTTTAGCTCATCTATCTCAGAAAGAAGAAATTCCATTTGCTGATACTGCTTAATTTCTCTCTTCCTCAATTTCTATATTATTTATTATTCAGACCTGTTACTGTATTATTTAATAGTATGAAGTGTCTTTAAATACAACTTTCATGAAAGGTGCACCACTAAATTTCTATTGTTTATCAGAATTAATGTCTCCTATTTTTATTAAAAATAGCTCTGAATTACAACTTTCTACATTAAAATATTGACGTCATTAAAGCCACTTTATTTAATCTATGGAAACATTTGGCTTAATGCTTTTCAGTTCCTCATATGTTTTCTGTGTCAATGAATTCAGGTCAAGGAAAATACAAATCTTTCCTCACTCATAGGGTATCTCTTCCTGCTTCCACGCTGACAGTGAAATTTGCTCTTGGTCTCTCATGTTTTTAGTAGACATTACAATTTTTGTCTTTGAATGATTTATTTCTCTTTTTGTTTGTTTTTTTGTTTGTTTACTGTACAGCCTTTTTTTAAAAAAACATTTCTGGTAGGTCATATTAAAAAAAAGTAGTTTGGCCAGTAAATATATAATATGTGACAGAATAATGGGCCATATTAGGAAGAATACTAGTGAAATATTCGTATTATTTGGTACCTCTGTCAATAGACCTGAGTTCTGAACAACAATGGCTGAAACACAATTTAATTTAAAAAAGACAAAAATATCCCAATAGATCAAAACAGCTGAGTAATAAAAATGAAAGCACTGTAAGAAAACACAGAAAACCTCATAAACAGAACATTCTGCTAATCACCAAGAGTTAGAATACTGAGAACACTTCTTCACATTTGGACTGGAAAGTTTCTATAAAGAACATTATTCTTGCACCTTTGAAAACATGGTTTCAACTCTCAGGCTTCAGCTGGAGTTGCTCTTGCAGGTCCTAGCATAGACCAAAGGGGAACTCACATAAAATCTTAAGTTATAACAATATTTGAAACCTCCTTTATGGGCCGAACCTTATTTTTTCCTGTGATGGTATTTGGAGAGCTATCTCTCTCTGTTGTTATCTCAACTAATGGACTTTTTGTTGTATTTTCTCTCACCTGTCCACTTGTGGAGGGGAGTGATAGATTGGCTCTGGTTAGTGCCTGGCATTTAACCGGGGTCAACCCACTACAAATGGCTATTAAAAAAGTTTAGTAGATAAACCACTGGTTCAGGAAATCTCTAGAGTACAGGTGAAAGCTGGGAAGATATCCTGAGAAAATATGTAAAGTGTACAGTTGTTGTCTATATATACTGACCTAGATGTCTTCCCATGGATCATTTAATAGTTATGCCAAAAGGACAGACATGGATCTATATGGACCTGTAGTCTTATCCAGTACGCTTGTGTTTCAACAGTGTAATATTTCAATACCTTTACTTATCCTTCCATAATTGTATCTCTAATTTAGAAATAATCAAACTTTTATCTTTTTTAATTAGGATGGCTGATTTGTAATATTCTTGAATCTCTGCCTGGTGTGCTTGATAATTAGATCCTGAATGAATTCATCAGTAGGTTATTAAATCAAGCTGCTTGAAATTTATGTGCTCTTTTCCTCTGCCTTCACTTCTACAATTTCTATGCCTAGATACACTGTATTTTAGCTCAAACAAAAGACTTGGGAAGAGTGTTATGCTACCCAGCCTTGTGTGTAGTCTGCTGGTTTAGATAATTTCTTGAAAGACTGATGTAATAGGTTAAAAGACCAAAAAAATGCAACAAAACCTCATGAAGAATGTCAATAGACATTTAGGATACCAAGAACTCCTGAAACTAAAAAGGATGCTTTTCAAAATGTCAAGTTTTTCCATGGTATTATTAATATGTTTTAAGTGGTCTCCATGATGAGAAGAAATTCAGCTTCTATGATGAATTATATGGGGTAAGTGAGGTAGAGATGCAGTTTCATGCTTTTCTCTCAAATGTGACATATTACTCAAAACAGGATATAGATAAATTGTGAGTTATTATAACCTGAGGCAGTCTAAACAGAAAAGCTGTGCTTTCAATGGAATAAGTTTTCAAAAGGTGTACAAAGGAAAGACAGGAGAATTGTATTTGAACACAGCTACAAAATAGATACAGACTGATAGCACTCAGAAAGGAAAAGCAAGATTCCTGAATTAGCCCACTGCCTCAACGTCAAAGGATGAACCTTACTCCTAGCAATATTTATCATCACATTTTAGTTGTATATTTGCTTTTAACTACTCACTTTCTTATTTTCCTATTATTAGAATTATATCTTTCCTTTTCTGAAAAAAGAAAAAAGATATCTTGAAGTATAATTGCTTCTTAAAGTGAACTTTGGTGATCACAAAGGTGTAATGGATTTTTTTCCTTGGGTATAAAAAATTCAATAATGTAAGAAAGCCTCCCTTTTGATACCTGTAACTTGGAATATTTTGGCCCATAAAAATCCCTAAGGTATTCTGAAGGGAGGTATTGCCGTATCCTAGTGTGAGAGGTAAAGTCTTCAGAGAGGTAGCACCCCCCTGATGAAGGAATAAGCCCTGGAGGCACAACTCATAACTTCATGACCTATTTTCACAGACATCAACATGTATTTGAATAAATGATTTTCTGCTCGGTACTGTGCATCTATTTTAGAGATACGCAAAACACATCAAAGGATTTAGGATCTTTAAGGCACTTAGATTTAAGAACACCTTACTGTTGTATCTCCAACAGGCCTAGTTATCAAACACATACAGAGTTGCTCTGCTCAATCAAGACAGGAGGAAGTCTTGATAAATCCAGCCACAAAATTTCAGTTTCTTAAATCTTTTAATTTTCAAAATTTAAATCCCATGGTATTGTGAAATGTCTTTCTAAAGTTTTGTTACTAAATTAATTCTAAAACGTTTTCTGAATGCTTAAGTTTGCTATCCACACACCTTTTTCACTTGGTCCATGGCACCCTAGTAGTGAGCATGATGCTTTTTTGATGTGCTTTTTAGTTTAATGCTAAAGCTTGTCTCTTCTTGGACCTCACCTTTGAACACTATGAATAGTTCTGGTGTAGGTAGTTTGTGTACTCAAAGGCATCATTTTGACTTCTTTACATGCAAGCAAATATTGGTGAGTTGTTTACTGGAAATCAGTCTGAAAATTATTAGTAGAGCCAAGGATATGACTGATTAATCTTTCCTGGGTGTTAACCTGTATTGCATTGATATTTTTAAACATGAGACGAGTGTGATGACATATCAAAACCATTTGGCATTAGCTGCTGAAATTTTTGAGTCAGCTGTATGTGTTTTAAAGCAGAAAATGACAGAGAACATTATTAAAAATTTAGATGGATTTGGCAGATAAGGATTGTTGTTTGGCCCTTTCATTATGTTCCTCAAAGTTCTCTTTGAAGCAACTGTTTCCTTCCTGTCTACCAGACATACCACGTGCAATGAAAATAAGTATGACAAGTAAAAAACTTCACACAGTCCTGCCCTAAGTCTTGAAGATTGTATCCTGAAGTTTATTTTAGTTCTTTCCTTTAACTGTCAAAGGTTGATATAGCAGTCCTAAACACTTTAGACAGAAATACTATGGCTTCCATTTAATGGTTTCCATTTCTTGTGGGTCACCTCAGAGTTATCCAACCCTTCTGCCATACCTGTTATATTTGTTCTGTCTTTTACCCGAGGGTCCATTACACTCTGAAGTAACCTGGCAATGGCATACTTGGATCACTAATCTACCTACCATTTTTCAGTGTTGAAGAAATCTTATCCATGTTCTATTCCTTCATATATTCGTAAGTTTTTATAGTTGATTAGTTGAACATGTTTCCAAGTCTCCAAGTCAATTCTTGTAGAACTCCTCTGTTAGCAGAATAATGTAATTTTGCACACATTTTCTTCATGTAGTTGAATCATTTGCTTGTCAGCTGTCATACACAGGTGGCATGTGCAGAGAAACATCTTCCTTACCATGACAAGTTAGATTGCCTATGGTGTTTAAAGCAGATAATATGCTTCCAGGCTAGTGATGATTCAGTATGGAAATGGTGGCTTATTCTAAATAGTTATTAATAACACAAGTAAATATATTTTAAATTTCCTAATTATTGTATTTTACAAAGTAGTTATACTATATATATATAGTAGATACATATATATGTCTTTTTTCAAACCTCTAAAAGGAAAGAGTTTTCTAAGTGTCTTTCAGGTCAAATGAGCTGCAGAATTTTAGTATGAGATGGAATTCATTGAATAGAGTCTGAGTTCACTAGTGAAAGATTATAAACATTGCTATTTCTAAGTGCAACCACATGTTTGAAATGGGTACTTGGAGTGTTATAAATATGAAGATCTCCTTTAGTCTTGCAATATCTCAAAGGTAAAAAACATCTATAAGCATAATTTGAAAGGGGATTTGAAAATTTCTGGTGCTAGAACGAGGGCACAACAGAAACTATTCATATTTTGAAAAAAAGTACCCCTCTGATTTAAAAATCTTTGCCCTTCCTGTGCTCCTGTGCATGGGGAAAATATCAGTGGCATAGGCAAATACAGCAGGATTTTTCATTTCATGTTAATTTTTATGAAAGGTGTTACAGTACATGTACATTCCCACCACTGTTAAAAGTGGCTCATATGTATAAAAATTAGGTAGACACACAGGAAGAGAGCACAATGCAAATATCTGAATGAATATTTTCAAATTTTAGACTGATCCTCAAAGTGACTTCACAGTCTATGAAATGAATAACACTGAGCAATCACTGTTAAAGTAGGCTCAGAATGATACTGGCTTTTCATTTTTCTTGACTTCCTGCTTATGGAATTAAAACAATGTCTGGCAGAAAAGTTCTTTTGTCTGGGTGCAGTAAATGCCTTTGTAAAAAAAAAATCTACAAAATTAATTATTTACACTTTCATTTTAAACTCTATGCTTAAAAAAAGTAAAAATCGAAAGTATTTCAATATGTAGTTGGACACTCTTGTTACCTCCACAGAAATATTAAAACAATTTGTAAAGAAGGCCTTCTGAATCCAAGTAAACCTAAGGCAGAGCACTGGGAAAATGTGAGAAACCATTATTGAATCTCATGCTGCCAGTAAAAAGTTTTCCTTACAATAGCATTTTGTTATGAACATTCTACAATGTTTCCATAGTACTGAATGCCCTATTTAACTTTGATGTTTTGATTCACATCTGGTTGTAAGAATATACAGTCAGTTTCTGACCAGAATTGATTATGACTTGATCTAACCTCTCATCCAAGAGGAACAGAGCTAAGTAAGGCTAAGTCTACATGGACACCTGCATTCTCCCTTAAACTCTCCGAAGTCCCTTAATTTGACTTACATCCATGTGCAAAGTCTCTAACTTGGGTAGAAATTGAAATCCATAGCTGAAAATCCGTAACAAGTAGCTACAACCCTGGTCAAGAGCCAAAGTGCTGCCTTTTCATACCACATGCATGTGAAAGTCAGTATTGGAATCCAAACTTTTGGACAAAACTACACGTTCTGTCAACTTTGATTTTTGTCACCACTTTTGTAGAGCATCCAAGGAAAGACTGCATACTTCAGAGTGTAGTCACAAAGCCTTTAGGCTGAGTAAGGTTACTGGTATTATGCTGCTCTGACCACAGTTTCCTACCTGCCACTATCCCCTTCTTTCTGTTGGTATAAGCATTTATAAAGCTTTCCAACTGACCAGATTTGGGGAAATAATCTGAACTCAAACTATCTTGATGAATAAAAAAAAATAATTTAAAAAACATTCAGAAAAGATGCTTGTACTAGTAACTGAAGGGCAGGAATGAGCATTACATAGCCATTTGATCTTAATGCTGACTTATGCTGATTTAAAGAGATGGGAAAGCCATATTTTAAATGTAGTTTCATTAAGATATAAGAAAAGTAAAGGTGTCGTTAAGCCAGGTATTCATTTCCTGTTTCATAGATGAGACAACGCTCTTAAGACCATTATGCATAACAAGAAGATCAAAAATTAGTGTAAATATCACAAATCCACTTGCCTGTGAACAGGTCTAACATAAGGAAAAAAAAAGTCACAAAACCCCAAAACATTACTTTTAACCCTACCTGACTGAAGCTGTAGCTTTGCATCATAAAGCAGCACAAATGAGCTGATGAACTATGGCAAGGATAATGACCACTTATACTGAATTCGCTGCCCAGAGAGACAATGGATGAAGCAGTTCAAACATTTGGACACAAAAAACCAAAGATTTGTAAAGAATTGTAAAGATTTCTTCAAATCAGACTTTTCAGTTTCAAGCAAAAGCTGGATCTAAAATAATAGTCATTATTCACCTCCTCTGGCAGCTATATATTTCTGTGAGTAGCACTCCAAATCCCAAGTTCTGGTGCCTTTAGGTTTTCTACTCAGGTACTGCATTGTCTTTTTCTTATTTACTGATAAATAGAAATATCAGAAAGCATATCTCTGTTGTCATGTGAAAATAGGAATTATAGACTTTTTTAAAATAGGTTGAGTCAGGATCTCTGTGGCAGGTAGACTGTGCTAACCTTTTTGGTCGGTGGCAAACCTTCTAACTGGGTCTGAATGTATCTTAATGGGTCTGCAAGAAGGTGCATGTGAACTTTGCTTGTCTCAGGAAAGCAACTGTAATGTCACCAGTATTTCCAAAGGCTATACTTATGGGTCACTTCACTGAAGACTAATTTTAACATTTAAGATGTCCCTAGCAGCACTTCACAGCTGTGCTATTATCAAAGCTGGAAGGCTTGAATTAAGTTGTCATCACTGCTGCTTCTTCTGAGAGTTGGCTTGGCCAAGTACAGCATCCATGCTGTTATACTCTTGGGAATATTTTACCACAGCCTAATGAAACACATCATTGCCCTAAGAATATATAATCTTTTCTGGGATGGAAGTTAGGTACAGAAGAGCCTGGCCACATTATTACCAACATATGTATGTCAGTGTAATGGTTTATTTGGATCCACCTTGAAAACATTATCCTGCATTAGAAACTATACAGATGCTGGGAAAACAGTAGTGCTAGGTTTACCTGGAGATATTTGGTGCATCATATATTTTTGTATGACTTTAACAGCTTCATTCTGTTCCTCAGATCCTTCTCTGTTCTTTGAGAACTTAATCCAAAGCCCACTGAAGCCTCTAGAAATAGGTGTCATTAATCAAAACCATATTGTGGATCACATCCTTATTTGAAGTTTGTGCAAGATTTAGGATTTTACTCATATGAAACACATAGTTGATTAGTATGCATTTTTGTCCTACTTTTCATATAACTGGCACAGCAGCAAATAATGCAAAGTGTAGTAAAAAGTCTACTACATTTCAGTTTTCAGATGTTCATGATGCTGTGGGTAAACATTACCCAGATGAATTACTGCTAAATTCTTCCTTTGCAGCTCAGCTCAAAAAAATTATGTGTCACTGGCAGAAGATAACAGCAATTGTCAGTTATTTTCTTGATTAATTTTGATAGCTTGTGCTGTACTGTCCTCTTTATCTATTACTTACATACCATGTATAGTCTGACACATATTTAACTAAACAGCTACAACTCACAACCTTTATATTAATAAGACAGTATGAAAATGTAAAAAAGCTATTTATAAGTAAAAACCCGGAATCAGCACATGAAGTTATCTCTGTAGTGTAACAGAATAATATTTTGTAATAAAATACTTCTTCAATAACATGTAAAACAGTCTGTGTTTCTCACAAGAACAAAAAAAAAAAAAAAAAGAGAGAAAAAAGAACATACTTTTGTACCCACTCTAATCTCAGAATAAATCTCTTGGAAGTGCACAGAAGAGAAAAATGCTCCATAAAAGCAGACTGAGTAAATTGGCAGAACTTTCAATTTTCACAAAGCATATCTTAGTGAATGAATGAGAAATTTCCTGTCATGTTACTATATGACATACTGACAGTATAGGTGCTCATGGATAGTTCAAGAGGCAAATTTGAGGTATGCCACATGGACTTCTTAGAAATTCTTGATGGAGAAAGGTGAAATGCTTATAGTTTTCCTGAAATTACACGCTCGGTACAACATTTTACCATAATTTATTGTTTGTTTCAGAAATAAAAAAATTTTTGAATAAAATTTCAAAATGATTCATACTATTTTCTTCACTATTTTCAATCTAAAGTAACTAAAGAATCTTTTCAAAGATTAAAAGATTTCAAAGATTTCAAAGAATTCAAAGATTTTTTCTTTAGATTTCAAATCTAAAGTATCTTTTCAACTTAAAGTAACTTTATACTGTACATTTACTTCAGCTTTATATCTTAAAAAAGAAGTTTTTTCAGGCTCACTCTTTTCCACTTGTTCTGCAATGAAAGTGAGATGCCAGTTATGGTTACAGATGTAATTCCTAGCATGTGGGTGATCTAAAATCAGTAAAAACTCCTTTGAAACTTATTTTGTAGGAGTGTGGACAAGTATGTGCTTCATTTTGCATCCTTCAGAAATAAGCAGGAGGTGATTTGAAAGAAGTGTGATGGTTTTGTTTTCTGTTTACCCATTTCAATATGTAAATGAAATCTGAAGCCTGAAAATATGAAATAAGGAACTGCAAACACAGGGCTCCCCAGAAAACTTGTGTTGTTAATAGGAAAGATAATCTGGGAACTTGTTCATAATCAAACTTCAACTTTCTTGACATTTGAAAGGTACAGCATTTGTTCTATCTTCCTCTTTCCCTCCCTTCTAAATTAATTTGCTCTCATAAATTCCTGTAAGACTGAAACATAACCCAAACACGGCTTCAGAACACCTATTTTTTTAAGTAGAAATCAGGTGACTATGGAATTTTTCAGTTTCCTTGAAAGAAAGTGAAAATAATCTGAATTTATGAAAGAATAGTTCAACCACGACAAGGCTTTCTGAATTAAAATCTTAAAAAATTTGAATCACCTACTGTTTCACTTGCTTCCATTCAACAATTATTGAGACGTGCCAAATGTCTAACAGCTTTGGAGCTTGGCTGATATGAGATATCTTCTTTTGTGTTTGAAAACAAGGCTTTCTAATTCTTTCTCTTTTTATTAATAAAGTGACTTAAAGTATGTATAAAACATGGTTTCTTTCTGTAACCATTTACTGTTTTACAATATTATTCATGCATTTTACAGCAAATGTTGTACGAATATGTGTTAGGTAGGTAGCTAGGCAGTGTTCATTTTATTGTAGTAAGTTTTTATGGTTTGGTTTTTTTACTACAGATAACAAGATAGAGATAATTTACTTGTTTGAAAAGGAAAGTGCATAGGGGGAATAATTCCAACACAGTTCCTTGCATTTTGCATTTTTAAGTTTCAATATTACTGTAACAAATTGAACTGAGTATCTTGATATGTAAAAAAAAATAATGAATGTTCTCCAGAGTTTCGGGTTTGTTTCGAACATATATATCCTGGAGGCTTTTCTTGATCTCAGAGGGCTTTAGTGAATCAGAATGAATACAACAGGATCTAAAAAGAAATGTGTTTAATGAACTGCATCATGAAAAGAAAAACAGAAGATAAAACGCTATAATGTAACATCCACAAAACCACTGGCATAAAATTACTGATAGAGATTACCCCACAGTATATCTTCTTGGAACTTTTCCCACATTAATTGAAGAAATATTTGTGGAGCTAGTCATGTGTCTCTAGTAACCCGGAGACAAGCCCCAAACATAAAGCAATTTAAGGCATGTTAAAGTGTATCTGTTTCTGTGTATCCTACAGTGTATCTGTATACAACATTATCTGTTGTATGCTACAAATTAATTTTGTGCATACAGATGAGTGTTTTACATGATCATGTAATATGAGCTTAATAAATGCAGTACTATGGAGGTGTGCCTGAATCATAGGTGGGTCCATATCTGTAGCAATGCATGAGTTTCTTCAGAACATCTTCAGGAATACACATAGTTCTTCATCTGTAATTTGAGATTGCACACAGTCCTCTATGCTGAGAGAGATTTCAGAGTCCCAAATTCATATGCTAGGATGTTCACAGCTTGTGCACTTGAATGTTGTTAATTTTTGTTAGGTATGTAGAGATGTGGTTTGAATGTTTGCAGTATCAAGAGGTGTTTTGATTTTTCCTTCACAGAATTCCAGAAAATTTGATGTTGGAAAGGACCTCTGGATGTGATCTGGTCCAAATTCCTGCTTAACTGGTCAGCTAGAGCCTATTGCCCAGGACCATGGTCAGATAGCTTTTAAATATCTCCAAGCAGGGAGACCGCACAGCTGCTCTGGGAAACCTGTGCCAGTGCTCAGTAAAAGAAGTGTTTCCTGATGTTTCATTTTGCACCCACTGCCTCCGATCCTGTCACTGAGCACCACTGAGACAGCCCGGCTCTGTCTTCTTTATATCTTCCTTTCAGATAATTGTTTACATTAAAGAGATTCCCCACTGAGTCTTCTCTTTTCTAGACTGAACTGTCCCAGCTCTCTCAGCATTTCCTTATAAACAGATGCTCCTGTCCCTTAATCTTCTCTGGGCCCCTTTGTTTGGCTCTCTCCAGTGCCTGTCTTGCACAGAGGAACACAGAGCCAGACATGGTATACTCCAGATGCAGGCCCCCGAGTGCTGAGTAGAAGGGAAAGATATCTTCCTACGGCCTCCTGGTAACACTCCTAGTGCAGCTGAGGGCAGCAGTAACTGTCTTTGCCGTGAGAACACACTCCTGAGTCGTGCTCTACTTGGGAGCCACCATGACCCTCAGTCTTTTTAGGCAAACCAGCTGTGTGGCTCCCAGTGTATATTTGTGCATGGAGTTGTTCCTCCTCAGGTGAGGGACTTTACAGTTCCTCTTACTGAACTTCATGGGGTTCCTCTCAGCCCATTTCTCCAGCCTGTCGAGATCTCTCTGGATGGTAGCACAATGCTTTGGTGTATCAGTCACTCCTTCCAGTTTTGTGTGATCTGCAAACTTTTTGAGGATACACCCTGTCCCATCATCCAGATCAATAATGACAATGTTACACAGGATTGGACCCAGTTTTGTCTCCTTAAGAACAAGTTCCTAGAAAAGAGACGAGAGCATGGAGGGCTATGAGAACAATGTCTATCGGCTGCTTGAGCAAGACAGCTAAGCAGAGGTGAACACGGAGGGCAGATGCTAAACTTAGTCATCTAGTGCAATAGTTGGGATCTAAAGCTTGATATATAATAGCATCTTCAAAGGACCTGTGCCTCTTGTGGGTCATATGTCACATAAACTTGTCCCATGTAATTATTCAAAGGTCAAAAATGGTATGAATTTTTTACTGTTACGCACAGGAAACACTCTCTGTATATCTACCAAGCTATTATTGTCCTGAGCCTCCTGGAAGATGTGAAGCTTCTCCACTTTACAGACTGGATTATATGCACACCTGATAAAAATAAAAACATGATATGACATCTTCTATTATTTTTCTTCTATGAAACTTTTTTCTATGGTTGTCACATAGGAGTTTTCTCTCTGAATGAAATGAAATGTTTATGTTATTATCAGAAGATATAAAAATCTCTACAGTTTCTCAGAATTACTGTGCATCAAGTATTCTACCTTCAAGGCATATTTTCACTTTTCCAATATTATGTTACAAAATTTATACATTAATTCCAGAGTTATTCATTTGTATTATCCCATCCATTTTAAGTCTCATTACGTATGCCATTACATTATTTGAATTTCTCCAGAAATTTTGTACAGACAATTTTGCTCACTAATAAATATATTAACTTGCCATGAGTCATCATACTCTTCCTACTATAGATAGCACATTGCACGGTGTTATTAAAATCTTCACATGTATATCTCTTCATTGATGTTCACTCTAAGTTAGGCTTAAAATTTTTAAATTACATTACTGATTGTATTGAAGACTGAATTTATGGCAATTTATTTCAATTTAGAAAATCTCTGAGTAAAAAAAATTAAAATAAACATGCATAGAAGAGGAAATATCCTATCTTAATTCAAGTTACTATTCTGCAACTATACATCTTAAGATTCTTTATGTGATTTCTCAGCTGTTACTTTGTACCTCTCTTGTGTTTGCATAAACAGCAGAGTGGAGAGGCAGTATCAAGAATGTTAAATGAAGAAAGTCAGTAATGCCAAAATGACCATCAATTTATAATCAACAAATTAGAGCTCTCCACATAGTGAAAGTGACAGAGGGAAGCAGGCACTGCTGCAATGTACACACCAAGGTTATGCTCTGACAAGTGGCACCAGCCAGGACTCCCATCAATCAGGTATTCTCAGCAGAAGCTGCAAACACTGAATTCATTTTGTGAAGTGATCACTATTCACTAGCCAGCAGAATGGAATTGTCTCATTTGTTTTCAGACATCAACTCACCTGCTCTTTGAACCTAAAACTGCTGTTGTTGTTAATAAGTCCTGCTATTGTACTCTGCTAATGCTCAACTGTAGCAGACCCACTTGAAGTAAATGTTCTGCAAATATCCTGCTGGAAGTGACCTTTGCCCAAAATAGCCTACAGCCTAATTTGAAATTAATTAAATCAGTGTGTATGATAAATGAGGGAGGAAGAGATATCTTAAATGTTACTATGAAGTAACACACTATTCAAAGTAATTGAAAGGTAAAAGAAAAGTCACTTTAATCTATAAACTTGTTGTGAATAATGGTTATTGAAAGAAAATGTGCAATGGGGTCAGAAAAGTTATGCAAGTTAAACTCATTATGAACTGAAAAAAAAGTTTTTGATTGGAAGCTTTCAGTGAGCTTGGGAGGTTGCAGAAATCACCATAAACTTAGTGTGTTTTTAAGATGAGAAAAAAAATGTCTGTATAAGGAACCTATGACTTGATTTCGTACCTCTGGAGAGCATTTTAGTCAATCTTTGCTTTTGCATTTTTTCCCGAAATGCTTCTACACAGCCCTTTAAATTGTCTTGGAATCTGAGGAGTCGTAGTTCAATGGTTGAGTCTGTACTGTGTAAGAGTTACAATGCTCTGACACTGGGAATTTTTGAGATTAAGCAGTAAGATTTGGTGTCTGGTTTTTTGTGGTGGTTTTTTTTTTGGTTTGGTTTGGTTGTTTCTTTGGGTTTTTTTGACATCCATGATAGCTCATCTCTGACCATATAATCTGAATAGAATATTTTAAAACATATGGCCACTGGCTGCTGGTTTGGCATTATTACAGTGCTATTTTGCTACTAAAATACAGGGTGGAATCTACCTGGGGATATCAGTTTTCCCAATTGCCTTCAATGTGCTTTAGTTTTCCAAAGCAAATCAAGTTTAAATCATCAGCCAGACTGAATGCAGAGATCAATGTCTCAGTAATATAACAATTTTCCCAAAATATATGGTGGCTACTTGAAAATTTTTTCTTGCAATTCACAGAAAGAAATTAGAAGCATAATGAATATGACTTCTTGCCTTTCATTTTCCTGAAAACATCAACCTTCCTTTAGATTACAAGACATTGTCTAGTGATAACCAGGTAGACCTGGCAGCCATGCAGCAGCTGAGTATTTGGGCTGATAATGGGTTGGCAGGATTAGCACCCAATAGACTATCTAATTGGAGATTTGAGGATTATGATGCGGTTACACAATAGTAACATTTTTCTTGTATTTCAGTGCCACAGCGGAGATCCAACAATTATTGTTCTCATCTGTGTTCACATTGGAAGCTATTTTATTATGGGCTTTTATTAAGGTTTATATGAGCAGAATAGATTGTCATTTAGTCATAGAGAAACCAAAATAACTGGCCATGTTTTTTACTTATGTATATAGTTATCATAAATTATTAATAATTAAAAAATTACAAATTATGCAGAAGATTCTACTGCTTGTAAGAATATACAGAGCTTGTATACATCTGTTATTTCTGGAACAAGGCCTCTTTCTCCACCTCTAAGTCATGTCAAGAGGATGTTGTAAAACCTCATGTATTCGCCAATGATGGTGTTCATCAATGGCATTTTTACTGCTTTTAGCAAGCTGTGTAATATCTAGAAAGCCTGGAATTATCCATTTTAAGTGTTATAGTTGAGTGTTAATAGGTTTATGTATCTAGGATGGGCTGAAACTATTACACATGCATGTAATTAATTTAAATCCTGAACCAAAGTGTATAAAAATCTAGAATTCTTCAAGAATAGCACAGCCATCAGAATGGATCTATATCAAAAGATTATGTGGATGGAGCATTGCAGGGACCACAATGCTCTTTATTTGTTATTCCTGATTAATCAAGGAAGTTACGGATAAGGACAATTAGAGTGAAAATGCAAAAAGGACTAGTGCTGCTGTGCTGCCACCAGACAGAAGAAACATTGAAATCCTGACAATATGAAGTACTGAAATATGAGTGAAGCAGCTCTTTTTCACTCTAAGATCATACTGAAGATTTTTCTTTCTTGTTTGGCATTGGTATGCAGAATCTGTGCAAAACAAACACAGTTTTTTTCTTCCTGCAAGTTACCAGCTAAACAAAGTTCCCATGTATCCTCTCTCATGGTATGTGACCTGCAGCAAACCAATTCTCAAAACACGTGGACATTCCTACCCTCCTGCAAACTCAAGCTCATGTTGCAGTACACCATGGTGACATGGAGAGCTATGTCTAGGACCACAATATTAGAAGTGGTTTTTTTGTTTGGAGAGTTTTGTCTTTGTTGTTCAGCTGAGTATCTTTAAATAAGACACTTGATTTTTCTGAAGCCTTCTCAGAAAAATCAAGTGCCTCCTCTTTTTCTGAGGCCGTATGAGGCCTCTATAAAATACTTTGAAATATATTAGCAAAACATCATATTAACATGTGTGTGGTATAAACTAATTTAAAAAGCTAGGTAATAGTAATGACAAGAATAAATTATTTATACAAGATCTGCAAATATTAAGGATATTATTTAGCTACAAAAAGAACCATTCCTGTGTTTTGTATGAAAAAGCTAATTTTCTCTTAAAGTGTTATGCAAATTTCTTTATTTTTAGCAAATTGATATAGCCATATCCTTTTGCTATGTTTGAGTTGCCAAAGACACTTAGATACCTCAAGTTTGATTTTTGACATCAGATGTGAGGTAAAAACCTAACAGGAATATCTATGTATGCATGTGTATATAAGTGTATATCTATCTATCTATCTTCATATATATAAAAAGAATAATGGCAGTTTTAAATACATTTTTATAGATCCTGCATCTCCTGCTAACATAACACGAAAAAGTGAGACAGAATTGCTTCTTGCAGATTACTCCAAACTATTTCTTCTTTCTGCTGTCTATCTTTAAATTTCCCACAAAATTTAGTTCAAATTAGAGCATCTCAGTTCTCCTCAGGACAATTGTCTTCTTCGCTCTTCGGTAAATAACATCTTAATGGTGGATAGGAGCTGGGAGAGGGGTTAGAATTTGTTGTAATCACCAAACAAAAATCCATCTCTTCCAGCTTTGATGCCTGTGGGTAACTGGGAGCTATTTTATTTGCATTAAATTTGCATGACTTCCTACTGCGTTCTGCAAGCCCTTTCTTCTTCCAGCCTCCTTGTGTCTGCTTTCCTCCCAAATTTCATGTCAGTTGCCAGGATACAACCATAAGATTTTGACTGTATTAATTGTATTCTTGTTACTTATGAGTCCAGCCATATCTGGATAGAGCAGAGAAACTTAAGATATCAGAATATTACTAATAGAGAAACAGCAGTGTAAAATGTTTTTGTAAGCTAACTTCATAGCAAAATGGAAACTAACAGCTTACAAAACATAGCAGAAGAAAATGAGTGAATTTTCCTAAGGAAAGACCTGAGAATTTTTTCCTTCATCTACACAGCCTTTCCTTCTCACTGTTTGTAGAAAGGCTGTGGGAGGGTACAGAGTATGCTGTTCAGACTGGTAGTATACACAGGAAGCAATAGAATTTTTAATACCCCATTGTTTTACCACAAGTTGAAAAAATCAGTCTGGTATTTGGTTCAATAATTCATTTTACAAACACTGAGGCAGACAGACACAGAGGTAAACCACTCCAAAGTCAGAGCTTGGCATGGCATAATGGCACAGCAATTGGCACTCTGTGTATTTGGTTTGGCAAAGTCCTGCACTCGGAGATGAAGGGGGAAGGATTTCTTCTCTACCCCCACATGGGATGTCTTACATGCTATTGTTTCTTTCAAGACTCATATGTACTAAAGACATGCTCATTGTATATTTTCAAATACCCTGTTGGTAAATGACATTTGCAGTATGGCATATAATCCCACTTTTCTGATGCTTATTTCCTAACTGAATTGTTTTGTTCTGCACAGCCTATTGTTTCCTTCTTTTCATTTATCTTCAAACCCAATAGTAATGCACTTAGAAAAGTGGTATTTTTGAACTGAAAAACAATTAACCTCATATGGTCTTTAGTGCTTACAGGATAGCGTACATCCTGCTGTATGTCTACAGATGGCTCTCATTTGGATTCACATACAGTGTGCTGGATTTGGACATCCTGCACCCTCTGTTACTGGTTCAGTAAAATTAAAATGTTGTCTTTTGTGCTGGCACTGGATATAGCTGTTATGATGGTCAGTGTGTTGAATAGATTAATGGGGAAAGAGCAGAACGATTATAAATTTCAAAAAACCTGCATGGTCAAAGTTGATAGCTAGATTGTCCTGGACTTGAGGGCAAAAGAAGGGGCCAAGACATCTTAAATGGGTGATGTGATCTGTACACACAGAGAGCCACAAAGAATTCAGAAGGATTGCTCAGAATTAATGCCACCCGTACATACAACAAAAGCTGTGACGATGCTACAAAGCTAACACTGCCTCACTGCCAGGCAGGAAAAGACTGTACATCACATCTTTTCAGAGGCTGGCAAACCTGCCATTCTAATTTGCATTTTTGCCCTTTTCAGGTTTCTGCTGTAGTCCACTCCTCATTACACAGTGGAAGCCAAGGCTAGAAGTGACAACCATGAACATTGGCATGCTTCAGAGCGGGGGAGTGAAGCATGAAAGACAATCAAAATAACTCGCATTTAGAGTGGAACAATTTTTATATGGCACCGAGGGAAAATGCTGTAACTGGAGACTGAAATCAGGCATAGATTCAGTATCTGTTTGTTTGTTTGTTTTAAATCTGCAGAAACAGTAAAATAGAAGTTTTTCTAGGGAACAAAATATTTTTTATCTTTTTACATTTAAATATTTCATTTTTGAGGCATAAAGCATTTATGCAGCATTCAAAGATAATGAAATACTTAGTATTTTCATTTTGATTAACATCTTATGTATTTCAAATTTACATGTGTAAATTAGAAAATAAGAAGACAAGATGTTTAAACATCCTTAAAATAATCCAAGTGCACCCTAAAATTTCCAGTGGTTTTTTTGCATTTGTTTGATCAACACCTTGAAAATGTCCGTTTCAGTATTCCTCCCCTCTTCCCCTGTTCTGCAAATTTCTTGGCTTTGGTAAAAAAACCAAACAGTCAATTTTTACTACTAATAGCTTTGGTGAATTGATAACAGGACTGAAATATCACCAGCATTAGAAAGAGCAAGATTAGTATATTAATATTGTAAAATCTCTCATCATCAAACTGCCAAACAATTCATTTTTATGGAACAATGTTCAGAGCAGAAGTTAATCTTCATCCTCTTTGACTCAAGAACAGTGGGAAAATATAACTTCCTGGCCCATCTAAGCAGACCACCTAAAGACACCAGTCTCTAGTTCATAGCAAGGGCAGTAACAGGATGTTCCTCAGCAGTCTTGAGCTGAGATCTGCCTCAGCTTCTCCTTCATGCTGATTTCATCCTATGCCTGTCAGAATTTTATTTTTTGCAGTTATGCAAATGCAACTACTTTTTAAAAATGTCATAGCAAATAATACCTGTTTACTGGTGTTATCAACCATTTAGGAGTGTATAATTAGATATGATTCACATCAAAACCAAAATAAGCTCACGTGTTTCCAGAACAAGACAAACTAACTGCTCCATATATGTAAAAGAGTCCTAGACATTCACAAAGATCATACATCTTTTAAGTTTGTCTAAGTTATACCATGATAGATAATTTTTTTTTTAAATGGAGGAAATAGTACTTTTGACAAAAATTCTACATGGCAAAATATGTCTTGGAACACTTCCCTAGAGAAATCTTTGTGTTTTCCTGAGAGCACAGTGAAACCTCAATTATTGCAGAATGTGATTCCCTGCCCCTGTTTTGTTGTAGATATTCTTCCCAGCAACAGACTGTTGCTTCCCTTTATCCAAAAGAAAAGTCTACTGGATAACTCCTCAAAGATCACAACATTCCAGCATTTATCATGTTAGAGATTCAGGAGAGGCCTTTATTCCCCTTTTCCACAATCCCAGCTTGCTACTGGTCAATGCCCATCAGATATATCCGTCAGGGAAATCTCTTTTAGCTTCTTAGACCAGATGCTAAAACGATACTCCCTACCTTTTCCCTCCATATCAACATGAAGGGAAAACAGCAATTAAGGCCTGTCAGCTCCTATATTTCAAGCATCTGTTATTAAGCTGGGAACAAACAGGCCTATCTTCTATTCACCTAGCAATTGCATGCAGCAGTCAGGGTTCATACTATTAGATGAATTGCCTGCAGCTTGTCACCTGCTCAGAGTTTAAATGAGCACAGCTGTCTGTCTCAAAAGGATCCTATGGAAATTTTGCTTATCTCTTTTTCTGATAAGCCACCATTCTTCCCCCATTTTTTTGTCATAGTGGTGCACTTGACTGATTCATTTTCTCCTGTCTTTTCTCTGGCCTTGGCAAGATTAGTCTGCAATCTTTCTAGAAACATGTAGGTCAGAACATTGAGGAACAAGAACTCAATATTCTCATTCAGCTATCAGGTTCCTACTTGCCCTTCCTGTCACATTTTATCATACTTCAGCTTATGCACTCAGACAAAATATTATATGGGGGATAAATTGAGGTATGAACATAATACCATGCACAAGATGAGGTTCTGTCTTCCCCGCACCATCTCATCTTCATTTTTTCCCTGCACACATTCCTGGCACATCCTCACACAAAACTAAGCCTTCTCAGTTAGGTTCAGCAAGACCTCTATAAAACTGTATGAGCCATTGCTGCCTTCTCTTGAACTTTGAAGGCTGTTCTGGAGTTATTAAACGGGAAATTTGAAAAAAGCTGTGCGCTTTTATATAAATATAAAAGTGTTTGCCAAATTATGCTTTATTTCAGTTCTTTGAAAAACCCTTTGCTTATCCACAGACCCCTGGGTATTTCTCAGCTTTTGTTTGTGTGTTTTATTGTAAAATTAATGATAATGTTTCTTTACAAAATCATATTCATGCTCTTTATTGAACTTACAATCACAAGACAAATATTTGATTTTTTTATAAATTTATTTTCACTTTTTATTCCTATACAATATTCTATCCTATACAATTATTTTCTTTTTATTGGTCTTAGTATTTTTATAAACCAAATGGACTATCGCATAACAGCTTTTTCCATGTTCCTCCTTGCAAAATGAAATACATTAAATTACTTCCGCTTTAAGTTAAATCACATCTAAGCAGATTTGTGATCCATTTTCTTTTTTTTTTCTGTAATTTTTTGATTGATAAAGAGTATTTCTTAGTTTATGTGATGTCTTCTATCACATCCTTTGAGTCAGATCAAGATGTAAGTGGAAGTGCTCCAGTTAATAGCAATATACTCTTCTTATGAGTTAGATGCAAACACAAAGACATCTTTGAGGACAGAAGTGAAAAAACTCTCAAGACATTTGTCTCTTTCTGATCATCTGATACAAAAAATATATGTAGCAGACTTAAAACCATTTAGAGTTCTGATCCAAGTGCAGCTATGTTGAGATCCTTCCTATGTTCAGGTTCTTAGCTGAACTAACTACGGCTTAGTCTAGAGGTGAATAGAAATTGCCCCTGTGTACATCTCTCCAGCCTTTGGCTGAAATGCCACCTTCAGTTTTACTTTTCCAACAGTTCTTTTTTAATTTTGTTGTACATAAGTTTGTCCAATACTACATGGAAGATGTGATGTCCTCCAATTTTATGTAATGATGGTGTCTTTCCTCAAAAGTAAATTGATTTCCATCTTTGCAAAATTGAATCATTATAAAGTGTTTCAGTTCCAATGGGAACATGATTGTAAATTGTGGAACAAGTCCTTTTGGGTTTTTTACCATTACTGGTACCGTTTTATTTCTTGCTTTGCACTCAGTGAATTAATGGAACTCACTTGTGTTGTATTTTTTCCCAAAATTCTGTTTTCATTCAATAAAATTGTGTTTCTAGCACTTTCCTTTGCAATGCCAGCCTTAAAAACACCAACTAATTTGAAGAAGTTATATTTTCTCAGAATCTGCAACAATCTAAAGCAGTATTTTTGATAAGTGTGAACAATCTTCATGGGAATTACCAAGCTTATAATAGTTTATAATTGTTAATTATAATGTTTGCATTAAGACAAGCAGCTATGTATGCTTCCTTCCTGATATTTTTGTGTTTTTCTTTGTCAAACGATAAAAATGGCGATGTTAGCATCACTCCTTCTGGGATCTTCGCAGGTTTGATAATTGTAATTGTTGAAGTGGATCTGCTGATAAAAACCCCTGTCCATATGCATATTCCCAGCGAGGCAAAATGAATGCACTCTTCCTTAGAGGACTACCTCAGGAATTTTGAACTATTTTAAAGTGTAAATTTTGCTTACATTATGCAAAATCTGAATTCAATGCAACTTTTATTGGTGTTAGTCATCACTTACTGAAGTCCTCTTGTGCAATATGGGTTTTTGCAGTGGCTGTGTTTTTATGTAAATGATACCATGGATCCTACAATTTCTTTCAGTAAGGTGTCTAAATGTAAATACATTTTAAAGAAGAGTAAACTGTAGATTAATGGTGCTTATTATCTGAGAAACTTATCTATTTTTATACTTTATTGGTTTTGTTGATATGAAAGAAAATAGTTTTTAATGTTACTTTGCATATTTAAGAAAACAAACACAAACCAAGGATTTGCCTATTGTAATTTCTTTAAAAAAATTTATTTCTTCTGCATATTTTTATCTCCAAGGCTACAAAAAATAATCATAACAAGTTTCTGGCACAATTTCATCCTTGTGATAGAAAGCATATTTTCATACAAACAGCAGATCCCGAGGATACACCTTTTTTTGGTGTTTCTAGTTAAGTAGACTTTTTTTTTGTGGTTGGATGGAGCTTTCCAAAGTAAACAAATCATAAAAATGCTAACAAGTACTTCGAGTTCAGTTTTTTTGAATTCCGTCAATGGTTTGCTGAGTCCATGTCTCAGATGGAAAGGCAGGCAGACAGACTCAGGGACTTGCATTTTTTTTGTAACTGAAAAGAAGTACTGTCTTGCTTTAAATTGTGGGGATGTGAAGGGCTACAAAGATTTATGACATCTCTTTAATGTACCTTCTATAAAGTTTTCATTCTGTTACTGTTTCCTAATCTAATCAGGTTAAAACAAATTTTATACCTTTTGCTTTGTATGTCATGTACATACTAGGTTGTTCCTGCCTACAAAGATAGGAGTCCTTTGGAAAATGTTCTATGCTCTGAGACAGTGATTGTTTTCAATCTGTTCTACTTGTAGGACACAGACACCAAAACTTCTTTCTTTCTGAACTTGAATTCTCATCATGCTTTGGAAATGTGTCTCCTCTTTGCTGAAATATCACTTGACACAGAAGTGAATCTGTAGGTGAAAAATAAAATCATACTAACAAACAGAGAAACCTTGTACAACTGCCTGAACAAAGGAAGGAGTGTGAAGAGGAGAAGGATGTTTAGAAATCTATCTGCACGAACATCGTGACCAATTGTTTACTTAGATTTTGGAAATATCATATATAAATGGTGAAGTTAAATGAATGAACAGCAAGTCTTGATAACTGAGGAACTGCAAATGTCCTGTGAAGGAGCAGAGTAGAAACCTGGGGTGGTCCTTCTGCTCACCACCTCTGTGAATGTTGCTTGGTGTCCCTCTGGATGCTCTTAATGGACCATCACAGAGTTGTCCAGGGAGCCACACTACAGTGAATAAAAGTCGTGTGTCCTTTCTTTCTTCTTGATCTCTCTGTGAACAGGTGGTGTTCCCCAAGGCACAGTATTGGGGCAGGTACTGTTTAACATCTTTATCAATGATTTGGATGCAGGGATTCAGCAATTTTGCAGATGACACCAAGTTGGCTGCTGGAGCTCAAGAAGGCTCTGCAGAGGGAGCTGGACAGGTTGGATTAATGGGCCAAGGCCAATTGTATGAGGATGAACAGGTGAAGTGCTGGGTCCTGCCCTTGGGTCGAAACAATCCCAGGGAGCACTGCAGGCTGGGGGAACAGTGGCTAGAAAGTGGCCCAAAGGAAAAGTACCTGGGGAAGCTGGTTGACAGCAGCTGAACATGAGCCAGTGTGTACCCAGGTGGATGAGAAGGCCAATGGCATCCTGGCCTGTATCAGGAATAGTGTGGCCAGCAGGACCAGGGAGGTGATTGTCCCCCTGTGCTCAGCACTGCTAAGTGTCACAGCACTTGAGTGCTGTGTCCAGTTTTGGGCCCCTCATTTGAAAAAAGATATTGAGGTGCTGCAGCATGTCCAGACAAGGACAACAGAGCTGGGGAAGAAGAAAAGGAGGCTCAGGTGTGACCTTATGACGCTCTACAACTACCTGAAAGGAGGTTGTAGCTGGGTGGGAGTTGGTCTTTTCTGCCATGTCTCAAGTGAAAGGATGAGAGGAAATGGACTAAAGCTGTGCCAGGGGATGTTCAGACAAGATACTAGAAAGATACTTTTCACTGAAAGAGCGGTTAGGCATTGGAGTAAATTGCCCAGAGAGGTGGTGGAGTCACCGTCTCTGGAAGTGTTCAAGAGGCATCTGGATGTGGCACTTGGATATATGGTTTAGGAGTGATTTTGGTGGTTCTAGGTTGAAGTTGGAATAGATTATCTTGATGATTTTTCCAACTTTGATGATTCTGTGATTCCACTAAACTTGCAGAGAAAAAAAAGAAAAAAGGCAGAAAAAGCTTTAAAGGTCTGGTAACCAGCTTGACAGATTATCTGCTTTCATATGAGTAAAAAGTAAACTGGATGTGAAATGTAAAGACAGGACTTTGGAGACACAGTTCATGTCTTTAAATAATGGTGCAGTGAACTGCCAGGTTGTTCAGGACCAGCTCAAGTACAATCCTCAAGTTTGAATATATTAAGTAATCAGTCACAAGGACCTGTGTGACTAATATTTTCTCCTATAAAATTTAAGAACGCAAACCTGACCTGTAATGAAATGTTATGAAGTGGGACTTTCCTGGAACTTCATTTTGTCCCTGGATAGATCAGCAGTAGACAGGAAACTAGATGTCTCTGATTAAAAGGAAAACCAATTTGATGACCATGACCACAAAAATCCCCGTCATATCTATTCTGTGCATATTAAAGGGACTTCTGGTGAAAAAAAAAAGGTATTTTCTAATTGGTTTTCTAAATATTAATTTGCAGAACAGAGGTAGAGGAAACACTGACTAGGAAAGACCAGACCAAATGATTACCAGAAGTATCTTGGGGCATTTGTCCATGACTATGACAGATTTTCTCAGATTTCTGCTGTTAAACCTAATAGACACCTAACAGACTCTTTTTCTTTGCTTGGATAAATTACCTCTTGAGCTGGCAAGTGTGTTTTTGATAATGTTCTTAAATTCAGTTTCTTCTAGATAAGCAGATATACTCACACTTTCAAAACAGTTAAAACTTATGTCTCAACATGGTGATTCTGACCTTTGACTTGTTAGCAATATTAATACTACTACATTATTAATTGACTTTTGACTTTGAAATTGAGAAGTCTGATGGGTATTTAAACTGCTATTTCCTGCCTTTCAAAAGCAGGCAGAATATTCCTTGCTTTCTACTTCTGGAAACTGAGTTTGTGTCCAGGCAAGAACAGCTTTGTCTAATATTTAAAAGGCAAAATAAACCTTACTGAAGTTGTAGGGAAGAGCTTTTATAGGGAACAAAGGGAAATAGGCTGGAAAAATTAGGTCATGGTAGTAGTGGGAGCTTCTGGTGTATGGTAGTTACCAGAAGGGTTGTTGCACTTCATCTCAGCTAAGTTCAGATGAATAGTACTTTTATAGTGTTTTAGGATTCAAAAAGTAAAAACAATATATAATTACTTTTCATTCAGTTCAATCTTCAGAAAAATAAAGACCAGAGTAAATATCAGATAAGAATCTTTCTCCCCAGTTCCTCTGACTTTTATTAACATAAATGTTTGTTTAATGAATTTATTTTGAGCATTACTCACTTTAATGTAAAGACACTGTTGCCAGCACTTTTCAGTAGGTGTCCCGTCTGACATTTCTGTATACTGTCTCCCAGGAATAATAAAATCTCTTCCATGCCTGTAGGCTCCATTATCTACCTTACTTTTTCCCTCACTTGGAATAACTACCTTGAGTGACTCACGAGGTCTCAATAACACTGAAAGTTAAGAGAGCCTGTATTAAAAAGTAGTGATCCTCAACCTCTCTGCTTGGCTAAGTGACAGGAATAATAGTCAGTTACATGGAAAGCATTATTACTGATTTGCATCTCCTGCTAGCTCAGATTTGATTTCAGAGAGCCTGAAAAGCTTAGGGCCAATCCCAAACCTTGGCTCATATCCTCTCCTGACACGATGCTTCTCTTGAGGATAAAGAGTAGTCCTATTCAGATCAGAGCCAAATTCAGCTGGACTTTACAGCAAATCCTGGACAGATTCCTAGGTCATTGGTAGGGAAAGACACCTGACTGTTGGAGGATTGCACCAGAGCAGTTGCTGGGTGGCAACAAGCCCGCTGGCCAGGAAGTAAATATCACATTGACATGGTAGGTGCCTCCTGCAGACAGCAGCAGTGAGGGATAGACACATCTTACTGATGTGCACTGCAATGGCGTGGTTGCACCTTATTGGGAACCACTAACACAGATCCCTGCATCCCCAAGTTTGGGAATCTATTTATGTCAGATCTCCTTGAAACAGAGGTGAGAATCAATTTTCTGTCTCCCTAGCCTTTCTTGTGCATCAGAGAGAACAGAAGTGTTAGCTTCAGATGGTGTCCTGGTTTTGGCTGGGATAAAGTTAATTTTCTTCCTAGTACCTAATACCTTTCTTCCTACTTCCTTGTACCTGGTACAGTGCTGTGTTTTGAAATTAGTTGAGATTAATGTTGATAACACACCGATGCTTTGGTTGTTGTTAAGTAGTGCTTACTCTAGGTCAAGGACTTTTCAATTTCTCATGTTCTGCCAGTGAGCAGGTGCACAAGAACCTGAGAGGGAGCATGGCCAGGACAGCTGACACGAACTGAACAAAGGGATATTCCAGACCAAAGATTGTCATGCTCTACATATAAATTGGGCAAGCTGTTTAGCAGGGGCTAATTGCTGCTCGGGACTGGCTGAGTCAGTGGGTGGTGAGCAATTGTATTGTGCATCACCTCGCTGTCTCTCTCTGTCTCTGTTTCTCTCTCTCTCTCTCCCTCTTTCTAATTATTAATGTATTTTGGGTTTTTTTAATTATTAAACTCATCTTACTTCAACAAAAATGTTGGTTAGTTGCCAGCTGGGGTTAAACCACAACAGGTGGATGGAGATACAGTGAAGTTATCTCTGCCAACAGATTAATAATTTACCTGATGACATTAAGAAGACTCAGTATAATATGCATATATTGTATTGCTTTTAGTTTGTAATTAAAACTATGTCATTTTGATTGCCGTTTTTCTCTGAGATAAGCATTTTATTCTGATTCATTTCTGGTTTAACACTGTGGAGACTCCTTAAATTAGAAGCATTTACTTTGTTTTTCATGAACATTAATTACATTCTGGAACACTTTGATACTGTGGAAATTAGGTTTCTGAGATCAGAAAAAAAGAGTGTATGCAAAGGACATTTTTCTCGAGTGGATCATTAGCATAGAGCTGTTCTGCAAGGTACAATATATGGTAATAACCAGTCTCCAGAGCTTTACCTTATTTAAATTGGTCACCTACTAAAGGGCCTGGGCTGGATTTCTGGTGCATATTAGGTGAATAACACAGTATTACTTTATGGCAAATACATTTTTTAGCTGCTATAGGGTATATTATATATAATTCTTTGGTGCTGACTTATGGGCTTGACAACACACATCAGGCTGTTTAAATCATTAGAGTGTTATTTTTCCTCCCCAGAGGAATCATAATGGGAAGCCCTGCTAACCTGTCAGCTCTGCTCTGCCCTCCTTTCTGCCTTTGTTGTATGAAACCTTAAATATGTAGGTGGGATTCCTGGAGCTTGGCTGGTTTCAGAGAAGCCTGGGGACTGATTTGGTTGAGCTGCCCAAAGCCTGTAAATTCTGGACAATTGGATGGAAACAGGAGGCCAAGTTCAAGGGTAGAAAGCTGGGTGAAAAAGCCTGATGATTTGCGTATCCAAGGCTTCCAGGAGGAATGTTTTCCACCTCAGTCATAAAAAGTAAGGGGAGGTGTGATGCCTCAACATTATGGCTGCTAAAAAAAAAAGGAAGAAAAAGTTAACTCCAGTTTGGGAAGAGAGTTTGGATTGAATTGTGTATTGTTGAGGTGGAGGCTGAGTTTTAGGATCCTGTGAGGGTAGGGGGCAACTTTTTTTGCATCACCATAATGCTATTCGTAACTCTAAGGATAAGCCTCATCCTTATGTTAAGACTAGGAAGGCTGAAGAAAACTGTAGATAATATCAGCGTCAGAACACAGCGAGATAAAAAAGGAAAATCCAGACTCACATAAAATGAAGTAAGATTCGTGGCTTTCCTGGAAAATAGAAACACCACTAAACATACAGATTCAGAAATGTTGGAGAAGCAAACCCTGGAGAATATAAATAAGTTTCAAAGTCTGCCAACCTACTACTTGTACTATAAAAACAGCATAAAAATACTGGATATTGCTGTTTTCATAAATTATGGGTTTGAGTCTGTTGTCAAATTTTATGTGATGAGATGACAATGGACACTTTTATCTGCATTTTCAGTCTATTATTCATATTGAAACGTTAAACAACTTCAATCAAAGGGTCATCAGACAAGACACAGAAAAGACAACTGCTGTCGGGTGACATCTCTTTAATCTCATACACTACCAACTAGTTTTCACTCTGTCTGGAATAGATTGAAATAGAAAAAAACCCTAAACCGCTTAAAAAAATTTAGAATTTTTAAAGTTCGTCTTGTTCCTCAGGGTTCAAATTAAAAAGTTATGATTTTTTTTTCTTGATATCATTAAAACAAATAATATTGAATATGGCTGTTTTCTGCTTGTTTCTTTGATTTTCCTTTAGGCTACTGAGCACAGTGTTCTAAATGCTTTCTAAATTACTTTTCCCTTTTGTGTTTTCTTTTTACTTTTTCCCTTGTTTTTTTAATGTGTGCTGCTCTGAAACTTTTGCTAAATATTATTAGATTCTAAAAGATTCCTGAGAGACAAAGTTAAATGTAATTTTTTTCCCAAGGTTTTCGAAGGAGGGGCAAAATAATAAAATTCAGTGACTCCAGATGTCTGTCATTTTTCAGATGTGAGAAGTCATCATTTCCTCATGCAACAGATTTGGACTAGTATTCTGCAAAGGGCGACATCCTGTTCAGAGAGAGTTTATTCTATTGTTTGAAAGGTCTCATTTGATTGATGAATGAAACTGTGAACTAAGTTGTTGTCTAGGGTTATACACCTGATGGCTAGCCCAGTCATCTTTAAATGTTGAAGATAAAAGACATGTTGAACTTTCCTCAACACTGTGAGGTGTTAAATTTGAGTTTCACCAACATTCATAACTTTAGCAGCCTATGCTGCTGAAGAGTCGTACAATTTTGTGACTTTATGTGGATGATTTTAAAGTACGTTATCCAGTGCATTACTTAATGAATTTAAAATGAGCTTAGATCTCAGGGGAAGTTCAATCAACTTTTTTGTAATGCTACTTGAGAACTTTAAATGTAATCCTGATTTTGAAGGAGCTGAATGGATGTTTTCAAAAGTTTCTGTCTTTCCTGAGCATGGAAGCCTTTAGGATATTTAGTAAGCAATATAATTCTCAAACCCCTTGAAATTAGTACAAGAACTCCTGTTAAAGACAATTTCATTACATTATTTTATTTTTTTCTTATTTAATCAACAATACATATACAACTAAGATTACTTCTCCACTGCTTTCCCTCAGTTTTTGTTTTCAGACACTGATTCTTACTGTCTAGTTTCATACATGCAAATCCATACTCAAACACACCAAGACTGACTAAACTGGTTTAAATGAAATCATTTCCTTACATATTAATTTCTATCAATACTAAAACTAGATATTTTCAGGTTCTGAAATGTAGAATTTCCATTTTCTTACCTAGCGTGTCCAATTTATCATTTGTACATATTTTTCCTATTCTGGGAATCAGCCAGAATTTAAAATATATTGTACATTTTCCTGCCAAATTTTGCTGACTTTGGAGTTTGGATGAGCTTGGGATAAAAATTCATATTGAGGGGTTTAATCAAGCTAGGCCCAATCTTTCAGCTTCTGGGTGAATACTTCAAAGCTATTAGTTATTCTGCTGTAGAGCAAGAAAAATTACTTCTTACAAGTAAGATGCCAACAGGTTGTTACTGATGAAGTCTCTGTGACAATGTATACCGATCAGTATACTGTAGTATCATAAAAGTTTCCAGAGTGTTTTATTTAGCTTTTGCTATCGAAGGTGTTCATTGAAATCAATGCTTCCATATCCATTTGTATAGGCAGGTGAGTTGTGCTAATTAATGACACATTTTCTCTAGTGATCCTTTTTATAACTATTTAGATGGAGAGTCTCAGTAATGAAAGAAGTGAGAAATGCATGGGAAAACAGAGAAAGTTATGTTTGCCATCATTATAGGCCTGGAAGGATGAGCTTTGTGGGGTTCCAACAAGTACCCAAGTGCAGCCCCCTCCTAAGGGCTTGGCTGCTGATGCTTAAGACTGTTTTCTGTCATGTAATTTTGGATCTGACCACAGGGAAAACTCAGAGGTATTGAAAAGAACTGAAGGCAGATGGATGATTTACATCCTTGGCTCTTGCCTGAGCTACATTGCAGATATGCCTGTGCTAGTACCTGTGCTAGTGCCTCTGCCTTTAGTCTCTCTGGCCTGACCCATCCATCCTTCCTGAACTGACTCCCTGACTTGACTTGGGACCTCCATCATTGTTTCAGACCTGTCTGACTGTCTGGGCTGCAGCCAGCTCTAGTCATCATCACCAGATCTACTCTGCCCTCCTTGTCTTGAAAGCTACTAGGCCTTCCTATGAAAATTTTATAATTAGTAGAGGGTTTTATGTATTCTGAGGGTGTGTCAGGACTCTGTTTTGGATCTGGATTTATGTGAACACCATCGTAGACAGATAATATTAGAGAGTTTTGGGATAAGGTAACAAAACTGGCCCTCGATCTTCTTCAGGTTACTATACCCAAAGCAGAGTCCATATTGCCTGCATTCTCCACTGATTTGTTACATTAAATTTTGACAGCCTCGTTGCTCGGAGGTGAGGTACTTTAAGTAATACTTTTGATAGTGCAGTAAGAACGTGTTCTGTCAGTCTGCGGTGGCTGTAGGTTGGTACCTCCAAAAAGCATTCCTAGGAGGGCCTCACGCACAGTTGCCATGCAAAAAGTACAGGCAGGTTGACTGCATTATCTGCCAATTTCTTGCATTTAAATTGCAAAGCTAAGACAAGCCCTAGGCCTGAGGCCTTGTATAACCTTTACAGAGCCTGTGGCCTGTTGTCAGCAACAACAAAAATGTATTTACAGGTTACAGGACTGTATAGCCTTAAATCTAGCAAATAATTTACATTATGTCATGGTTTGTAATTGGCTGAAGTTTTGGGCCAATGAACGGTTGTTTTTGCCTAGTGAAATTTGTATATTGAGGAGGGAGAAGGCAGAAGAGGTGCCCGAAGTTCATCCATTTTAGTTCTCTGCTCTGCTCCCGAGGAGAGAGGTCAGCTCCCCGGGAGGCTCTGGCCCCTCTGGGGCTATAGCTGCCTGGCTCTGCCACCTCTCTGAGGGGTGGCAGGAGCAGATATACACACTGGGCAGCAGCACCATGCCAGAAGCCCCGAGACCGTGGCAGGACCTTTTGCCTGTTCTGAAGCTGTGGGTTCATTTCAAACTAAGACCTACTATGTCATGGGTGAAGACCGCATCGGAGACCGCACGCCGAGAGAGACATGTAATGAGAACTTTCTAAGATCAAGATCCTTCAGGTATATACTATAAGATGCTAGCTTTTCTTCCAAGCTAGAGAGAGAGAGAGACGATTTGGTCACACAGAGAGAAGACAACATGGCAGGGCCACGTGGCTGGGAACATACTATGGTGTCACCGGAGTCAGAGGGGAGAAAATACATCAAATGTACAGCTGGGACTTTTCTTCTGTAAGCCTTAGTGAGCTTTAAATGCAATTTAACTATCCTTCTATAAGCCATGAAACATATTTGGGGGGATGAAGAAGTTGTTTCCCATACCGCAGGAGAAGCGACCTGTAAGAAGCGTGAAGATACTGAGATATTTGTGGAGATTGAAGAGAAGGACTTTTTACTTTTATCTAGATTGGGATAACTCATCTCATTCTTAAAAAACATACCCCGTGAACTGTTTTCTTGGGAGACAAACTGGTTTTCTCACTGCAGTAGGTTTTCTCGGGCGGGACTACTGCTTGTGATGGCAGATTTGCAGCAGAAAGACAGACTTTGCTTCTGAAAGACTCTTAAAAATGCCATGTATTTTCTTTTATCTTCGTGCTTTCTGTAGAAGGTGAGATTGGTGGGTTTTGGGAGAAGGGAAATATATCTTTATGTATTGCCTTAATATCTGTTTATTATTCTTTTATTTTTAGCTTTGTCAGTGTTAGTGAATAAAATATATTTTACTATTTTAAGCTTTGGAACCTGTTTCTGCCATCTTATACCCTCTTAAGAATATAAATCATGGGTTGTCTGGGGTTCTCCAGGCTAACCTACAACACATTAGTATGCAAGTATCTAAGGAAGGCAGATGTATCTACAGGGAAACCTCTTTTATTCAGGTTTACTCTTGGTACCACACAGCTAGATAATTTCTTTCTGATAATTTAGGTTCTTCTAGAAGGTTGTGAAGGTCCAGGCTGTTTACTAGCCATCTGTGTAAGTCTGAGGAAAGATGGAAAAATGATTTATGTGCTGATTTCAGATCTGTTGATTCCTCTGTCAGCCAGCATGAGTGATGATTGTCTCCATGAGAAGGTAGGACTCCAATGTCTGACAAGGAGCCATGACAAAGGCAGTGAGTTCTTTCTTCCCTTTTCTGCAGAGGAGGAGATGGTGATAGGGTCTGATAAATGTTTATGCTACATGAAAGGAAGAAAATAAAGCCTTTTGTTTATCCACTTCTGACTGTTATTTTCATATTCTTGGTTTCCCTTTTCAGAGCACAACTGGGCTTGGGCTAGCAAGCGGAAGAAAGGGAAAGAAAACCACAGCAGGAGGAATCCTTGTAAGATGGTCCTTTTCACCACTGCACTTACTTTCTATGAAATACCACTTGATTTTGTTTTGAAAAATGAATGTTAAAGGCCAGAAGCTCAATTCATAAATCTCATAAACATTTCAGCAAAAGCATCCAAGTTGGCAATACTGGAAATTTTCTGAGATATTTTATATGTCAAAGGCCAAAAAAACCCGAAGTAAACTACCAATAAAACCTCCCAATGTGCTGATATTTTTAGTGTCTACACTTGCCAATAACCTCTGTCTTTTCTCCTCTTCCATTTCAGTCAAAATTCCCAAGAAAGCAAGCTGTGTTCATTGCTTGGATGATCGACCTGTGGAGATAGGAACATTCCTAAAAGTCACAGGCTATCAGTGGGCAGTTGTGAAGCTGTTACTGCATCATTAGAACTCCTCTTATGTTGATATGTCAGGAATTCGGTCCATTAATCACAGGAGTTGCTGATAACTTTTCACCTTGGAACTATTCTAACACGTGCCTTTTTGCAATAAAACAATTCTTTGAATTAGCTTCTTGAATTGTACTGCCACCTTTCCAGAGTAAGCAAGTAAATTTTTCTAGCAGTTGTACCTACAAAGTCATAAAACCAGAGGAGAAGAGGTGCCGTCATTTCAGCTAGCACATAATAATATACAACTGCAATAACTTAGTTTCCCTTCTGACTATGCCAGTGTTAATCAGTTGTGGTGGAATAACCCATTTGTAGCACCAAAATCCTCATCAATGGTAATCAGATGTTTAAAGAGACTCAGTGAAGAAATATATTACGGAAGAGGGAAGAATGGGGAAAGTGAAGAAGTCTAGCAGCTGTGATTAAAGTATAATCTTGACTTCTGGCAGGCAAGATATGTACTGCATTCAGATTTTCAAGCCTGTCTGGCAGACTTGATGGTGGAACTGTCGCAGGAACTGCAGAATGGTGAGGTGTTACATGGAAATCCTGGCATCAGTGGAAAGACCTTCATACTCTTACTCTCAGGAATCTCACAGATGCAAGCTAAGAGTAAATTAAGCTCAAGATGTGAAAACCTAATTCATGATGCTTCCATGTGAAGCAGTGACTTATTCTTTAATAGCCCTGTTGAATGTGGTACAGTTACTCAGTTTTGCAGATGATTGTTTTAGTAGAGCTAACGTGCAAGAAAGAGGATGGATACAATCTTGTTGTTAGCCAAAGATCAGTCAGGGGGGTCAGGAATACATAAACTAAAGCAGAATGAAAGCAGAAAAAGGAAGGGTAAACAAGAGAGAGAAATTAATATGTAAGTATATTTCTCTTTTCACCACTAGCTCTTTTGTACCCTTCCTTTGGTAACTTTTTATTTTCTTAGGTCTTCTCTCTGTTTCTGTGGCTTTCTATTTTTCATTATATGATCACAGAATGGATGTTGGGTAGAATAATTGAAGCAAAGTAAATGAAAACCAAATGTCACTTATCCTGGAACTATTAAAGACTTCCTTTTGAGTCCAAGTTAATTCCTCATTTTGTTCACTTAATGTGGACAGAATAGAAATAATCTTGAGGCAAATGGAACATTCCAACAAGCAAATATATAAGAATCATCGAAAATTTCAAAATATACATTACTTAGTTTGCAGTGTGTAGTGCTGAAGCTCTTCAAATTAATATCCTTCATAACAAACAAAGCAGAATCAGAGGAGTTTAATGACATCTAAGAAATTGTCCACCAACCTCTGCTGTCAGGAACAATTTCTGCAGATATCAGCCTGGGAAACACAGAAAGAAGAAGTAAAAGGAAGGATTGCACCATAATAACCCCTCTTTATGCTGTCTCTCTCTTCCTTTTCACTTTCTCTCCTTCATTCTTCATTTCTTCTCAGTGAAACAGCTTTGGATGTTTCCTATATCATTAACAATTAAAATTTTATTCTTTGTTTAAATCATGGTTCTAGTTTTGTAGCAGAGTTTCAGCTGTTAGGTTTTCAGATGAAGAGAGATTAAAACAACATTTGGTCTCTTTGCAATTAGATGCAGTCTTCCTTTGGAAGCCTGTGATTTCTAAAAGTGCTTAGACACTGGGTCAAATTCAATATGTATTAGATTTAATACAGATGAAGTCTGGCATCCTAACATCAAACACAGGAGAATATATTCAGGTCTGTAGTGTGCTGAATCCTCAGTTATCAGGGTTAAAGATTTCAACTGCTACACCCCAAATGGTGACACATCTCTAAAACTGCTATGGTGATCACGGTATGAACGGACTTATTGCTGTTGTGAGGGGTGTTTCCATATCCGTTCCTCTAAAAACACACCCGTCCTCCACTGTCCATCTTCAGACACTATTTCTGCTGGCACAGAACAGATTCTTCTAGCATCAGTCCATCATACAAGCATTTATATATAGCTTAACCTCATAAACCAATGGGACCTGATCTGTTTTTTAGATCTTGCCTCAAATGCTATTGACAGTAGAGATGAAACTGCTGATACAGCAGGATTCCTGTTCCACTTTAACTGTGCCCTCTCAGCAAGTGAAGAGGTACACTTTCTAGAGGCTGCTTACATTGCTCAGGTGATTATGTCTCTTCTGCAGAAAAAGCAATAGAGTAAATGGAAGCTTTCTGATCACCTTGTCTTATGCATGGAATTCAAAACACATGCCATAACTTTAAGAATAACATCTGATTATTCAAAAAAGTGGTATGCAAAATGTACGGAAATATGTAAAGATATTGAACTTGGCATGAGACTTTGCTGAAATACTTCAGCTGAAAATAGGCTTTGCAATATACAGATGTCCTATACATGCTTTTTCACCTAAAAAGGAAAGATACTGGCTATGCTAGTGGCTTTCCTTTGTGGGATGTGCTAGGAAATCCATGATTTGAATCCTCCAGTTGCATAGATAAGTGGAAAGTTTTAAGTAAGACAAATAAAATGAAACCATTTCATTCCATTCTGCATACCACTGTAAAATACAGTAGCTTCAGATAATGGGTTCATAAAAAAACATTGGCTGTCTCTCATGCAGTTCAAACATATCATTACCATGGAGTTATAAATCTGCAGACAGTGGAGGTTTCTTTTACAAACCAGTCTTTCAGCTAAAATGGTTATGAACAGATCAATACATTTGTTATGAATAGTGTCTTTTAGATCTTGGGCAAATGTGACTTGGCAGTTTTGATAGAAATAGAGCCAAGTGGTGCTTTATAAATTTGAACAATTTTGTAGCCGGTTCAATGAGGTGAAGTCTGTAATTGACCTGTTGAGTAGTGAGAGCAATATCAAAAGGAAATAAAGAAAAAGAGATGGTGGAGATTGGACTTTTAGCTTATTTTTGTATTGGATGTATTTCTAGTATAAAAAAATATGGTGAAAACAATATTCACACATCTTTTTGTTAACTGGTAGCTTTTCTTATAAAAAAGCTAGAATGAGGCTACAATAAATTTATTTTCATCCATTTTTGTGCCAAAACTACTGTATTCTAGTGGTTAGATTTGTTCCATCTTTGACCTTTAAAATGCATATTGCTTACCAAATGCCTTAAAGGTGACTGAAGAAATGGGAGTATAGTTTTTGAAAAAAATAGGAATTCAGTACCTTATCTGGCACAGTGCTGAGCTCCTGCAACCCTCAGTGAAGTCAGAAGGACTCAAATATGGAAACATTTTATGGCAATTAAAGGCTTTTGCACCATTATCAGAAAGATACTTAACTGTGGAGAGCTTGAATGTTCTACTATTGTTATTCCAAGTTTCTTTGTTCTCTAGTAGGAGCTGCTGTCTTAAATGAGGCCCTCTCCATCACCACAGTGTGCAGATGAGGTATTAAGCATGCAAGACAGAAATTAAAAAGACTAAGATGTTGGATGAAGGAAACGATCTAGACAGAACAAGATATAAGGAGAAGCATGACACTTAGGTGTTTTGGCAAAGATGAGAGAGAGGAAAACAGCATCTGAAAAAATAAACCACATCAGAATATTCAATAAAATACATCTCTTGTTTTGTCTATTCTGGTTTGAAACCATGTTATTCCCTATCTGCTGCTATTACCTACAGCCTACATTGATAAATCACCAAAGTCTCATATATTTTTCGGAAAATCTCTCGACTTTTTCTATTGGCACTGTTTTTAGAGCTGCACAAGTAATTGAACAGTGTTTAGGCCAAAAGGGGTGAATCTGTGCCTCAGAGCTTTGAACACAATGCTGGAATCTGAAACTCAAATCTTTCTTGCAATATTCCTGAAATTATTTTTGCAGGTTGGGACAGTTCCAGTAAGGAAATCCACCTGAGAACAGCCAACAACATGAGCTGAAGAAGACCTGCATTTAGATATCACCTCCAAGTCAGGGATATTTGCAGACATCAGTCTGCAGTTAGCAGCCAGCAGTCAGCAGATATTTCCATGTAAATATCTTGCATTTCGCTTGGATGCATTAGCTAGAGTATTCTTGAAAGCATATACCCATCTCTGCTGACTTGGAAAAGGATTCACCATTTTTTTCAATAGTTGCTGCCTGTATCATTTGAGCGTATTTTTTCCAGGAATCTGTCCCACTGATGCCTTGAATCTCCATACTAACCAACATTGTGCATACCAGGAACGATCCTATGTCACATCCTTGGTGAGTGAAACATCCCGTTAGCTCTTGGATCTGCTGAATGAACTTGATTTATTATAATCTAATTGCAACGCTGACACACACATTCATGCTAAAGTTACCCAGCTCCAAGGTACGACCACCCCTCACTGAGCATGCACCCTATATTTTATTGACTACATTTTTGAGAGTGAAGCAAGAGAATTTTATATCAATCAGTATTAAAATATGCGTGACCAGAGCCACCCAAACTCCACCTACGTGTAAAGACATAGTACAAAACAGAGTTAGGGATGGGGAGATTTAGGGAAGACTCCATTGTAGCTTGGGGGATCAGTTGTTTGGTTGAAACCGTCTTCTTCGCCACAGGGACACCTATTGGGTAAGAATGTGGGCTAAATGATTATCTTGAACTAGATTTCATTGATGATTAGTGTTTGTCTGTATAGTTCTTTAAACTTGTCTTTGCATTCAGTCACTGTTACTGTCAATCTTCAAACCTTAACCTCTCACAATTTTCCATTATCAGTGCGTATATTAATAAAGTGTGTTATTTTGTAAAGCATTTAGTGTGAGTCCTTCAAGGGCACCAGTTGCTCTTGCTGGCAGTGGAGAACATACTTGACTAGGAGTGGGCAGATGAAGGAGAGGGTCTCTCTTTCTAAATTTTAATAAAGGTTTCACTCTGATATGCTGCTGGTGCGTGTCCCTGAACAAGTCAGTGAAACCACTCTCCGGTACAGCAGGCTGTCCACTGGGGTCCCTATAATGGGATGTTGACAGACTGGTCAGGCACAAGGTTTTTGGCATTAACAGACCAAGCAAAAACAAAGGGTTCAAGGAAACCTTCCATTCATGTGAAAAGGACACACAACCTTGCAAGTCCTACCAACCATTCTCCAGTGTGAGGAAGGCAGCAATGGGAGTCTAACTGTCCTGCAGACACCAGAGGCTAAACCACACACTAAGCTGTAGGGAATGATTTATTTCTAAATTCCAGTCTTCAAAAGAGGTCTGCCTAAGTGAAGGCTGAGTGAAAACTGAGGAAGAAGGTCAGAGCTTGGCTCGTGGTGATGTTTATTCATCATTTATTCAAGTGTTCTTTATGCTCCTGTTTCCAATGATTGATGACAGTTTGTAGATAATCATGTATCAAACGTGTCCTTCCAGGCTGAAGGCTTTATTGTCAAGCAGCAGCAAAGATATAGTAGAAATTTATTTATATAAAACCAAACTAAAAGTCAGTGGTTCACTGTGTTTATAATGAGTTATCAATACAGCTTGTGTTCTGCTGTGCTGTGAGAAAAAAATTTAATTCTGACCAAATGTTATATAATAAAGAAAGGTATGATTATTTAGGCTTGAATTCTATTGATTTTGGGTGGGTGTTTTGGGTAGTATACAAATTTCTTTTAGGCTGTGCTGATGAAGGCTGGGATATGATCCCTTAAGATCCACATGGAACAGAATATTTTCTGAGTTCTTACCATAAACACAGAGTTTCACTTGAATTTTTTTCGTTCTGGAATTAGTAAAAAATATTTTCCATGAAAATTTTGTAAATGACACCCTTCAGTTAAATAGGCTTAGAGATCTGTGCTATTGCATTTACTGAATGTTGTAAATGACATGAATATGGTACCGCTATAGAAAGAAAAAAGTTCTTGCCAAAATTGCTAAGCACCGAAAATGTAAGTGCAAAAAAATTTTTCTCTTCCTTTCTGCACAGTAATAATCTCTTACTTTGTCACTGATCATTATTTTGATTGGCAATGTAATATAAGTGTAGTTTGCTACATAACAGAAAAAAACTTATCAGAAAATCAGCCCTAATACTGCAAGATGATTTACAAAGGTGCAGCCTTAAAGATAGACATTTAAACCTCTCTGCCTCCCTTACAAGAGTCAGAGAAAAGGAGAAGTTATGCAAGGACAAAATTACTGGGGTTAAAATTTGCACTTAAATTTCCATGGTGTTTTCTATTACATGAACAGATACAATACACATGCCAAAAACTTCTAAGTATCTGTACATTTTCTTCTCAGGACTTTCAGCTCAGGGTTTTTTTTTTCATTTTTTTTTTTTATGGACAGATCCAAATGATCTCAAATGGAATTTTGCTGGAGTAATGTTTCAACATTCCCATTGCAGGCATACCATTTCAGTTTTCTATGGTATCTTTCAGAGGAAAAGTGGGAGGAAGTGGTAGTTATTATAAAAATTATTAGGTTTTTGATGAAATCTTGAAATACAGGAAAATATTATATTTTGCTAAACAATTTATGTATGCGTAGAGGTATACTCCTATTATTAAAAAAAAAAAAAAATTAATTTTGACCTTTAAATGAGTCAGAGGAACATCATGGGTTTTAGGTCAAATATTTTGTTTTCTCTGTCTAACTGCTTCAAATTTTCATTAAAGGACCAAGCAGACTTGGAAAATTCAAGATTAGGGAGAGTAAGCATTTTCCTATATATATTTAAACAGAGAGAAAGTTTTAAAATAAAATAGTGTTTTAAATGTTAGGAATATACTCACTATTATGTAAACTGCTTACGTCAGTAAAGACAAGAATAATATTTTATTGTTTATGAGTATGCATGTAGTGCTTTATAGCTATGAATAAATACTGAACTTTGAACTGTTCCACACATGACATAAAAGACAAAGAAAAGAGAAAGTGAAAGAAAAATCCTTGCTCTTTCTGAGAAAGCACTGCCCTGATCTGTGATCCAGTCATATAGAATAAGGAACCCTTTTCATGTTTTTCTGCCTTGCAGAACCAATACTGGGACTGTGGAAATTGTTTCTGTATAGCTGATCCAGTGTCCAGATGAACTGAGCTAGCACAGTAGCAAAAGTAATTTACAAAGGTGTTGCAACTATATTTCATATGCTTCAGTAGCAATTAGCTCACACAAAGAGGGACTAACTTGCCTTTAATGAAAGTCCTTAGTTCTTTCTTATGATTTCTCATGTCCCTCAGAGGAAAAGAACTGCTTGCGTTGATGACCACTTGTTTTCTGAGGCTATTTTATAAGGTTGTCAGCCTAGGGTAAGAAACCATGAATTATCATTATTAAAGGGAACTCAGAAAGAAAAAAATAACATGTTTAAATTTAATTAACACAATTATAAACTAGCACAGAAAATCTGTTAGTTTTAAAATTTATAGGGCAGGAAACCTCTTTTAACACAAAAATTGTTGACATCAAATGTTAATGTGTTATTGTCCTCAACATGAATATGACCTATAGTGTAAAAGTTTGTCTCACATCCATAAATCAGTAATTCACAGAGATTGTATGTCAAGTCCCATAAAATACTGACTGATGTTTACTCCCTCTCTTTCAATGCAGTTTCCTCTGTGCTAATCCAAAAAGTACAGTCTTCAAAAGATAGCCTTCTGGATCTGGAGAAGCAAAATAAGTACCACTTGGCCCCTTCCCTATGGCCCTTGATGAACCAAAATTGGGAAATGTGATATATGTGTCTCAGAACTTTTGAACATACTGAAATTCTACCTACTCAGAGAAAAAGAAATGTATCTCTAGAAATATGGCAGAGTGCAACATCAAGTGACAGGAGCAAATATGATTGTCTCTTATAAACAAGTTACTGCATTATTAACCCTTGATTTAAAAGTGCACATGCACAGGGAGACTCATTACTACCAAGATATGTGTGGAGCAAACAAAGGAAGCATTATTATCCCAGGGGTCACTGAGAATAGCAGCAAATGGGATTGTTGCTGAGAGCAGAGTGAACAGGAGGCTAGGTATATGTAATTTCAATAAGAATTGATTTGTGTAGAATTGATTTAATGACATTTAAAAGGACATCCACTGTCTTAGTCTCTGTGGCCATCCTGTGTTCTTACTATAATATCAGTCTTTTGTTTCCTTCCCAGTACAATGTGTTAAGGGATCCGGGGATATTGGAACCCTGTGAGAACCATAGCCAAGTCCTCCCTTTCTGGATACTTCAGAGGTTGCTGTGATTGCTCTCAAACTAAGTTTCCCTGCATCCCTGCATCCCTGTTGCCAGAGACAGAAGGAGTATCCATGCCTGAAAGTTGGCAATCCACGACCGTGATACCAACACCTGTGACTGTTAATACCCCCTGAAGTCTGTGAACCCTTTGATTCTAAATTTTGGATTTTATGGGCTAACTTTTCAGAAGCAAATATTAAACACAAAGGATATGCTGGTGATTCCAGTTACGCTTTATTAGTATACATATAATACATAGCAAAACACATCCAGATACAATCTAGCAAAATAGGCAAAATACACTTATTTTACTCACCACAATGCAGTTCAATTCATGCCCTTTGAATTTAAAGAGTCTTTCAGTTCATGTCTTGCTCGTGCATGCTGTGGAGTCCACTTTCCATGTTTGCCTTCAGTGTTCACCCTTAAAGGACAGGTAATTCTCTCGGCTGACCCTGCTCCCTTGGAGAGCAAGCTGTTTGCAGTCTGCCTCTATGGCTCTAGGACTCTGATTAATTTATACATCAAAGTTAAAAATACTGTGTTCTGTATCAATAGGTATATGTTTTCCATTGCATATTCCTTATTCTTTAGAGGAATTGTCGTCCAAGGTGTTTTTGTCAAATAAGTCGCTATAGATATATATTTTTGCTGGCATGGAAAGAATGTGACATTTTATTTCAACATATGCTGTAAATGGAACATGCATCTTGGCTAAAATCTGACTTGTACTCTGCCTTTGACCAAGAAAGGATGATTGGCAGCCTGGGAAATGTAACAGTGCTCTGCAAGTAAGTACCATAATTTCCTTAAAGGTCATTTTTAACAAGATTGCTAGTAGACTATGTTATATATGCTACTGAAATGTCTGATTTCCTTCAGACTGTGGGCATGGTCTGAAAACCTGCAGGTGAAAGAAGAGATGTTCCATCTTATTTCTTTCTCTGGACAGAGCCAATAGAATGAGCAACCTTGGAAGCGCTCCATGATTAACTAGGCTATCTACTGAAGTTAATGGATTTTACCAGCATGACAATTTCATATTTATTTGAGTACATTAAATGAACAAGTTAGTTCTTAACTCATTTGTCTGCTGTCTAATTTCTGGCAATCTCCTGAGCAAGCTACTTTAGTGGATTTAATACATTTGTAAAATGGATCAATGATAGATTGGGCATAGAAATTTGAATGCATTTATAGCGACATGTGGCCATTAAAGATGGCCTACTCACTAATTCTGGGGTAATGCCTGCTCAGTCTATAGAGCTTGCTAATTTTTGACAAGTTACTTTATGTTCTTACAGGTTTGTGTTTGATGATGATTAACTCCATAGCAAAAGAGTAGTATCAACTTTTGATGGTTATTGAAGAACATGTGGAAAATGAAATGTGTTCATTAAGTAAAATGCTCACATCCTAAAACATACTCTATTTTACCCATAAGAAAAGGTATTAAAATTATACTATTGCCAGAGGAAGAGGATTTTCAGCGCCTTTATTTTTATTTTGGACTAGCATTATTTGTTCTGGTTTTGTCTGGGAACAAAGTACATTTTCTTCTTGGTAGCTGGTTCAGTGCTGTGGTGTTTGGATTTGGTGTGAGAATAATGTTGATAACACACTGCTGCTTTAGTTGTTGCTTAGCAGTGCTTACTCCAAGTCAAGGACTTTTCAGTGTCTCGTGCACTGCTAGTAAGGGACTGCATAAAAAGCTGTGTGGGACAGCTGACCCAAGGGGGCCAAAGGAGTATTCCATTGCATAGAATGTCATGTTCAGCATATAAACTGGGAAAGTTATGTGTCAGAGGGGCTGATCATGGGATGGTCTGGATTTCAGTTAGCAAGTGGTGAGCAATTTCATCCTGCATCACTTGGTTTTTTTGTGTTTTGTTACTGTCTCTCCCTCTCCTTATCATTATTATTATTATTACTATTATTATATTTTGTTTCAATTATTAAACTGTTCTTATGTCAACTCATGAGGTTTACCTTTCCCTTTCGATTCGCTTCCCCATTGTGGGGGTGGGAGGCAAGGGAAGTGAGCAAGCAGCTGCATGGTATTTAGTTGCCATCTGGGGTTAAACCATGACATTAATCTACAGCAATTTGAAGTGTCCTAAAAATTAAAAGCCAATTCCTTTAAGAAGATGATTTTCATGATAGCTTATAGAGTGTTTGCTTTGGGTAGTAATTTTAGCTAAGGCAAAGCAGCTTATGTTTTCTAAGATTAGGCTCAGATCAGCCTGAGAGACCACCCCTGAGTAATGTTACAGGCAGGCGACACCTGAGCCTGGGAATGTTTCCTTAGGAACAAGCATGAACTAGAATTTACGGAGTTAGGATGGGAGTTGATATTACACGGTATTGCACTCTACACCCGATCTAACATCCCTCTGCAGACTTTGTGGCATTAAGTCAAAAAGAAAAATTAAAGGTTCAGGTTCTTTTCTATATGTGTGTGGCAAAATTCTCTTCTCTATGATTTGAAAAAGACAGTAGGAGCCCCCTCTGTGAAAATAGAACTCTCCTTTCAGCTAAACTAGACTGTGATTATTTGTTTATGTCTGAGATTTGATTGCAATTGTGGATCCTGAAAATAGAAAGAAACAAGTGATGTGAACAAATGCAGTCTGGAGCAGCATCCAATCAAGGGACAATCAGTCACTGACTATAAGGTATTTCTTTATGATTCTAACTGCTGAGGCTTATTGCAAATGCTACCTCTGAGTAAGAAAACAAAGATAAAAATAAAGGATTATTAATTGAAAACTGGAGTACCCCTGGTTAGACAGTGTGTCCTGAATTCTGCACTTTCTTTTGCCAGTTTAAATGAAATATGATTTACGTCTGTAAAAACAGAAGAGGATTCAAACATTTTCAGTGTCCATTTTGAAGAATCCCATTTAGCCATACAGTTTATTTTTGAAGCTTAAGAAATTTTCTGACTCAAACATTTGTCCTTAATAGGAGTTTCTCACAGGGTGAACTAAAATGCTGTATTTATTCTAACGAGTCTTTTCCCCTAAGTGAATAAATCCTTCAGTATATAAAAATTTTTAACTGTTCAACATGGTAAGTATAAAAGACATATTGTCATTTTCCATTGTTTTATTTTTACGCAAGAAAAATGACCCAGTACATAGGTCTGTTAATCACTTACCTCCTTGGATGCTAACTGAATGCCCTGTTGCAATGATACTGTAGCTCTTTTGTGATTTAATTAAGTTTATCTGAGTTGGTTGTATTTTAGGGGTTTTTTCGCTTTTGTTTGTAGATCACCTTATGACCGAGGACCAAATTCTGACCTTGTTCATTGCCATTTTGCATTTTGAGAGTTGTGTGAAGAGGCTGCAAAAAAACAACTAAAAAGAAGTGGTGATTCTCTTGTCACAAGGAAATCTTGTGTTGCTCTGAGACCATGTGAATGAACGAGTGTTAACTTGTTCAGTTGACTTCACTCTGTGTGGGTTAGAGATGGCGATTCTGTGAATGGAACGTGTTAAAATTAGATGCTGTCTTTCCCTCATATAATTTATTAATAGTAACTTCTTTTTTCCATTTGGGTATATTCAGAATGAAATTTACAACCAGAAAAGGAAATGATACAATACTATTACAAAAATTGTTTCCTGTATTTCTTAGTTTAGAAATGTAAAATGAGTTGCAGTTTTGCAATGAAATCAGTCCTCCTGAGATGAAAAACTGGTAGGGATGTACCAATTAAGGTTTTGAGTGAGTGATTGTCTAAGCTGATTAACAATGCACCAAACCCATTGTAAATGTAGATGTTCTGACATTTGTAATTGCTGAAATAGTACATAGGTTGTTCTGACACCAATGTTAATGATGAGTTAGCAAAACATTGTCATCTATCATCTGCATGCCATAGGACAGCCTGATTTCATACATTAGCTGGAGCAATGACTGAGTATTAAAAGTCAGGTAAATCAGTCCCTGGCTTGTTTAAGCATCTGCACCATGCTCTAAAACAAATAGCAGGTGTTTCACTGAGATTATAGGGAAGAGAAATCTTTGTGTGCCTTATGGCTGATGTCTTAATTTCTGCTCCCAGTGGATGTATAAGTACAGCATCTTATCTGACATAAATTCAATTATGGGTAGGTCTGCCTCAGAAGAATAACTCCTGAGTGTATACTAATTGACTGAATAGGAACCAGAGCATATAATGGGGCTTTTCCACTCCCGAACCTGAGATACACTAAGGGAATGCCACATAGGAGAAAGGGGACTTCTAGAATTACAGAGCTCAAATACTTATGAATATGTCATTAGATGTTAGATGGCTTTAATTTTTTTTTTATGGAATAACTATAAGGATTATATACATGCAAGGAAAAAGTGATATTGACAGGACTATTAGAATTAGACATGTGCTTATGTGGCTTGCAGACTTTTCCCATCAACGTGATCAATTCAGTGGAGGAGATTGAATTTCTCATCTTCTTGACTTTGCAAAATTCCAGATCTGCTGTATACACAAAAAGTCAGTTCTCATTAGTCTGATGTTGCTTTCAGATCAGTACTTTGTGTGTCTTGTCACAGACAATAGATTGTCTACAAATTACTAGAGTTAGCAAACAGTTTAGCCTTTTATTAAAGAACCACAACTCAAAGTAATTGCCCAATCCCTTTCCCCTTGAAAACAATAACAAATTACTTCTATGCTATTACTTCTACATACTTCTATATCTTTTTTCTGTAATGAAGATAAAACTGAAACTTCACTAAAACTGTTTTTTGTTGATGTTAATCCACTGTTAATGTTGATGTTTGCATTGAAATTGAGCAGGATGCAAGTGTTCATCATTTTAATATTCAATCCAAGTTTAACATATGAAAAAAGTCATGTTTTCTAGGGGTGAAACCGCATGTTAAACTCATATATTAATACTTCTCCAGTGTCAAGGGTTAACCTGGAGGCAGGCTCCAAGTCTCCATGCTATATTCTTCAGAGGAGAGGAGACAGCAAAAACAGGCTGCAAGCTTGAAAAAGTGATTAAATAATTTATTTACTAACACTACTAAGAATAGAAAGAATAAAAAATAATGAAAATATTAAGGCGTAATGTACAAATATCATTCTCCTCCCAATACATTCCAGTCCTTCTCACTGATCACGCAAAGGACATAAACATGAGATTCTGATCTTATGATTAAGAGTTCTTATTGCCACTTTATTGGATAAAGAGTTCTTTCTGTAGTGTAGTGGGATCCATCCCATGGAAGACAGTTCCCCTACAGAGTGTCTTCGGCGTGGTTCCAAACCTTCTGGGAAACACCACAGCTCATCCTTTTTTTTTGCTGTGGTGTATCCTCTCTCCCATAATACTCTCGGCAGTTTGTGGGTCACAAGAAAAGTCTAATGGGGTTAAACATTTAAGAATAGAGTCATTCCAGCCTAAAGGCACTCTCTGTACAGTCCTCTGCTTTACTCATTATCTCCAAAGGTTGCAAACTTCATTTATTCACAACATAAAATGTTCTTATCTTAGGCTGTGAAATTTAAATTCCCCCATGTCTCATATTTTGTGATTACAGAGAAATTCAGCTTGGCATTATTCCAGATCACACAGCAAAGCTCACAAAAAAAAGTGAATCCCGATGCTTTTAAAGATGGCTTCTCCTCTGGGACTTCCTGTAACTTCCGTCTTCTCTTCCGTTAGGCTGCTGGTCACCATATCAGTCCTTCACGTAATTTGCTTTCCTTACTCTCTGGCTTAGAGAAGAGATTAATATCTGCAGAAAATGCCTACAGAAGTACTTATAATAGTCTTACATGCTCCCGTCAGATAATTTCAGCTGTGTCCTCCCCGCTTTAAATCATACGGCTACGTCTCTGGTCTGCATCAGCAAAGCAGCTGCTCCCCCCATCAAACTGCGTTTCTATGCTGGCAGCTATCCAACTTCGCAACAGTCTTATTAGCTACTCCTCAATTAAGTGCAATTCGCCTTACCTGCAACAGCAAGGTCACTCCTTCGATCTCACCCATCCACCTCCGAAAGAGAAAGGAGGATTTTTTTTGCTCTGCAACTTTCAGCTTTCTCTGCACGGCTCGGCTCGGCTTGGCCGTGGTCCAGATGTCAACAGACCAGCTCCTGTCGGGTCCAAACGGCACGGGACCAGTGGGGGGGAGGCCAGGCCCCCGCCAGCCCCCTGGGCCGTGGGCCCCTGGCCCGGGGGTGGGAGGCCACTGCTTCTAGTGGTACAGCAGGGAGCAAGAGAGCAAGTCAGGTGTCACTTCCTGGGTGGTTTTTACAACATTCCTTCCACGGAGACGTCACATGAACACCAAGTGGTCTATACAACTGTTCCTCACATGTTTAAACCAATCAGATTTGTCTCACATGGAGTCAAACCACGATATCCAGAAATAATTCCAAGTTAGGCAAAGACTACAGGATGGTCATGCAAGGCAATTGTTGCGGGAGCTCTCTGTTATCAGGGAGTGAAAATTGACTAGCACAGAAGATGGAGATTAATTTAGACACAAAGTGACTTTTGCATTCAAATATTTTTATATTCATGAAAAACGAAAAAGTGTGGCTCTTATTAATTTCTATGACTATATATATATGGTATGAAGTTTTCAGATATAGAGAATTTGCATGGATCTAGAGTGCCATTTCTTTCTTCGTTGTCCATTTTTTAATAATATAGTCATATCTGCATTTCAGCAACACTGAAATTTTTATTTCTGAAAATTCCACAACAGGTTTAGAATTTATCAAGACACACTGCAATCTTCTTGTGACAAAGAGGATTGAGTGCAAAGGTTTTATTGCAAACACATCCACTTTCTGGAAAAATGAATATGGAAAGCCTATTAATGTATACTTCAGTTCCCATAAGATACTCTGCAGTATAACATGAGTTGTCAGAATAAAGCATCATGAAAGGCAATGAATACCTGAGGGAAATATTCAGACAGGATTGAGGCACTAGCCTAGTGGGAACTTGCAGAAACTCACCCTTCCAGATCTCTTCTTTTTAAAAATTAGCTTCCTTTTTCCTGCCACTCCCTTCAGTAACTTTTAAAACAGGAGGTACCTAGCTGCTTCCTCTGAGCTTGAACTATTTTTCTCAGCAGTGGCAATACCAATATACTTCAGAGAAACTATCTACTTCATTTTTTTTCTTCAGCCTTCATGCTCACAATCTGTTTCCACTATTTCTCCCCAATATATTTACTTTTATTTATTTCTATATTTTATCCAGATCTTCTGGACATCTTGATTCACATTTTGTTCTCTCTGTCTCTGTCACCCACCACTGTGTGATAGAATGTCTTCTATGTCCTGAGAATTTGGGCTGGTTCACTTAGACCACTGAAGAAAATAAATCTCTTTTTCCCTTTCAGGAAAAAACCTGAAAACTTTAACAAAAAACCCCAACCAAACAAAAAAACCCCCAACGAAATAAACAAACCACAACTTGTTTTTTAATACAAACTTAGCTTTAAAAAGACATTTTATTTCACCTAATAGGTAACACTGCCATCAAAACAGTTATGTTTCTCTAAACATATATGTATGTATTCCGATTGAAGGGGTAGATGGAATTTAGAAGTGATGCACCAGGTAAAAGTGAGGAGTAATGCAGACAGAGTGTCTCATACTCAACTCCATTTTATTTACTCAGAAGATGAGATACTAAAAGTAATGGGAACAATCCAGAGAGTCCAGTAGTTTTTTTCATATACTCTTCCTTCTTTGAATCAGCATGAGACGGAGGGTGTTTTTTTGTATTTCCCACAAAAAATGGGTTTTGGATAGCTTGATTCTGCTTATTTGGGAGTATAGTGTCTTCATAAATACATGGATCCAGGCAGACCTGCAATCAACATAGCTAAACTGCCTTTGAGCTGAGCTAGCCCACACAGAGCCTATACTTTTACATGGTTTGAACTTGCCAATGCAACCACAACTAACAGAATTACCTCAGATCTGTGTCTACTAGCTTACTCTCTCCCTCAGACCTCCTGTACTTAAATCAGAGTTAGCTCACATAATAAACAGCTAGGAGAAAGCATAATTTATTGAAGGAGATACTTTAGCTTACCCAACTCCTTTCTACTAGTTCGTATGAGAGTTATATTGTGTTACATTGCCTTTCACATTATGAAGAGCAGAGCATGAAATACTGGGGGAATTCAAGTGAATATTTTGTGATCTATCTTACAACACCTTGCATATCACTTCTGGATCTGGCTCACAGGTCCACTGTTTGAAAAGAGAAAACAAGACATCCACAGCAGCCAGCAAATGAAACAATAGCTTAACATCAGGGGAAAATATTAAGGCAGACAGTGTTGCAATGTGAATAATTATAGAACAGTAATTTGATAGGGAACAGAAAAAACAGCTTCAGACTTAAGTGAGATAGCAGATATGTAAGTATGACATACAATTAAGGTTGATCTTTAATCCCTAACTTTAAGGCAAGGACATATTAAATTATCACGGCTAGGAATTACTTGTTTGGAGAAAGTTTATCTACAGCACTCCGTTCTCATTCTCGAAAAGTAGAGTGCATGGACGTGTAGATGGTTAAGCTCCCCCAAAGCTGGCTGAAGCTCTGGGGCTTTGCACTAAGCCAGTCTGGAGAGCCACAGGCATTACACTCACCAGCTGGTGCCAGGACTAGCTTTAGAGGCCCACACTGTTCAGGTGACTGTCAGGCTCATTGGTTTGTATGACTATTTGGAATACTCAAAAAACAATCTGACATGAATTCCTAGAATAATCACTTCCATTATTCATTGCAGCTCAAAGAATTAAGTGTGTATGAACAGAAATATGCATACTGGAAAAATATACCATGGAGCTTAATAACATTCAGTGATCTTCAGTCATGTGAATATAATGCAGTAGACATCCCACTAAATAAGTCAGCTGTGTACGCCAGTAAACAGAAATGCAATTTATAATGGTAAAACTGTTTAATTAATACAATTTTTTTTACTAAAAGTAATTTTGTTCTATGGAAACTTTATACAAAGTTCTGCCTAAAGTATTTTTTTTAAATTACAATAGCTTAGATAGATAATTTACCTTTTGATGTGATTGAGAAAGTAATTTTTGGAAAATCGAATTCACCATTCAGCTCAACATTTTTATATAACCAGTGAAAAAATTAGAGTTGGAAAGCATGCATCCTACATAATAATTTATATGTCAGGGTTTCCATACTTATCTGGAGTGCTCAAATCTAAAGTTTAAGGAAAAATATTAATTACCAGGAAATTTAATAAGTGTGCTACAAATATTCATTCTAGGTTAATGGTGGTAGGCTGGACTTTTACCAAAGCCAAAGAAACAGACTCTCAGGAAACATGTTATTTAACACTTCTGGGTAAATTTATCAAACTAATGAATGCAGGTTGCTAAGAAATGTATACCAGAGTAATAAAATAAAGCAGCTCACTGCCAAAAGTTTCTTGAAAGTTACTGTTGGAATACATAACCATAAGAAACTGTGGTAGCTCTTATCTACTAAAGCTCTTAAAAATCTGACACTTGCACTGCAAATACTTGCCAGCTCAAATTGTCATTGTAAATTAGAGCAGGACAGCAGCTGACTAAGAGGGTTCACACCTACTGAATTTGCACTATTTTACTGTTGTGGTTTGTTTCATACAGTCAATCAATCAGACTGCATTGCCTTGACTTACCTAAAAATGTAAGTAATGTGGGTTTTTTTCTATTTTTCCTTTTGTACTTCTGCTTTCAAAACTCTATATAGTTTCTGGTAGCCTGTTTTTCTCCTGCTCGTACTTACCAAAATTGTTTTCAATGTTTTCTGGTAATCCATGAAATACCAACTTTGGAAGTAAAATGTCTATAGATGAAGCTTCACAAGTACTTCTAACAACTGATTAATATAGAGAGGTATAAATGTTTTTTAACTCTTGGGGAATTCCTTGTGTATGTCAGTCCAGGATTAATGAGGGAGATTAGATTGATTTTATTATTGTGTCTCTTTCTTTTAAAATATTTTAATTTTTTTCCCACCTATTTCTACTCCAACTTTTTTATTCTTTACTGGTTTGATTCTTTGATATCTGTTCACAAGTCCAACACTCATCCTCCAAACCCATAATATGCATGGAAATTACTAAAACTGAGATGATGAATTTTAGAGAAAAGAGTATATCTCTACCAAAATTTAAGGTAGAGAAATTTGAATGAGTAATAAAAAAAACCTAAGATAAATATTTTGATGTTCTAAGTTCTTTATTCCACCTGCAGGCAAGTTATTATTTAGGTGAACTAGAAAACTCATGAGAGTAAGAGATAAAGGAGACACAGATGCCAGAAGTTTAGAGAACTTCGTTTCCAGTGTCTAGGATGTTTTACGGTCATATCTTTGTACAGGTATGTCTTTAAGAACTAATTTGTTCATAATCACCTCATACAAGCAGTTTGTATCACCGGACACAAGCTCTCTGAGCTCAGACAGACCTTATGCTGACATAACCAGTGTAGGCAGAGATACGGTTTGACATCAAATGGAGCATCTCCACCCACTGAATATCTCTCCATGGGCTGTTTTGAAGCTGTTCAATGAACCAGTTTTTGTCTGAAACTCTTATGTACCCATCAGAGGTTTGAGCACAGTTGGTGTGTATCTGTGTGGGAGTTTCTGTTCTATTTTCCCCCGATTGGAATCCAGTTTATGAGCACCAAAAGTACTCTGTGGCCTTAAGCAACCTGTAGTCAGAGTGGATGATTTCCCTCAAAACCATATTACTGCACTGAGTCAAAATGCTAAAGTATATGCAGTTGGTGTGGAATATGTGACAACTACAGATTGTCAGAGGATTGTACCTTGTCCAGGTTGCAGTGGAAAGATTATCAAGTGATTGGCAGAGAAATATCCCTCAACTTGTTCTAATACACTTGCTGAAATTTGAATCCATACTCTTGCTCTGCAGCATGGATTTGTTAAACTTTTTAAGAAACATGGTGCAACAGAAGGCAGCTCAGCCTCAATGATTGATACATAGTTTAAAATGTATAAACATACAAAAGCTATTTTAAAAATAGGTGTAAACAGTGGTCAGGGAAAATTATCCAAAACATAATTTTCACATACGTATTTGTATCCATATTCAAGATGGATGCCTCTATGACTTTCTTGCTAAAAAATGTAAGCATTTTGAACTTCACAGAAAAATCCTAAATTACAGTTACTGAAAAGATACAATTTTGTTAACTAACTGTACCGTGGTCTGGTTGTCTCAGTCTAGCACTCAAATGTCAGCTAGATATTAACATTAGCATCACCTCTACATAGAAAGAGTGCTGAAAATCCAGTTAGAGTTTCCAAAAACTAAAAGATGGGGAAATTGGACTAGCCACTCACTTTTTGGTGTAATTTATTCAGTTTGTAAGGCAATCTAAGAACTGTTCACAGCCTGCATGGTGCTTATTCTGAGTCAAATACCTTTAGCCTATTCATGCACCTGAGTCATCACCACACAGTAGAACTTTTCGCCTTGAAGATAGGATGTGGAAGAAGTAAAAAAACCTTCTGATTATTGTTTTGGTCCACAGCAGCAGGTGAGCTGGGAGACACAAGACAGCTATTGAGCTCTTGAGCACAGTGACAATAAAAAGACTGTGTTATGTGAGTGTGCTGGTCTGAGCATATTGATTTCTCTTGCAAGTGCATCATAGAGAAAAAATCAGAACATATATTTTGAAATGCATTACAATATCATTAATGAAGGCTATGATTTCTTCATAATGGGGAGAACATAATAATAAAAATGATTTATAAATTAACCCCTAAATGAAATGCTTTTATTTATTTTAGACATCCCATGGTAGAGAACCTGATGTCTGTGTTCATCTATGACTTGCTGTGCCTTTGGACAATTATGCTCTTTGTGGCTTAACTATGCTCCCAAGAAATCCATGGTGAAATCCTCATTGATTTCAGAGGAGGGGATCAAGACTGACTAAACACTTTTGAGTAGTCACTCAGACTTTCTTTGAATTCAGTTCTCAGATTCGAAAGCTGTAGTCATATTGCTTTAATATGTAATATATAAAACACGTCGGGATGTTATACACAGTGATGAAAAATAACAGAGAAAAGTCAATCAGTTGCATGCACTTATTTCTGTCCATGGTGAAAACATAGAAGGGTTTTCAATGTTAAAACAATTAATTTTAAAATGTAGAGGAAAGTAAAGTTTTACACAGGGAATTACTATCTGGAGCTCATTAACACAAGATAGGCAGGCAGCCTAGTAATTTAAAAAACATATGTCAACATCACAAACATGAGAAGAGCATTCTCCTAGTAATTCTAGTATAAAATTTTGAGGGTTATCAATCAAGTTTCAGAACACAACTTATTCAATAATTAGGGTCAGGAAGAAATGTTTCCTTTAGTTTCCTCTGGAAGTGTAACATTTCTGATAGGTACCATACTGAATGATTCAAAGGCAATTTTAAAAATTTACAGTCAGGCCACTTTTTGCAACATCTAGGAAAAGATAGGTTGAAAACCATAAAATTCTAGTTTGCAATAGTTTCTGGTAGTTTGTTCTCTTTTGTTAGAAGCATGATAGACAGATGGCTAGAATATTTTATGAACTGATGAAACAACAGCAATTGGAAAATTAATCTGGACTATGCAAGTGTAAATAGACTTTCATTCTTTTATTTAGCAGCTTGAAGAAACTTAGTTTTCTCCATTGATCACTGCTTATTTATTCACTGTGTACCATGTCCAAACATATGAGAGAAAGCTTAAGTATTGAGCTTGCTTGAATTTGAAATATATGGTTGTGATATATGAGTGTGAATTTGCATTTGAACACCTCTTTGCAGCTGTAGAGGTATCCTACTGACTGCACTACACTTGGTAGCATTCCAGAAATCGATGAATAAAATTTCAAGACTCAGTCTCATCTTTCCTCTTGGGTCAGGATGGTTGCCATATTTCATTTGTTGTCTCCATATTTCATTTGTTATTATGTATGGGATTTCTACAGCCATTTTCAATTCCTATTTTTCATCTAAAAGTCTCTATCAGAGTTTTCTTTCTTTGATGCACTTATTTTACTTCACAACTTCCTGGTGCTGTCTTATTGTATAATGTTGAGAATCACTGATTTATTCTGACTTTCAAGTACGGCAGCAAGTTAATTGAGTTTTCTTTTCTTCTCGGAAGCTCCAGATGATTTAGTGAATTTTTTTTTTTCAAGCCATATAGCATTTTGGCACCTTGTAATACTCAGGGGGAGAAGAGAGAGAGAGAGAGGGTAAGACAATTAATTTCCTCATATATATTTTTTGGGGTTTTTTTTGTGATGACTGATTCTATTTTGGGACCCATTTCTTTAAATGAAGTTTAGGTAAAATCTTCTGATCACATGAGTTAAGAAATAAGTTCGCTATTACTTTTCTGAGATTAGCTTTTCTTTTTTTCTCAATAATTAATTTTTGCTAAGATCACCTGAATAACTTTGGTTTGGAGAGAGAGCTAGGAAATTGTTGGGATGTAACGTAATACTTAATTTTTTTTACTGACAAAAATTTAATAGCAGCAAGTGAACGACGATTTAATAGAATTAAGAGACAGAAAGTTTATGCCTGTATTTGATTCTACCCTTCGCTGGCTATTTTAATCAAATTCAATATGTGTTCTGGATATCAAACTACTTTTATTCATATTCAGTTGACAGCAACAAAGGTATGACAGTTGTTTCTCTATAGTGGTGATGAAGGTGACCAAGACAACTTAAACACTTTAAGCTGGCAAATTCTTTTAGACTGAAAGAGAGTAGATTTAGGTTAGATATAGTGAAGAAATTCTTCACTGTGAGAATAGTGAGGCACTGGAACAGGTTGCCAAGAGGAATTGTGGGTGCCCCATCTCTGGAAGTGTTCAAGGCCAGGCTGGATGGGGCTTTGAGCAACCTGATCTGGTGGAAGACGTTCCTGTCCATGGTGAAGAGGGAGTGGGAACTGGATGAACTTTAAGGCCCTTTTCAAACCAAACCATTCTGATTGTAAGTGAAGAGTAGATATAACCATTTAAATACAGTAACGCAACATATAAAAAATTTCAAATCCTGGGGAATGTTTTATTAAAATAATTCCTCCCATTCTACCAGAATTTATATTTTCAATATTTTGTGTAGAATAGGCTATTTGAAAGGGAATTAATGACTAGATGCTGAGATCAAAGGCAGTTCCAATAGAGCTGATGTTGTTTGTATGCAACAATTCATCAGTTAAAGGTGTAAAATACCTTTATGTGAATATCTTCCTGATTTATATTTGTTTTGTTTGGGTAAAACAAGTTTAATAAAACAGTTTTCTAAATTAAGTTTCTTCATTCTGATTAGACTGCATTGCATTTATAGCTGCTCTTAGCTAGACTTCAGGCTTCATTTTATGAGATAGCTATGATTTTATGGCATGGGGCAGAACAAATTCAAGGATAGAAAATTAGACTTTCAGAGAGTTTTAGAGCTGATAGGGTATTTAAAGTGATGAGTTCAAGACCTACCAAAGCAGAAATGTAGCAGTTTTGTTGGAGTAGCTGTCAAACAGAATGACACATTATGATAATTGAGGTATTTAAAAGAAATCTGAACAATAGGTTTGATTGCTTAAGACTGTAAACTTCAACTTTAATATTATAGATATTGTTATTGAAGGGTTTTTTGGCAAGCCCCAAATCAGTTTTTTGAAACTTATTTTCCACATGCTTTATCCTGTCACTTATCTGTGATCTGTAATTTATCTATATGAAACCATTTAGTCTCCAATTTGAAACTGATTAGCCTAAAATTAATACATGTTTTTTATAAAAACCCATATTGCACTAAATGTTTTCTTCTATGAAAGTGTTTTTGAGGTTTTAACTTCCTTAGCCCTTCAGGACAGCTATGAGTATTTTTTAATTGGTTCAATCTAGTCATTCTCCTCCTTCTGAGGAACAGCAGATGTCAGATTGTCTTATCATTGGAGAAAAATTTGATATCTATATTCTGAGTATATTTAAAGTTTATCTTATTCTGGTTCCACACATTCACCAGTGCGGGAACAGAGGCCATCACAAATAGTACACAAATAAAGAAAAATCGCTTGTCTGTTGAAATCAAGAATGATCTCAGCTCTAACAATTAAAAAAACCCAAAGCATTTTCTTTAAAAAAACCACCCCTCAAACTTCTTTCCAATCTTTCCTTAAAAAAAAGAGTTTTTAATGAGAAGTTTTTATGAGCAACAGTAAAAAACCATATGTTATCTGAAACAATGTTTTTGAAAATAAATGTTTATCCTCAAAATTTATTGCATTTTATATGGTGATTCTTTTTAAGGAGCTACTATATTTATTCCCCATTTCATTCATGCTGATAGGACTAATAATGAAGTTTTAGATTACTGATCTGAAAAAACCAGAGAATTCCTCTGCATGAAATCATTCAAATAGGATTATAAATGTTACTGCCTAGAATACTAAATCTATGTCCTTTGACAGTCTAATCATTATTTTGTTACTTTTGGAGTATTCCAAATCACATTAAAATCCAATTGATATGAATTAATTTCGAGATATTGCATTTATTTTTTTCAATTTAAAAGAAACATAAAGGCATAAGCAGCAGTATATGAACAAAACAATATATGAGGATACTGATCCACTAATCTAGCTAAACTAATTCATCCAACTAAATGAAATGTTGCAGTTGTATTGAAGAGCTTATGTGCACAACTACCTCCCTTAGGACAGCTCTCTAGCACTATTCTGGGAAAGGTCTTTCCATTGCTGTGGCACTTAAATGTTCTGATTATGGACTCCCAAGATGTTTCCTCTTCCAAAGGGTTATAAAACCAAACCTTTCCTCCAGCATGCATGACTTTTCCATGGATTATTTTATTACAATTAGATTGTGAGTAAAATATTACTAAAAATGAATGAAATGTATAAATTGAAGATCAGAAGTGATCAAAGTCAAATTTAGAGCTATTGCCTTCTAAGAGGCATTTAAGAGCTTAGCAATTGATTCCAATGGAAATTTGGAACTGAAGCACTAAAGAAACCTGCTTATTAGACACCTGTCTTTATGCATCAAAATGTCCTTTAAAATCCATCACTTAGCTCATGGCTTTCTAATGGCTTCCTCTCTAGAACAAAAATAGCATTGAAAACTAAAAACTAAAGCATGATCACAGGATAAAAGTAATTGTTGAAGGACAGTTTACAATCTTAGACTTCACACTGTAACTCTATATTTACAGTTTATGGACAGCTCAAGTTTGTTCTTGTCTATGAAGCTGCTCCTCCTTCTCGTGAATCAACATTACTGTGTGAATTCAATTTTGAAGCTCTGCAGTAGGGGTTTTTTCAGCAATGTAGACACACACATCTGCTGACTTTCAAGGTATACTGACATTAAGTATAAGATTTCTACTGTTCTTCTGGCCAAACGGATGAACACTTCTTAAGAGGGTATTCTACTAAGAGTTGTGTTGTGATTTAACCCCAGCCAGCAACTCAGCCCCACACAGTCTCTCGCTCCCTCGCCCCAGTGAGACGGGGGAGAGAATCAAAAGTGTGAAACAGAAAACCCATGGGTTGAGATAAAGACAGTTTAATAAATAAAGCAACAACTGTGTGTGCTATCAAAGCAAAGCAGGGAATTAATTCACCACTTGCCATGGGCAGGCAGGTGTTCAGCCACCTCCAGAAAAACAGGGCTTCATTATGCATTATGGTGACATGGGAAGACAAAAGCCATCATTTTGAATGTGTCCTCCTTCCTGCTTCTTCCACCAGCTTAACAGGCTGAGCATGAAGCCATGTGATTGTGGTGGTGGCTTGGCGTGAGAATGGGCCAGCCACCCAAAGTCTCCCCCTGGGTTGTAATGTTGAGGAAGGTGTCTCCCCCTCCAAGCCCTGTTTTGGTACATTCCCCTGTTTGGTTTAGTCCTGTCAATCTGTGTTCTGTATATGGTTATGTT